>JAKSZT010053825.1:3126613-3617428 GCA_026826555.1 Tolypeutes matacus | reverse complement strand
ATAGAACCCTGCGGGGAAATTGATTGATAAACACAAGCAGGCAGAGAGGATCCACATGGGCCCTAGGGGAATCATTGACCCCCCTTAGCTCTGTTTGACTGCTTGCCTGTGTGGATCTTTGGTTTTTCTCTGTTTATTCCTGGTCTCTTGCTTTTCTTTCCTCTTTCCTCCCCCCTTTCTTTTTCCTTTCATTTTTAAAAATTAGGTGTTGCTAGCTTGTCGCTTCTTTGCTGTGCTTCTTCTTCAGTAATTTCCCACTCGCTGTCTATATTGATTTTGTATTCCAAACTATCGCTTATCCTTCCTTCATCATTCTGCCTTCTGCTTTCTGTTGTGGCTCTTAGATACAACAATTTTTCATAGGCCCACAACTTAAGGGTGTCAATTTCTATTCCATCTATTTTGTTATCTTCTTTTTTTAAATTAGTAATAACTTTTTCCTTTCAGTTCTTTCTTTACTATTTCTCTCCCTCCTCATAATTCTAGCCTTCTAAATCACGATATATATATATTCCTCCATTTGTTTTCCCAGTCCATTGTAGGAACTCCACTTTTTTTCCTATTACTCTACACTGCCTACACAAGTTAAATATTCATCTCATTAAGTCTCATTTGGCCCCTCTTCTTTTATCAATATTACTATTATCCTTCTGCCTTCCTTACATCTTTTGATTTCTTTGGCCCTAATCTTTTGCCTTCAAGTGAACATAGAAAGAAGTAAGGAAATAAAATAAGAAGAAAAAGTGCCAAAGAGAAAACTTTTTTAAAAAATTTATTTATTTTTTATTGTGGGTAAAAATAAAAATTTTCACAATACATACCAATATTTGTAAAATGATATATAAATATATATGCATATATGTGCATTTGCTTACAAAAATGTTATATATATATGTATATATATATGTATATATATATATATATATTTTTTTTTTTAAGAGGTGCTTAGATTACCTAAAATATTACATGGAACCTGCCGGGATTCCCATGTTCCCCACCTCCCACACCTCCCACCACATCCCACACAAACATCTCCCACAAGTGTGACCCATCACCCTCAATGGACTTACACATCCTGGGGCCTTGCAATCAACCATAGACCACAGTTCACATCGTAGACCACACTCTCTCCCACACAGTTCTGAATGGTGTGTGCTGATTTAAAATGGCCTACATCCGTTGCCACAATGGCACTCAGGACAACCTCCAAATCCTGAAAAAGCCCCTGTATTTCAATTGCACATCCCCTCCTTGCCCCAAAAGTGTCCAGTGGCCACTGGCTCCACCTCACTGTTATAATTTCTTCCATTGCTAGAATCACCATATGTGTACAACAGAATACCATCAAGTCCACTCTAGTCCATAGTTCTTCCCCCAGTCCTGAGGAGACTGGGATGGTGATGTCCACTCTACCTCCAAGTGAGAGAGGGCTTATATCCCATGGATATGGTGGGTGGGATGATCCTGCCTGCAGATGCAGGCCATCTCCATTCCCTGGGATGGCCGTTACCCATTGTTGTCTCCTCGCCAGGTGACTTGGATGAGTCCATTGAGCTGTAGGGTAGGAGTTGCAGCTCCACCAAGATTCCACGTACACCTGGTACATAGGTACTCACATGCAGAACCACCAGCTAAATAAAACTCTAGATCATAGAGAAAAGCTAATCAACTGAACAATCCCATCAAGATAATATGATGACGAGAGGGCAACAAAAAAATACAAATGACTCTGAGAAACAGGAAAACATGGACCAGTCCAATGAACAAATTAAAAACCAGGAAGTGATGCAACACATCAAACAACTAATCAAAGCTATCCAAAGAAATATCATGGACCAACTTAAAGAAGTGAAGGAAGAGATTAAGGATATAAAGAAGACACTGGGAGAACATACTGAAGAAATTGCAAACATGCCTAAAAAGGTAATGGATATGATGGTGAACAATGGCACAATTCAAGAAATCAAAAAGACGCTGGATTCACATAACAGCAGATTTGAACAGGCAGAGGAAAGAATTAGTGATATGGAAGACAATACAGCTGAAATCAAAGAGATAGTAGAACAGATAGACAAAAAGATAGAAAAAATCCAGCATGGACTCAGGGAATTAACCAATAACACAAAACACACAAACATATGCATTATGGGCATCCCAGAAGGAGAAGAGAAGGGAAAGGGAACAGAAGGAGTGTTGAAGGAAATAATGGCTGAAAACTTCCTAATGCTATTGAGAGAGATGGATGTGCAGATCCAGGAAGCACAGCGCACCCCAAATACTATAAATCCCAACAGGCCAACTCCAAGACATATACTTGTCAAAATGTCCAATGCTCAAGACAAAGAGAAAATACTCAAGGCAGCAAGAGAAAAGAGAACCATCACATACAAGGGAAGCACAATAAGATTAAGTGTTGATTTCTCAGCTGAAACCATGGAGGCAAGAAGACAGTGGAATGACATAGACAAAATACTAAAAGAAAAAAACTTCCAGCCACGAATTCTCTATCCAGCAAAACTGGCATTCAAAAATGATGGAGAGTTCAAAATATTCACAGAAAAACAGAAATTAAGAGAGTATGTCAATAAGAAACTAGCACTTCAAGAAAATACTAAAGGAATCTCTACAAGTTGAAAGGAAAAAACAAGGGAGAGAGAGAGTTGGAGGAGAGTTTAAAAACAATTGAAAAGACAAAAAGAGAAACAAAACAACATATGACATACATTAACCCAAAGAAAAAATGGCTGAAGTAAGAAATTCATTATGAGTAATAACACTGAATGTTAATGGATTAAATTCACCAATCAAGAGACACAGATTGGCAGAATGGATAAGAAAATATGATCCACCTATATGCTGTCTACAAGAAACCCACCTTTGACCCAGGGATTCAAGGAGGCTGAAAGTAAATGGCTGGAAAACCATTTTACAAGCTAACAATAGCCAAAAATGGGCAGGAGTAGCTATTCTAATATCAGACAAAATAGACTTTAAATGCAAAACTATTGTAAGAGACAAAGATGGACACTACATATTAGTAAAAGGAGTAATCTCTCAAGAAGAGAGAACAGTCATCAACATTTACGCACCTAATCGGGGTGCCTCAAAATACGTGCGGCAAACTCTGGAAAAACTAAGAGGAGAAATAAATGCCTCTACAATTATAGCAGGGGACTTAAACACACCACCATCATCATTAGACAGAACATCTAGACAGAGAATCAATAAAGAAACAAAGGCACTCAACAATACATTAGAAGACCTGGACTTAATAGACATATACAGAACACTACACCCAAATACAGCAGGATTTACATTCTTCTCGAGTGCACATGGAACATACTCCAAAATAGACCACATGCTAGGCCACAGAATAACTCTCAATGAATTCAGAAAGATTGAGATTATACAAAGTAATTTCTCTGACCACAACGGAATGAAATTGGAAATCACTAAGGGCCAGAGAAACAGGTTAGGCACAAGGATATGGAAGTTAAACAACACACTCTTAGATAAAGAGCGGGTCAAAGAGGAAATCTTAAAAGAAATCAGTAACTACCTTGAAACTAATGAAAATGACAAAACAACATATCAAAACCTATGGGATGCAGCGAAAGCAGTCCTGAGAGGGAAGTTCATAGCCATAAATTCATATATTAAAAAAGAAGAAAGAGCTAAAATTGAAGACCTAACTACACACTTGGAGGAATTGGAAAAACAACAACAAACTAAACCTAAAGGAAGTAGAAAACAGGAAATAACCAAGATTAGAGCAGAACTAAATGAAATAGAGAATAAGAAAGCACTGGAAACAATAAACAAAACCAAAAGCTGGTTCTTCGAGAATATCAACAAAATTGACAAACCCTTAGCCAGACTAACAAAGAAAAAGAGAGAACAGATGCAAATACATAAAATAAGGAATGAGCAAGGTGATATCACTACTGACCCCACAGAAATAAAGAGTATCATAAGAGGATACTTTGAAAAATTATATGCCAACAAGAATGACAATTTAGAGGAAATGGACAAGTTTCTAGAAACCCACAAACAGCCGACATTGATGAAAGAAGAAATAGATGAACTCAACAGCCCAATTACAAGTAAAGAGATAGACTCAGTCATTAAAAACCTCCCAACTAAGAAGAGTCCAGGACCAGATGGCTTCACAGCTGAATTCTACCAAACATTCCGGAAAGAGCTAACACCAATTCTACTTAAGCTCTTCCAAAAAATAGAAGTAGAAGGAATACTACCTAACTCATTCTATGATGCCAACATTACCCTAATACCAAAACCAAATAAAGATACCACAAGAAAGGAAAATTACAGACCAATTTCTCTAATTTACCCAGATGCTAAAATCCTCAACAAAATACTTGCTAATCGCATTCAACAACATATCAAAAGGATTACACACCATGACCAAGTGGGTTTCATCCTGGGTATGCAAGGATGGTTCAATATAAGAAAATCAGTCAATGTAATACACCACATAAACAGATTGAAAGAAAAAATCACATGATCATCTCTATAGTTGCAGAAAAAGCGTTAGACAAAATACAGCACTCTTTCCTCATAAAAACACTACAAAAGATAGGAATAGACGGAAACTTTCTGAATATGATAAAGGGTATATATGAAAAACCCAAAGCTAACATCATTTTCAATGGTGAAATCCTAAAAGCCTTCCCTCTGAGATCAGGAACTAGACAAGGATGCCCACTATCACCACTCCTATTTAACGTGTCTTAGAAATACTTGTGTGAGCACTGAGGCAAGAAAAGGACATAAAAGGCATCCAGATTGGAAAAGAAGAGTAAAAATTTCATTATTTGCAGATGACATGATCCTATACATAGAAAGCCCTGAGAAATCTACAACAAGGCTTCTAGAACTTATAAAGGAGTTCAGTAATGTTGCAGGCTATAAGAGCAATGCTCAAAAATCAGTAGCATTTCTGTATGCCAATAATGAGCAAACTGAGGAGGAAATCAGGAAAAAAATACCATTTACAATAGTAACTAAAAGAATCAAATACCAAGGAATAAATTTAACTAAAGATGTAAAGGACTTATATACAGAAAACTACACAACACTGTTAAAGGAAATCAAAGAAGACTTAAATAAGTGGAAAAATATTCCCTGTTCATGGTTCATAGGAAGACTAAACATCATCAAGATGTCTATCTTACCCAAACTAATCTACAGATTTAATGCAATCCCAATAAAAGTCAACACTGTATTTTTTAAGGAACTGGAAAAACTAACCACAAAATATATTTGGAGAGGCAAGAGGCCCCGAACTGCCAAAGACATATTGAAAAAGAAAAATGAAGTTGGAGGTATCACACTACCTGACTTTTAAACATACTACAAAGCTACAGTAATCAAAACTGCGTGGTATTGGCACAAGGATAGACCTACTGACCAATGGAACCGAATTGAGAGTTCTGATATAGATCCTCGCATATACAGTCATCTGATATTTGACAAGGCCACGAAGCCCACTGAGTTGGGAGAGAATGGCCTCTTTAACAAGTGGTGCTTGGAGAACTGGATATTCATATCCAAAATAATGAGAGAAGAATACCATCTCACACCTTATACAAAAATCAACTCAAGATGGATCAAAGATCTAAATATAAGAGCCAAAACCATAAAGACCTTGGAAGATAATGTAGGGAAGCATCTATAGGACCTTGTAATAGGAAATGGTTTCATGAACTTCACAGCCAAAGCACGAGCAGCAAGAGAAAAAATAGATAAATGGGATCCCATCAAAATTAAAAACTTCTGCACATAAAGGATGTTATTTAAAAAATAAAAAGGCAGCCTACCCAATGGGAGAAAATATTTGGCAACCATATATCTGATAGGAGCCTAATATCCTGCATATATAAAGAAATCCTACACCTTGAAAATAAAAAGACAAACAACCCATTTAAAAAATGGGCAAGTGACCTGAAAAGACACTTCTCCAAGGAAGAAATACAAATGGCTAAAAAGCACATGAAAAAATGCTCAACATCGCTTGCTATAAGGGAAACGCAAATCAAAACTACAATGAGATACCATCTTACACCCATCAGAATGGCAGCTATTAAAAAAAACAGGAGACACTAAATGTTGGAGAGGATGTGGAGGAATAGGAACCCTCATCCACTGCTGGTGGGACTGCGGTATGGTTCAGCCACTGTGGAGGACAGTTTGGCGGTTCCTCAGAAAACTAGCAATAGATCTTCCATATGATCCAGCAATTCCACTGCTGGGTATATACCCAGAAGAACTGAAAACAAAAATACAAACAGATATATGCACACCAATGTTCATAGCGGCATTGTTCACAATTGCCAAAAGTTGGAATCAGCCCCGGTGCCCATCAACAAACGAGTGGATAAGCAAAATGTGGTACATACATACAATGGAATATTACTCAGCTGTAAGAAGGAATAAAGTGCTCACACATGGAATAACGTGGATGAATCTTGAAGACCTTATGTTGAGTGAAGCAAGCCAGGCACTGAAGGATGAACAGTATATGACCTCCCTGATTTGAACTGAGGAAATGGTCTCTGAGAACCATTGTCTGAAAGATAGATTAACAAGGGAGAGAAAGAGAAGAGCAGGCTTTTAGCCATCACCCATATGGACATAATCTATGGTAAAGGGATAGAGTATAGTTGCATATTGAAGGATAGGACAGATGGGTAGTGATATTACTGGGTTTGGTGGTGTAGCGTTGACAGGTGAGTAGATTAGGAAGGGCCATACTCCCAATGAAGGGTCTGGGAGGAGAAGTTGTTGTATGCCTCTCTCCTAGCCTCTGGTGGTGGCAAATACCTTTCCCAAGGGAAGCGAAATACTTAGTAATTGAGATTTGAATCCAGTCAATGACTCTAGAAACTATGTTCTTGACTTATATACAATATTAGCACTCAGCATTCCCATATTTGACTCCACTTACTCTCACCCAAATCTATCACCAAATCCAAGAAGATGCAAGAAAGTTCCCCTAGCACATATTATTAAAAGGTGATAGTTTGAAGTTCAGGTCTCCTAGGTCCCATCTAGTGTGTTTTAACTACTTCAGAAGTTTTCACACTACCCTTGGCAGAGCCCTAGGTTCTCAGTCTCATCATCAGACCTACTGAGGGATCTGGCAGCTTCAAACAGAACAACTCTGCTTTATCCTTTAAGCTTCCATTTGATTACCATTATTTCTTGGCTGACAAAAAGAAAGTTGGAAAAATACTGCACTGTCCCATTTACACATCCACATCCACATTATGCTAAAAGACAAACCCTAGATAAGGAATAAATCAAAGCAGGTGAATAAATAGGAGCCATCTTCTATTTCTGTGGCTAAGGATGATTACTTCTATGTCATAGGAAGGGTAAGCATTTTTGATAAAAACTAACATTATATCAAACACTGACTAAAGCAGATCCTAGCTTGGAAAAAATAAGAACATATAATTCATACAAGAGCATAATTACCTATAGGAGATAGTTGCAGTGAGTTACACTGCTCAGAAGGACCTAGTCTAAGAAAACCAGTGCTTAGTGGTTGAGAAATGGTAGACTTGGTTCTTCAATATAGCCCATTAACCAAATTCAGTATTTATTGCATTAGTGCTAACGGATTACTTGCAAAGTCAAGCACCGTGTTTACCATTTGGAAGATGTTTAATAATACTTGTTAAATGTTTGAGTGAATGAGTGAATATTATAGAGTAATTGGAAGCATTCTGTGCTACCAGGAATAGGAATAAACTGGGTGAATAGGAACGGAATCAACTCCAACACTAAAGACTCTAACCCTCGTGGTACTTTGTTCTTTCTAACTATGAATCCTGTTAATTATCCAGAGTCATACAGACACTTGAAGAGGTTAATATCAAATGAGAAATGTGGAGTGCATTGTTGGCATAAATTGGAAGAGAAGGACTCCCTGGGAGAAAAAATGGGGAGCCTTCCCAAAACGGCAAGCAAAACAGAAGCATCTTTTTCAGGTTTGTGCTCCTAAGTCTCCCCTTAGCAGTAGGAACTAGTCTAATGTGATAATAATCCCTCCCTGTGGTGGCTCTTCAAAGGCAACAAGCTTCCCAGTTCGGTGACCTTTCCAAAGAGGAATCCCAGCAGGGAAGCCAAGTCTTGGCAAACACCCTCCAGCACTGTAACCTCTTTGAAGAGCCCCAACTTTGAAGGAGTGCCTGCCTCTGCTGTTGTGAGCATGCATGCCCAATAAGGGGGGAAACCACCTGACTCTGATTTCCCAAACCCATTTGAACTCCCCTTGATCTCTAGATCCCTCTGTCCAAACCCCTTTGGAGATTTTTCCGAGGCAGTGAGGAGCCACTGGAAAAGCACGTTTTTACCAGGCTCTTATTATGGGAATGCTGCCAAGGGAAAAATAACAGGCAAAGAAAGAAAACTCTGATTGTCCAACCAAGATGCTTGAAGCATCTGTGGGTTAATGCCGAGAGATGGAAGGGAAATTAAATAACAAAATTAATCAAAGATTTATTACCTTGCAATGTATTTGAAGGGGGAGAGTGCCAGCTGGCCATCCTGCCCGAGGTTTTCCCCAAGTAACATATTTAGAGTTGATTTTTAACTCATTATTGCAATTATCTTTCAAGGGTTTTAACATAGTCACAATTCAATTCAACCTTTTATTTAAATCTCTTGCCAGTGGTAAATCAAGCATTCCGTATAGGTCCTATCTATGGTTTTCAGTTATCTTGGAGGCTTTTCCCTTGACAAAGATAAAAAAGGAGAGCTTCAAAAGATTTTAGAATCAATGGAATGTCACTTTTCATATAGGGAAGGAGGAGAATTTTAAACATGGGCCAGTATAGAGCTATCTATGAGAATTGCAAATAACTCAGTGCACCAATGTGGCGTGCATGGAAAAATAATCATAATTTTATTAATACTACTAACATTTATCAAACATTACTCTGTTCCTATCACTGTTTCAAGTTTTTTATTCATAGTTTCACTTAACTTGGATAAGAAATACAGTGGTCTGTTTTCTAAAGGATTCCATTCAATTAAAATTGCTTATAGTTGTCAATTATTATTAATGTGATGTGAATGCTGTGGGATCGTATATTAAAGTATCAACCAATGTGTTTTAAATTCCTGGTAACTCCTTTTTTATCTGCCAGACATTCCTCATGTAGGCAAAATGGGTAGGGGCCATTACCTCAACAGTAGCTGGTACAGCAGAAAAGCAGAGAAATGATTTAACAAAAATTTTAGAGTCGTAGGTTTATAGCAAAATCAAGTAGCAAGTACAGAGTTCCCAAATATCCTTCTCCACACATAGTTTTCCCTATTATTGACTTTTTGCATTAGTGTGGTACCTTGTTACAATGGATGAAACAAAATTTTTATAGTTATATTATTAACTATATTCCATAATTTACACTAGGGTTCACTCTTTGTACTGTACAGTTCTTTGGGTTTTTCAATTTTTTAATTCCGGCAACATATAAACAAGCTAAAATTTCCCTATTTATCCACTTTCAATTGTATAATTCAGTACTGTTAATTATTTTTACAATGTTGTGCCACAATCACCACTATACACTACCAAAACTTTTCCATCCACCCACATGAGGCAGGAGAGAAAAGGGACCTAAGGAGGATTGGGGTAGAAAACCTAATAAGCCTGGTACAGGGAAACTGAGGCATTGAAGCATTGGCCTGTTTTCTAGCATCAGCCTGCTGAGTTACACAGGCAAGTCAGGAAGGGGCAGCTTACAAGCACACACACCCAAGGGCTATGTTATCAGAAAGCAGCCAGCAACATCATTACATGGGAAAGAGGGAAGGGGCAGGAGGGGCTCCACCCCCACACACACCTTCAGGTTATCACACATCTCGTGGACAGTGACCAGAGGCCAATCACCACTGGACAGCAACACCCATTCCCCTACGCAAAATCAAATCACCCAATAGAGTTCCTCTGCTTTGTTTCAGATATGACAATCAGCGTAGGTGCTGGAGTCTTATACCCCATTTTACAGGGGACCCCAGGACAGAACTTTGCATGTTCTCCCTTGAGAATGTCTACCTTCATCCTTGAAGACATACTTTCTATTCCTCACTTTACCTCCTAATAAATTCTTTGCTTGCCTGATTAATTTGTGTTTTGTCCTTGAATTCTTTCTTGTGAAGAAGCCAAGAACCTGGATACCATCGCCGATACCATATACAGAAATGCTATACCAATTAAAAGCATTAACTTCCCATTCCTCAACCCCACCCTGCCCCTGGTTACCTGCATTCTAGCTTCTGTCTTTATTAATTTGCATATTCTAATTATTTCAAATTATTGAGCTCATACAATATTTGTCCTGTGTCTGACTTATTTCGTTCAACATGATGTCATCATAATGTAGCATGTATCTAAACTTCATTCCTTTTTACAGCCAAATAATATTTCATTGTATGTATATACCACATTTTGTTTAACCATTCATCTGCTGATTTGGGTTGCTTCTAGCTTTTAGCAATTTTGAATAGTGCCTCTATGAACATCAGTACGCAAATATCTATTCAAATCCCTGCAATCAAAGACCTGAATACAAGGACCAAAACTATAAAACTCCTAGAAGAAAACAGAACCATCTTCAAGACCTTCCATTAGGCAATATATTCTTAGACTTTACACCAAAACACAAATCTTAAAAAATAAGTAAATAAATGGAACTTTGGCAAAATTAAAAACTTTTGTGCAAAGGATTTTATCAAGAAAGTAAAAATACAATCCACAGAATGGGAGAAAATATTTTAAAATCATATCTCTGAGATTTAATATCCAGAATATATAAAGGACTCCCTCAACTCAGCAACAAAAAGACAAACAATCCATATAAAAAGTGGGCAAAAGTCTTGAATAGGCTTTTCTCTAAAGAAGATATACAAATGGCCACTAAGTATATGGAAAAATGTTTAACATCTTTGGCCATTAGGGAAACGCAAATCAAAACTACAACGAAATACCATTTCACACTCACTAGAAGGACCTCTATTGAAAACAAAACAAAACAAAAAACGGAATAGAGACGATGTGGAGAAATAAGAACCCTTGTACATTGTGGGATTGTAAAATGGTGCAGCCGCTGTGGAAAACAGTTTGACAGTTCCTCAGAAAGTTAAGTATAGAATTACCATATAATTTGGCAATCCCACTCCTAGGTATATACCCAGAAAAAATGAATTCTTGAAATTCAAAACCTTGCAGGGCTAATAACATGAACAATAGATCTGGAGAACAATGAAGGTGAGAGGCAATTTTTCCACCTCCAGGGTAGAAGCAGAAGAGCGTCTTTCTCTGTGGCCCTGGATAGGAAGCAAATTCAGATGAATTTGGAGGCATCCTGGAACTGGAAGACCTGTGCGAAGTTCCCCATATCTTGGGGAGGTAGCATGCCATACCCCGGTGCCTCAACACATTATAATTGGGGGGTTTTAAAGTAAAGTTGACTACAGGGAGTTTCCAGGCAGAAATTTCATCAAAGATTTTCTCTGGCATTCATTTAGCTCAAGGGGCAAACAAGTGTTTCTCTTTCCTCTGGGTGGGTCATAGAAATAAGTAAAAGGAAGCCAACCTGGAAGGGATCACTCTCAGGATGGAAGAGAAAGAGCAGTGGTAGATTCACACCTCCAAGACTTTACTGTAATGCAGAGACTTCAGCACATGCCAGCATGAGGAGATGACAGCAATGCCACTACTTCATTCCTTTGTACTTCATACGCATCTCTACCCTGGCATGGAAGCATAAATCAGGGAATGGGGGGTAGTGGGAGTTGGGAGATTAATTCCTTGAAATGACCTGCAATTGACAGGGGTTAGTTCTCTGCAATCTGAAAGAGAGTCTGAAAGATCAACTGAGCTTAGTTATAGAAAAATAAAGATACGTGTATTACTGCACCTAAGTTCATCACCTGATATTCACATCTGCGCATAGTCATAGTTTCCCATAATGCCTCAGTGCTTAGGGAGATTTTGTATGTGACAGGAGTTAGGTAGCTCCTCTACTAACTCTGAGGGACTTTGGGCAAATCATGTGTACCGTTTTGAGTTACATTTCCATCATCTGTTATGTGGGAGAATCAGATGGGGAAGAAAAAGAGGACTACAGAAGTATATCAACAAATGCCTGAAGAATGAGAGGGCATCCAGTGTGAAGAACCTACCTCAAGATACCCATTGCCACAAGCTTCAACTAGGGCAGCTCAATTTAATCTGATCTGGTTATATTTATCTTTTTCTTTATGCATTGCAACCAAAGTATTTAAAATAGAATTTATCATTTTCCTCCAATGTTGGGATCATTCCTGCCTTCTCTTAGTTTACATTTTACCTTTATCTCTAGTCCCCACTCCTACTCTCCACTTTACACACACCACATAAGCTTCTGCTTTTTGTTCTGTTTACTTTGAGGATTAATATAAGATTATTTTGGGGTGAAAATATTAACTCTGGTTCTTCATAAAGAAGTTTAAAAACTTCCTGATTAAAGTAGAATTTATCTCAGGAATGCAAAACTGGGTCAAGAAAAAAATCAAATCAATGCAATATACCACATTAACAGCAGGAAAGAAAAAAAAAAGGTCATTTCAACTGAGGTAGAAAAGGCAACTGACAAAATCCAGCAACCTTTCTTGATAAAAACACTCAGAAAAATAAGAGTAGAAGAGAATGTCCTCAACATGATAAAGGGCATATGTGAAAAAACCCATAGCTAACTTCATACTAAACAGTGAAAGACTGTTAGCTTTCCCTAACATCACAAACAAGATAAGGATGATCACTATCACCATTGCTAATCAATTAGGCAAGAAAGGAAAAAAGGAAAGAAGGAAGGAAGGGAAGGAGGGAGAGAGGAAGGGAGGGAGAGGGAGACACATCCAAAATGGAAAGGAAGAAGACATGATCCTATATATAGAGAATACCCAGGAGAATCTAGAAAAAAACTACCAGAGCTAATAAATGAATTCTATAAAGTGGTGGGATATAAAATCAATACACAAAAACCAGTTGTGTTTTTACAGCAGCAATGAACAATCTGAAAAGGAAATAAAAAATATAATTCCATTTATAATAGCACCTAAAAGAATAAAATTTCTAGGAATAAGTTTAACCTAGGAAGTAAAGGACTTGTATATGAAAAATTATAAATTATTTACTCAAAGAAATTAAAAAAGACCTAAATAAATGGAAAGATATCTCATGTTCTTGGATTGGAAGAATTAATATTGTTAAGACGTCAAGGCTACCAAAGTAATTTACAGATTCAATGCAACACTCATCAAAATTCCAATAACTTTCTTTGCAGAAAGGGAAAAGTTAATCACAAAATTCATATACAAGGGCAAGGAAGCCTGAATTGACTAAACCATCTTGAAAAATAAGAACAAAGTTGGAGGACTCACACTTCGAATTTCAAAACTTATTACAAAGCTATAGTAATTGAAACAATATGATACTGACACAAGGACAGACAAATGGAATAGAATGGAAACAAAAAGAGATAAACTCACACATATATGGCCAAGAGATTTATTTTAATTTTTAAATTTTGAAATACTTTCAAATTAATAGAACATTTACATAAATAATACAAACCCCATACAGAGACCTCTACCCCTACTCCTAACCCTCCAGATGCACAGCTCCACCAATTTCAACATTTTGCCACATTTGTTATTACATTCTATCTATCCGTCTGTCCGTCCGTCCGTCCATCCATCCATCCACCCGTCTATATATATCTACTCTATGTGACCATCTATTGATCTATTTTCTGAACACTTGAGTGAAAGTTGTATACATCATGCTCTTAAACACTTAATTCTGCCATGTACATCTCCTAAGAACAAAGATATTCACTTATGTAACCAAGTACAGCTATCCAGTTCAAGAAATTTAACTTTGATATAAATCTTAAAGTCTATATCCCAATATTTTCATGTCTCAATAATTTCCTTTTGAACATTTTCTTCTCCCTTATCGCATACTGTCCAGGATCACACATCACTTTTAATTTTCATTGTATTCTCAGTTGTTCTTTTTTTTTTTAATTGTAGGAATATATATACAACATAAACATTTCCATCTCAACCACTCCCAAGCATACCAGTCAGCAGGATTAATTACATTCATAATATTGTGGTTCCCTTACCATCTTCCATTAATAAAACCTTCCCATCTCCCCAAACAGAAACACTACACGCATTGTGTATTAACTCCTTACTTGAACTGTCCCCTGCCCTTGGCAACCTTTACTTTACTTTCTGTCTCTATGAGCTTGCCTATTCTCCAATATTTTATTTGTAGTTACCATGGGAATTCAATTTAGTATCCTAAATCTATAGCAATCTTGTTTGCTTTACTACCAACTTCACTTCAATAGTATACACAAACCCATTCCTAAATACTCCATCCTCCCACTTTCATGTACTTTTTGTCATAAATAACATTTTTTATACATGATGCATCTCAAACTATTGATTTATCATGACATTTTATGTATTTGCCATTTAGAAGCTGTAGGAAGTGAAACCTGGAGTTATAAACCAAAAATACATTAGTACTGGCATTTATATTTATCCACGTTGTTACACCTACTGGAAATCTCTATTTCTTCATTCAGCTTTATCCTGTGGTCTATTGTCTTTTCCTTTCAACTTGCAGACCTCCTTTAGTATCTCTTGTAGGACTGGCCTAGTGGTGATGAACTCCCTCAGCTTTTATTTATCTGGGAATGTCCTAAACTCTCCCTCATTTTTAGAAGACAATTTTGCTGATATAGAATTCTTGGTTGGCAATTTTTTGCTTTCAGCACTTTTAACATGTCATCTCACTGTCTTCTTGTTTCCATGGTTTCATATGAGCGATCAACACTTAATCTTATTGAGGCTTCCTTGTACATCACATGTTGCTTCTCTTTTGCAGCTTTCAGAATACTCTATCTTTGGCATTTGGCAGTTTGATTATAACATGGCACAGTGTGGATCTATTTGGATTTATCCTATTTGGAGTTTGTTGAGTGTCTTGGATGTGTATATTCATGTCTTTTGTTTAATTTGGGAAATTTTCTTCAAATATTCTTTTTTCCTTCTGAGACTCCCTCAATGAATATATTGGTATGCTTGTTGGTGCCTCACAGGTCTCTCAGACTCTGTTCACTGTTTTTCATTCTTTCTTTTTTTCTGCTCCTCTGACTGGATGATTTAAATTTTCTTACCTTCAAGTTTACTGATTCTTTCTTCTGTCACCTCTAATCTGCTGGCAAATCTCTCTAGGGAATTTTAAATTTCTGTTACTGTGGTCTTTAGCTCTATTTGGCTCCTTTTTATAATTTCCATCTCTCTACTGGTATTCTCTTTGTATTCAACTATTGTTTCTCTGATTTCCCTTGGTTCTTTGTCTATGTTCTTCCTTTGCTCTTTGAGCACATTTAGGACCTATTTTTTAATGTCTTTGGTATGTCCCAGGTCTAGTCCTCATTGATATTTCTAAGGCTTTTATCTTCTCCTTTGCCTTGCCATCACTTCTTGTTTCTTTGTATGTTTTGTAATCTTTTGTTAAAACCTGAATATTTTGATATTTTAATGTGTTATTGCTGTAATTAAGATTCTTATGCATTTGTTCCTTAAGCTTCTATCATGCCAGTGTTCTGACAGAGTTTTCCTTGAATACCTGGAGTTAACCAAAAAAAAAAAAAAGAAAAAAGAAAAGAAAAGAAAACAAAAACAAAAAACAAAACACCTTTCTCGTATTTGCTGATTGAACTTGCTGTCCTTCAGTCTTGGTCATATAATAAGTTTAGAGAATAGCTCAAAGCCAAAGCAAAAGGGCCTTCTTGGTTTTTTCTGAACATGTTTCTTGTCTTGGGCATGCACTTGGCCCTAGGAATTCCTCCATTTACATGGATATGAATGTCCCCTCTTCCATATGAAATAGTTTCCTCATGGTCCCCACCATTGCACTGTGTCTTACAGTGTGCCATCCCTTGCCCCAGGTAGCTCTGACTTTCTAATCTCCCATTGTGTTCTGTAGGAGAGCTCTGTGAGCTGTCTTCTACATTTAGGGAAAATTCTAGGACAGAAAGCCTGCAATGAATATCCTGGTTCAGTTCCTCAGGCTACCTCCAGACACATTGGGACAGACATCTAGGCTCCCAATATGTTCATGATGGTTATTCTTCTCCTTCTGGAACTGAGACCAGGGACCCACATTGGGACTGTGGATTGTTTCCACTCTGAGCTGGTGAGAGGATAGAGGAGGAGCGAGCCAGAGCATCGAGGGATTCTGTTTTTAAATCACTGTTTACTTGATTTGGCAGTCACCCTGTTACTCAGTCCTTTAACTATTTTCTAGAGCTTTGAGAAAGGTGTTTTTGTCAGTTCTTGCTGGTTGTTTAAAGCTTTTATTGGGGGACCCAGCCAATTGACTTTTGGCAAGGCAGTGAAGTCCACTCAATGTGGTAGAAAAAACAGTGTTTGGAAAACTGAATATCCACATGTAAAAGAGTGAAAGTGGACCCCTACTTCACACCATATATAAAAATTAACTAAATGGATCAACATCCTAATTATAAAAGCAAAAACTGTCAAACTCTTAAAAGAAACATGGGAAATATCTTCGGTTATTGTATTAGGCAATGGATTCTTAAACTTTACACTAAAAGAATGTAATGCAACAAAAGAAAAAAAAATAGATAAATGGAACTTCACGCAAAACATTTCACCAAAATGTTTGTGCATCTAAGAACATTATCAAGAAAGTGAAAAGACAACCAACAGAATCTGGGAAAATATTTGGAAACCATCATAAGGGTTTAATATTTAGAAAAATAGCAAACTCCTACAATTCGACAACAAAAAGACAAATAAAAATGGACAAATGGCTTATATAGATATTTCTCCAAAGAATATATTCAAAGTACATGAAAAGATGCTCAATGACGTTAGCCATTAAGGAAATGCAAATCAAAACCACAATGAGATACCACCTCATATCACGAGAATGGCTATTTTTTTTTAATGGAAAAAATAAGTTCTGATGAGGATGCAGAGAAATACGAACCCTCCAATTTTGTTGGTAGGAACATAAATTGGTGCAGTTGCTGTGGAAAACAGTTTGACAGTTTCTCAGAAAGTTAAACCTAGAAGTACCATATGACCTGACAAACCTATTTCTAGGTATGTACCTTAAAGAATTGAAAGCAAGGACTCAGACATTTGTATATCAATGTTCATAGCAACATTAGTTGCAATAGTTAAAGGGTAGAAGCAATCCAAATGTCAATAGAAGATAAATGGATAAACAAAATATGGTCTATACATATAATGGATTATTACTCAGCCTTAAAAAGGAATGAAATTTTGGTTCATGCCACTACATGGATAAACTTTGAGGACATCATTTTGAGTGAAATAAGTCAGACACAAAGGGACAGATATTTACATAATTCCACTTATATGAAATTGCTAGAATATGCCAACTCATAGAAACATAAAATAGAATATAGGTTACCAGGGATTGGGGAGGGGTGATAGGAAGTTATTGCATTATGGGTGTAGGGTTTCTGTTTCAGGTGATGAGAAAGTTGTGGTAATGGATGGTGGTGAAGTGCAGCATTGTGAGTGTCATTAACCCCACTGGATGGTACACTTAGGAGGGTTGAGTTGTGAATGTTTGTGTTGTATATATGTTTCTACAATTTTAAAAAGTAGCAACTACAGAGACCATGGCAACTAAGCATAATACAGGATCCTGGATGGTGTCTAATAATGGAGGAGAAAAGACCCCAAAGGACATTATTGGGACATGTGACAAAATTGGAATAAAGACTGTAAGCATTAAATTTCTTAAACTTGTTAACTCTTGGTCAGACGGAGAAACACCTAAAGAGCTGTCAAACCAATCTGATACAGGTATCAGGTCACTAACAGAAGCATGACTCACACAGCACTGAATGGAATAACATTTTACTCACATAGAGGAGAGAAACAGCAAACTCAGCTTCACTGTTGGGTATTGGCCCCCCACAGCCAGTGGGTCTCAAACACACCAACTCAGGGAGATGTTCTATTTGCACACACCCTCCATGTGTCCTATAGTGGAGGAACCCCTCTCCTCTGCTGCCGGGGGTGTGAGCCAGATGCCATAAAATTCTAATCAGACTTTCTCCAGTAAATATTTTCATATGCTTGAGACATTAGGGGGAGGAATGTACCAGCAGGCCCCTCATGTACCAGGTGAGTGTGTTTAATCTCAATAGGCCAGTATTTCTAGGCTTGAGTACAGGTGGGTCCTAAGGAAAGGCAGCAGGCCATGCTAGGACCATCCCCTAATACAATAAGTGTACTTAAGGTGGTTACATAAGTGATTATCCTTCTTCCTTATTCTTAGGAAATGTAAATGCAAGTATTACATGTTCAAGGAGTATGATGTATACAACTGTGGCAGTTTGATATTATTTATGAATTCCAAAAAGGGGTATTGATTATGTTTGTAAACTGGTCTGTTCCTCTGGGCATGATACCCTTTGATTGATTTAAATTCAAAGGCTTTATGTTTACTTGATTAAATCAAGATTAGGGCTCTGATTCGACCAAGTTATTAGGGCGTGCAGAGTTTAGTCCCTGCCCCCTTGGTGGGCTATATATATATGGACGCTCAATGAAGAACACAGAAAAATAGATACATAGAGAAGATACACAGAGGAATAGAGAGAGCTCCATAGGCACGGAAGAGGAGAGAACTTGTCAGCTTTGATCCTGAGGTCCTGGGAAAATAGATGAGCCATTTGTCTGATAGTTTATAGCTGACCACATGAAGAGACCAGAGCAGCTGAGCCTGGAAAGAAACGATCCCTCCAGTTTACAGCTGAGATTGGAAGAAACTAGGCCCGCAGAGCCTTAAGAGAGAGGGGAAGGCTGAGTCCCCGCATTGCCAGCCAAGTTGCTTCAACATGTGGCAACAGACTTTGGGTGAGGAAGGACCTCTTATGGTACCTTGAGTTGGACTCTATAGGGCTTTGTAACTGTAAGCTTTTACCCTAAATAAATACCCTTTATAAAAGCCAACCGATTTCTGGTACTTTGCATCAGCACCCCTTTGGCTGCTTAATTCAACAACCTTCTCTCAAATGTTGGAAAATAGATGGACAGATAGATGGACAGACTGAGACAGATGGATAGATAGAATGATAGAGCAAATGTGGCAAGATATTAAATGTGGTGGATTTGGATATCCGGGGAGGAGGTAGGTTGGTGTTGTCTGTATGGACTTTGTATTAATTTTGCAACTGTCCTATAGTGTGAAATTATCTCAGAGTAAAAAGCTTAAAAAATTGCTGCTTAATTAGTTAATTAAGACCTCTAGGGTCTTCTCTACCCTCTATATCCTAAGAAGAGAAATGGGAAATAGTAATTTACAAACAGAACTCTGCTATTCTCTTCCTGGATGAATGTGAAGTGTTCCCAAATGCCCCTCACTTCTTTTCCTTTTGCTACATTTACTGTATCACTCTTCTCTCTTTCCAATTTTTTACAGCGCACAGTACAAGATGGATTGCCTCAAGATAGAAGAAGCCATTTCGTTTTTAACTTTTCTCCCGAGTCCAAGAGGATCCCAGCAGAGTGCTGCATGCATAAATGTGCACACTCCCACACACAATAAGAGGTTGTCTCATTCTCAAGGCATGTTTTGCAGCCAGCCCCTGGAGCAGGATTCCAGAATTTGATCAACTCCCGTTAACTTAGCAACTGTTTCTCTGTGGTTTCGGCTTTGGTGACATCACACTTTGATTTTGCTGCCCTACAGAGATACAACAAGGATAAATTCTGTGCTAGAAGGCTCCAGTCTGGAAAGCTCAAGTACTGCAGGAAAGAACCGGCAATGGAAAGACGGAATCATGATTCTGGGCTGTTGCCATGGCCTATTCTTTTGTGTTGATCGTTTACATGGCAGAGCAGATGGAGGCCCCATTTTTAGAACGTTCAGAACTCTCCTCTGGGTTTGCTAAGTGAATGCTCCTCTATGCCCAACATTCAAGTGGGTTAAGGTATTTTACTTAGATTCATTTATGCTCATATACATCCATACATGAAGCCAAAACTATTTATTGGACTCTTGCAAATGTGTCAGGCACTATTCTTTGTGCTGGAGATAGAGCAGGAAATAAAACAGACAAAAATTCCTATCGTTGGGGATTACATATTGATGGAGGAAGTGGGACAATAAATAAAATAAATGCAAATATATGTATTAGAAAATGGGGGCTATGAAATAAAATAAAAAAGGAATATCAAGTCCCTAAGGAAAGTGCAGGGCTTGCCATTTGAAACAAGCTGATCAGGGAAGGCCTCTGAGTAGGTGAAATTTTGGGCCAATAAGCTTTGGTGTTTCCAGGAACTTGGGATTGGAAAACTTAGAATCAACTGTGAACCCAGACACTTACCAGTCATGTGACCTTGAGAGTACCTGATCTCAATATCTTCATGTATAATATGGAAGCAATACAAGATCCTGAAACATCTTTGAAATCCTGTGCATTCTATGATATAATACACAGCAGGTCAAAGTATCTTGTGCTTTCTCTTCAGACTTCACTTTATTCAACCCCCTCACTCTGACCTCTATCCTGAACCCTGCACTTCTATAGTCTGCCTTCTCAACCTCTGCAATGAGATGTTTGACATCTCAGACTTGAAAGGCCTGAAACAGAACTCCTTTTCTTAGCCTCCACCAATCCAGCTCTACCCAAAGACTTTTCTATCTCCATTGATTTCAGCACCAACCTACTAGTTTCTCAGGTCAGAAATATTACAGCTATCCTTGATTCCACCCTTTCTGTCACATGCCACATTGAAATGGTCAGAAAATCCTGTTGATCCTACCTTCAAAGCATACCTAGAATTCCATTACCTCTTACCATCTCTGCTGCTACCATCCTTTTTTCTTCCAACCTTGCCCTCCAATGGTCTATCTTCAACTCAGCAGCCAGAGTGCTCTTTTTATCAGTCTTAAGTTGATCATATTATTCACATGCTCAAAATGCTTTAATGGCTTCTCATTGTACCCAAAGTAAAAGCCAAAATAGTCATAATGGCCTAACCAAAGCTACATATTCTCTCCCTCACTACCTCTCTTCACCCTCTCCATTCCATCTCACCATTCCCACTAATCTCCTTTCCCACCGATTTGCAACTCTAGCCTTTGCTCACTCTGCTCCGAAGGCATTGGCCTCATCCCTTATCCTCAAACTCTCTGAGCATGTTCCCTGCTAAGGACATCTGCATTGGCTCTTCCTTCGTCCTAGACTCAGCATCTTCTCCCAGAAATCCACATGGCCATTCCTACACCTCCTCCAGGTCTCTGCCCAAATGTCACCTTATCAACAATGCTTACCTGGTCACCTTATTATAATTGCAGATTTCCCATTCTCCTGCACCCACAAATCCCCTCACCAGGCTTTGTTTATGATCTATACAGCACTGATCACTGTCTCCTACACTAAATAATTTATTCATTGAATGTATATATTCCTTATTTGCTGTGTCTATTTTCCTTCTCCTCCTAGAAATTAAGTTACCCAAGAACAGGAGTTTTTGAATCCTAAGCACATAGAACAGATACATGGTAGACAATATTTGTTAAGTTAATTCAAAATTGCCAAATTCTGAAATTCTAAAACTTCTCTTCTGGCAGCACATAATCAAGCCATTTATGTGCTGTGTGCAGATTTTAGGGCATGAGTCCAAAATCTCCTCCTTTCTCACCTATTCAAGAAGGCAATTTGGAATATGAGTAAGTGACAATATAGTGGCAACTATGTGATTATAAAAGTAATTTCTTAAAAAGGAACGCATTTGTAGATTTTAGTACTTTATTATTATAAACAAATGGCATTCTGATATTCACAATGGATGCAGAGCATCAGGTTTCTAGAGTATGCCTGTTGAATTGTTACACCAGCTGAAACCAAGAAAAGTACCCACAGGTACAAACACATGTATCTATTTCTCTCTATTTCTGAGGCAGAAAAGGACTTTCTCTTGTTTGAGGCTAATTCCTCCACTTGTGACCTTCCCTTTTCTCTTCCCATCTTCTCTAGTGTCTTACACTATTAATTATGTGTTTCTTTTTTATCTTTATACTGTTGGAAATCTTAAACCTCTGCTCAGAAAAGCAGTGTATTGTAGTGGGAAAAATATAGGTTTTGAAATTTTTTCTTCACTTGGTCCATAATCATCATGAGTCCTGGCACTTAAAACAACCATTTTCAGACAGACTCTTTTACTTAGGAGAGATATTTCGGAATAGTGGCTTTTTGAAATTCTTTAGAGTCATGTTTAAAACATCTGATAATTATGCAGACTGGTTTTATGTACCACCCTGAGTATTTTCTTAAACTTTATCTTTGCTACATAATATGCTTATTTTAAATATTGGAATTTTCTAGATTGAAATAGAAAGAACATTAAGTACAGACAACTAAGCAATTATTGGACTAGATGGAATTTTCTGAGCTTACTTTATGTAATTCCCTACCAAATGATCATATTGAAGCCATCTGTGGCATTCAATAAAGATCTGTAAGTTATGCCCAAGTATGTTAACCATTTCAGTGTTGTACTGTGTCTTCTTTTATTTTTTTCTAATCATGAAAATTTCCATTTTGTTGCTGTTCAACTCTACAAACTCTTGCTTTAATCTCATTAGAGATGGAGAGCAGAATGTTCTGTGTTATAAACTCTACAGATACTTGAAATACTCTGTTACATTGGTCATTGCATTTATTTCCTCTTTACTGGAAAATATAAGAACCTTTCATTTTTTCCCATGTAACTGTTGTTTCTTAATTCAAATTCTCATGAAATTTATTTTGTGGAAACTTTGCTGCAAGTGAATTCATCTACCCATCCACACAAAGCATTCTATGGTATCCTCACATATACAGTCAACTGATATTTGACAAGGCCACCAAGCCCACTCAACTGGGACAGAATGGCTTCTTCAACAATTGGTGCTTGGAGAACTGGATATGCATATCCAAAAGAATGAGAGAGTATTGTCATCCCATGTCCTACACAAAAATTAACTCAAGATGGATCAAAGACCTAAATATAAGAGTCAAGACCATAAAGCTCCTAGAATATAATGTAGGGAAGCATCTACAAAATTTTATAGTAGGAAATGGTTTCATAAACTTTTCATCCAATACACAAGCAATGAAAGATAAAATCGATAAATGGGACTTCCTCAAAATTAAAAAATGTTGTGCTTCAAAGGAATTTGTCAAGAAAGTGAAAAGGCAGCCTGCTCAATGGGAGAAAATATTTGGTAACCATTTATCTGATAAGGTCCTAATATCCAGTATATATAAATAAATCCTACATCTCGAAAATAAAAAGACAAACAACCCATTTTAAAAATGGGCAAAAGATTTAAATAGATACTTCTCCAAAAATGAAATACAAAAGGCTAAAAAAGCATATAAGAAGATGCTCAGCATCACTAGCTATTAGGGAAATGCAAATCAAAACTATAATGAGATATCATCTTACTCCTGTTAGACTGACAGCTATTTTAAAAAAAAAACAGAACTATAAGTGTTGGAGAGGATGTGGAGGAAAGGGAACACTCATCCACTGCGGTTGGGAATGTAGAATGGTACAGCCATTGTGGAGGACAGTTTGGTGGGTCTTCAGAAAGCTAACTGTAGAACTGCCATATGATCCAGCAATCCCACTTCTGAGTATATACCCAGAAGAATTGAAAGCAGGGACGCAAAGAGAGATATGCACATCAATGCTCTTAGTGGCATTGTGCACTATTGTCAAAAGTTGAAAGCAACCCAAGTGTCCATCAACAGATGAATGGAAAAGAAAATTGTGGTATATATATATACAATGGAATATTACACAGCTATAAGAAGGAATGCACTATTAACACACGGGACAACATGGTGAAGCTTGAAGACCTTATGTTGAGTGAAGTAAGCCAGTCACTCAAAGACAAATATTACATGACCTCATTGATATGACTCAAGCAAATTGAGCAGACTCACAGAGCTAGAGTCTGGAAGATAGGTTATCAGGAGACAGGAAGGGAGTAGAAGATGGTGAGCTGATGCTCAATATGGACAAAATCCATGATAAGATGGAAGGGTATTGTTGGGCAGTGGATGGAGGTGATAGTGGTGCAGTGATGTGATTGGGTTTGATGGTGCTGGAATGTGAGGGAGAGGAGGGTGGGGGGTTGTGTTGGACTATCCATGGAACTACAGGGAGAGCTGGAGGAAGGAGGAGGTGAACTCTGGGGATTTGTAGGTCTTTGGTTAAAATTACAATGGTGGGACTATTGTTCTGGAAAATATGGCAGGTGAGGGTTACTGGTGCAGGGCATTGGGAGTGGGAGGATATGCGGTATAAACTGCACCTGTGTCATGCTTCTTCGGAATATGACCGTGTTCATCTTGTCATAGGGTATTATCTCAGGGGTGGAAACCCACAAAAATAAACAAGAAATATTAAACTCCAGTCCTGGGGAGTCCTGCTATATTCTCAATTACAGAGGCAAGAATCTCTCAAGAACATAGGCAGTGCCTAATAAAAGAAAACAGACTAATATGTCAAGCCCTCACTATTATTGAGTGTAACTTTTCACCTTATTCTTCAAAAATTGAAACTTAGTGGTTACCATGGGTTCTGAGGGGATTGGGAGGGAAGTATAGAATAGATGGAACATAGGACATTGGAATTGTTCTTCATAATCTTGCAAGGATGGATATAGGCCATTTCAAATTTTGTCAAAACCTATAAAAGTGTATAGTGCAAAATGTAAACCATAATGTAAACCATTGACCATGGTTAGTAGCAATGCTTCATTATTTGTACATCAGTTGTAACAAATATACCATACACATGTAAAATGTTATTAACAGGGGAGAGGGGGAGGTGGTTGGATATATGGGAATCCCCTATATTTTCTATGTGAATTTTCTGTAACCCAAAGCTTATTTGAAGATAAATTAAAAAAAAAATAAGACACTGGGAGAACATATGGAAGAAATTGTCACTGTACATAAAAGATAACAGATCTTATGGTGATGAAAGAAACATTGAAAAAAATTTTATTGTACTTTTTATTTTTAAAATTATCTTTATTTATTTATTCTTTTTATTTTTTATTTTTGTATTTTATTTATTATTATTATTTTATTATTACTTTTGTTTATTTTTTTGGACTTTGTTTTTGGGGAGGTTTTGGAACTTAGAAGGGTCACAACTATGGCAGGGGAGAATCCCTGGTGTGGGGTGTAGTTGATGGGATGTATGGGGAGAGGTGAACCTGGGGCATGCCTCTATAGCATACAAATATGTTCAAGTGGTCATGGGGCATTGCCTTGGTGGGTAGAGACCCACACAATAACCAAAGAATTTTGAATTCCCATACTGGGGAGTCTTGCTACATTCTCTAATAGAGCAGCAAGAATCCCCCAAGTTCATGGGCAGTGTCTAGCATAGGAGAACAGACTATTACGCTAGGCCCTTAGTATTGATGGTTGCACTTATAAACCTTTTCTCAAGAAATTGAAACATAGCCTAGTATTATATATTACCTAAGAGATGTCTCCTGAAAACCTCCTTGGTGCTTAAATGTGGCCTCTAAGCCAAACTCAGCATATAAATGCACTACCTCTCCCCACCCCCACCCCAACCCTCCTGGTGTGGGACATGACTCCTGGGGATGAGCCTCCCTGGCACCAAGGGATTATAACCAAGTGTCAACTAGTGGTGCACTTGTAAAAAGACCTTGAACAAAAGGGGGAAATATTAAATACAAATGAGTTTTTATGGCTAAGAGATTTCAAAGCATGTTGGAGGTCATTCCAGTGGTTATGCTTATGCACATCTCAGCAGGATCTCATTGACTGCCACAGTAAGCAGTGCCTCAAACAGGAGGACTTCTGAGGGCTAGAAACATCTAAATACTATAGATGGGGTAGATAGTCAAAGGAATTCAGCATCCTGTCAGTGGGTCTTACTTTGGAATATATGTTCCCCAATTAACAGAGTTAGACTCATTTACAATTTCCCTACACATAACTCATCTCCCCCTTTTATTTGAACCTATAATTAGCACTCTACTCATTAAATATATGTCCCAGAGACATAAATCTTCAGTCTGCTCACATCTTGGTTGAGCCCTGAATCTCAAGAGTTACAACACCTACCCTCCAGTTCACTGGACTTGCCCAGGACAATTAACAAAAGGGTAATGATGGACAGCATCATCCCAAAAAACAGAGTGTCTACAATAGCAAGCAAGACAGTTCCATCCATCTGTCCCATGGGATCTAAACCCACACTCAATCAGAAACAGAGTGGGCATCACCATCCCAAAATCCTCAAGATTGAGGAATGAACAAACATAAGGGGGGAATGTAACTATGGACTTAAGTAGACTTTGATTATTCTAGCAATCCTGATTACCTCAAAAGTAATCTTGCAGCTATGGAACTGAAGAGAGAAACAACTTGTTCGGCAGGAAAAAAAAAAAAAAAAAAAAAAAAAAGCAGGAAAAGACAACTGGAGACCCTAACTATTCTATACATCAATCTCGCCACAGACCTATTCCTTCCCTCTCCCTGTCACCCAGCCCTTGAGAAGGTCTTACAGATTCTAGGTGGCCTAATTACTGTAAAGAAAATAATTTCAAACCAAGAGGTCTTAATCGCAACCTCAGTAAATCTCTCACCCATCCCAGTGATCAATCCCACTTACTATCTTGAGTGCTTTTGTGCCAACCCACTCTCAGCTCTTGAAAACTTGCTGCCTTTTGTTTTGATGGAGCTGAGCTCACTCTTTCTCTGCTGTAACAGTCCCTGAATAGTCATACTTGCCTGTCTAAATTTGTCCTGTGAAATTTTGTCTTTGACAAATTTTTCTAACCTTTTACATATTATCATGACTCTAATAAACTTTTCCAGGTTCTTTGCATCTCATGACCAAGCCTTATTCCAGGACGTTAGTGGGCTCATTTGTTAGAATATTAAGTGCAAGTGAAGAAAGGCAGTAACGAGTCCATCTTCTCATGAAATGGCAACACATTATAACTCATTGTGTGTTGATAGCATTTTTTGTTGTACTTTATATAAATCAATGAATTTTATCTTGCAAAATTTTAAAAAAACACAAGACATCATGGTTGGGTGTTGAGGGGAAAGGTATCAGTGCTTAAAGTAACTGTTGACATACTGATCTATTTTCTCTTCCTGCTAAATTTAACGTCTTTTGATTAATGCTGAACCTAAGATGTCATTGTGCACAGAGAAGTTTAATGCTATAGAACCCTTCAATAAACCTTTGATTTAATCAATTTTAGCTACTACAATCTTCTGATTGGTTCTTGTGTTTCTGGAATGCACATTGTTATTTTCTTAAGTGGTCCCTCTGATTCTCCTCTTATCTGTATTCTTTGCCCCATCCTTTTCATATCTTTTTTTCTCTTCCTGGGTATTGAAGCTTGAAGTAAGATGCCCATGCCAAATAAATACATACATCTTTATGTACATTTTCAATTTAGCAAGATCAGAATGATAATGGGTCATTTACTATTAGGTACAAATCCAATCCCGTTTATGCAAAATAATAACTTCTTACCTAAATATAGTACTTTATAATTTCCAAAGTACACTCACATGTATTACCTCATTGGGGTATAGTAATTAAAGTTAAGACCTGAAGCTCATGGTCTAGGCATACCTGGGGTTAGAATCAAGGATCACTACTTACTAGTAGTCTGTCTTTGGGTTACTTACCTTTTCTTCATTTCACTTTCCTCATCTATAAAATAGAGCTAATAATAATACTACCATCAAAGGATTATTGCAAAGATTAAATGACATAATACATAAAATATTTGTCTCAATATTTTCTGCATATTAAATGCTCAAATATTTTTAGGTAATGGTAGTGGAGGAGCCATGGCATAACAGCACAAGGCAAGAAGTTCACACATAACCTCCACTTTGAAAGTATGAGCATTGATGCCTTGATGGATTACTTGAGTTTCTCAAGACCATATAGCTAACTAATGGTAGAGTCAGGCCTGGAACCTGGCTTCATTAAGTCTAGGTTAATGTTCTTTAAACTTCAACAGCGATAACAGAATACCTGTAAAAAAAAAATCTAATTATATGATACAACATATAATTCTCTCCCACATTATCCTGATGGACCCATGCTCCAAGAACACACGATAACTAGAACAATTATGTATTTACAAGACAGGATTTCATGTATAAGACTAAGACTCTCCCTGGTCAGAACATTGTGAGGTCATTAATTGTTATGTGTGTGTGTATGTGTGTGTGTGAGAGAGAGAAAGAGAGAAGAGACAGAGCGAGAGGGGGGGGGAGCGCTAGCACGCAACATTCTGGAAGTGGAAACTCACCTTATTTTTCAGATCTAGGTTTCGCTGATACAATACCATCAAAGTAGCCTGCCCTCCAGTGGCCAAGGGATGGAAGGATGCCTGTGTGACTAGATTTCCAAATAATGACATCAGTTGGCCTATTTTCATTGCGACCATAATGCCTTACAGAGACTCACTATTAGTTGTTACTACCTAGATCCTTGGGGCTGCTTTATCTCTATTCTTTCTGAAATCTAATCCTTTAGCTTTGTCTTTGATTCTGGGAGCTACTATTTATAGTTCTCATAAACTTTTAAAAAATTAGATTAACCAGAGTCAATTTCTTTTGCTTGAGGGTCGGATGTGGCTCAACTGGTTGGGCGTCTGTCTCCCATATGGAGGGACCCGGGTTCGATCCCTGGGACCTCCCGGTAAAAAAAAAAAAAAAAAAAAAAATTTCTTTTGCTTGCAATCCAAGAACCCCAATTCACAGTAATCAGCTACTGCCACAAAAATGCTACAAAACAACTCACTCCAGAACTAAGTGGCATACAATATCATTTATTTCTCATTCACACATCAGCACGTCAGCTGGGATTCGACTGATATAGACTAGACTTATCCCCAAGCTGTGGGTTGAATCCAGGTCAGCAGCATGTGTCCTCTATCCTCTTTGGACCAGTGGCTACCTGAGGCAAGTTTTTCTTAGAACAAAAGACAGGAATTCAAGAGGGCAAGCGTATTTCAAGCCTCTGCTTCCATCTTGTCTGCTAACATCCCATTGGCTAAAGCAGGTCAAATGGCCAAGCCCAAAGTTGGAGGTGGTGGTGGCAATAGTGAATATTTGCTGCACAATGATCTAATCTACTACATATACCCTGATTTACATTAGAAAGCCATTCCTTTTCTCTATGGAATTTCCTATTATAATGCAAATTCTTCCAGAGAAGAACCACCTAAAGATTCTCCATTAATAGCTACCTTAGAGGAGAAACATAAAGCCTGTCTGTGGCAGTTTGATGTAATTATGAATTCCAAAAATATAATTGGATCATGCTTGTAAACTGGTCTGTTAATCTGGGCATGATTAAGTTAGGATTAGGGCGTTGAGCCCCACCCCTTGGTGGGTGGGGAATTGAATATAAAAGGCAAGGCAGAGAACAGAGTTGAAGCAGTCTTTTGAGAAGCAGTCTTTTGAGAAGCAGTTTTGATGTTGGAAAGAAGGCCCCAGGAGAAGAGAAGTAAGCCGTTTGCCTGATCATCTACAGCTGACCTTGTGGAGGAAACAGGAGCTAAGCCCAGAGAGAAACGCAGCCCCGGGAAGAGAGGAACCCCAGAAGCCTGAACCCTGGCAAACACCGGCAACTGTCTTGCTCTAACACGTGGCAATGGACTGTGGTGAGAGAAGAAACTTAATGCTTTATGGCCTGGTATCTGTGGACTTCTACCCCAAATAAATCCCCTTTGTAAAGACCAACCCATTTTTGGTATTTTATATGAGCACCCCTTTGGCTGACTAATACACTGTCCATTAACAATTCCCTTTAAGTTCAGCAGATGAGTTTGTAGTGTCCATAGATATATCAGAAGACTCATAGACACAGATAAGTTTACTTTATCAAGGGGGTTTGAGGTTTAGGAGAGAGAGCTGTAGGCTTATATCATAGTATGGAGGGCCATGGAAATGCAAGTTAGTAAGATTAAGGGAAAAGGTAAATTTCATTGGACATGTGAATGGCCCTTGTATAAATGAGAGGGAAATAAAAGGAGTTTACAGATTTCTCAGGTTTGCTAGAAATGATCCTCAGTATTAGTGCTTGTATAAAAGGGCTCAAATCTTTTCTTTTCCTGCCCTCTCCTACAACCTTACAATCAATTTGTAGTTAATTGTTATAGAGATAAGACTAGGACAGTGTTTTCCATGGCAGAGCTGAGTAAATAATTTTGTGATTCTAATTCTGGGAGAACCTATTCCTTTCCACTATTAGGCTTTTTTTCGTTTCTCTAATGCAGTATAGATAGGGTCATCAGAGCTGCAGGCTGGGTCATTTCATGAAATACACATAACTTATAATGCTCTTAGGACTAAGGAAGTTTCCAAGGAGTTTTAATTATTGCGCTATTTGGGTTTTAAAGGAATGGGAGAATTAGAGAGGCCATGTCCCTATATGATATGTAAGCTTTTCTACAAGTGTTGAAATATGAACATATGTGAGCTTGTGAGTGGGAGCGGGAAGGAGAGGGAGTGGGTTCCAATATAATCCTGTTGAGAGATTTGGAAGGTTATAATTGGAATATAAAATAGCCACATTTGGACAGAGCACAATTCCACTCCCAAATGCATCAACATCCTTTAACTACACAGTCATGCAAATTAGGTAGAAACATAGCTTAAAAACCAACTGCTCTCAGAATAAAGGATATTTTTCCCAAGCCCTGTTTTAAACAAAATGAGTGACACACTCTCTCATAAAAAGAGATGATTGACATTAGTCAATGAAATTTTCCTTTTAAAAATGACATTTTATAACATAAAGACAATGATTATTTTATGTACTCCCCAAACTTAAAAAAAAAAAAAAAAAACTACTACTGGGAAAACAGAAATAATATGACAATATGTCCTACAAAGAATGCAATTAGGGTGAACTAGATTAGAGAGCCCACAGAGGATAAGCCACAGGGCTGATTATCTTGAATTTAATTTGCTGCTTTTGATATTTTCCTCCTACATTTCCTTGATTCCATAGAGATCAGCTTGCAACAGCTTCATTTTTCAATTGATCTATTTAATTTTGTTGTTGTTGCATCAGGCATAATAAAACATAACTGCCTAGACCTATTATCACACTTCCAGCAGCCTTGTTGTTTCCAGCAGGAAAGTGACAATATAGCACTTGACATCTGAATCTTCTCCCTAAGGGTAGGTAGGGATATAACAAAAATTTTTAAATGGGGATATTTTAAATTAAGTTTTATAAGAACTGGAATTTGATGAGAAGGAATCTAAAACTGGCAGATGGAATAAAACTTCTCTGTGTGCCTTCTCTGACTCTTGAAATACCAGGGTTTCAAATAAAGTAGCAAGAGGCTAGAAGTAATCCAAAGGTGATGTTTGTTCATGAGCATGAAATATGGGAAGATAGTATGGCAGAGTTCTAAGTTTATAACTGTTTAATTCAGTGTCTAACCCATGAGTCCCATAGTTCTCTCATCTACATGGGTTGACTCTGTCTTTGCCCCATGCCAAATGGTGTGCAGATTTTGGCTCCTCTATACTTTCATCTGAAGGAATCTCATCACATTCAAGATATCATGAATATCTTGTTGCCTTTACCATAAATTTTGTAGTGAAGATGGAGGGATTCTCCTAACATAGAAACACCAGTCTTCCATGCGAAGCCAAAAATTCTTAAGACATTGAACTTTGACAAAGTTCCAGGAGTTTTTCCTCCTCTCCTCTTTTTCTACACCGTTCAACTTTACTTCTTTATTTAAACAGTTTAGCTCTGAGCCCCTACAAATTGCAATGTTCAGAAAAAGAGGAATACACTGTGGAATGGATTTATTGGAGCAAGCTCTTCTGGGTCTCTCCATCCCACCAGCTCCAACACCACAAATTTTTCTTCAGTCATACATAGTTATGCCCTGAGAAGTGATCTGGTAATACAATATTGCCTAAATATTAAACACTTTTTGTTATGAATTTTGGATTGGAAAAGAGATTGCAACAATGATATTTGTTTTTTTGGGGTGTGTGTGTAGGCGGGCAGGGAGCTTGGAGTTTAGTAAATGGAATGCTAATTTTAGATGTCAGTAGCCATTCTATTTTCTGTTTCCTTTGGATATCAAAAGCTGTAGAACTTTAAGGGAGCAGTTTGGTAAAAAAGGAGAAGAAAATCTGATTCTGATATTTTTCTTAAAATATTCATCATGTCTGAAAAGTGACTTAGGACTTCCACTGAAAAGTTATATGCCAACTCAACAGGACCAAGAAGTTAACCTTAAGGAAATAAGTTATATGTTTGGCTAAGGTCACTTTTTGTAAGTCCAAAGGTAAACTAGAAAGGTAATTGAGAAACTGATTTGAATCTGTTATAGTAAATACCACGTGTAAGGCAATCCCCAACATAAATGAAGTCTGCTTTTTCCAATAAAAAGATGTGGCTTTTAAGAAAAAGTTCTGAAGTATTTACTTATAATTTTTAAATGGTTACTATATGCATATTTTAATTTCTTCTGTAACATGCATTAATTTTAAATTATTGTTTTTAAGAAAACAAGTTTGTTCAGTCCCTTTCTAATGACCTTCAAAAGTGTCTTTGTCATGACTAGAACTACTTTTTGAGTCATTTTTAAGGCAGTTTTCTGACAACTTCATTTGTTTCTAAGTTGTTTTAGACTTTTTTTAATCCATGTATGAGGTTGTCTCTGGAAATTTTATCACAAGCAGCAACCACTGATTCATATAACCTAGGGAGAGTGTTGGTTTCTTATTCATCCTGTAGGTGGAAAGTCATGCTCTATGGACACTCTGCAGCCTTTTAAGAGAGCTTTAAAACATTTGTTTACAATGGGCATCCAACACTGCAATTGTGAGGTCACACTTCCAGGAATAATTACTAAACCTGTGTTAAATATCCACATTTCCCTTGTTATCAATTCTATCCTGTGATCCCTGCAAACATTTCCAACTAGCTTTGATTGAGGCCATTTCTGTCTAAAGCAGATCTCCAAAAAAGTTCTTCGTTTGATCAAAATAAAGTTATTGGAGATGGGCTAGGTAGAATAATGATGCTCCAAAGATGAACATAACCTAATCCCTAGAACCTGTGAAAATGTTATTTTAACGACCAAAGGGAATTAAGGTTTCAGATAGATTTCAGGTTGCTATCAGCTGACATGAAAATAGAGAGATTATCCTGGATTATGCAGGGTAGCCCAACATAGTCACAAAAGTCCTTAAAAGTGGAAGAGGGAAGCCGAGGGCCTAGTTAAAGAGAGGTGATCATGGAAAAAGAGGCAGGAGAGATTGGAAGCATGAGATGGACTCTATAGTGCTATTGCTGGCTTTGAAAATTGAGGAACAAGGTCACCAGGTAAGGTGTGTGCTCAGTCTCTAGAAACTGGGAATGGCCCTAAACTGACAGCCAGCAAGGAAATGAGGATCTCAGTCACATAATCACAAGGAACTGCATTCTGCCAACAACCTGCATGAGGAAGGAAATGGGTTCTCCCCTAGGCTTGCAAAATGGAACAAAGACATGCTGACACCTTGATTTTATCTCCATGAAATCCGTATTGAACTTCTGACCTACAGAATTGTAAGATAATACATTTTTATTGATGTAGGCTGCTAAATTTATGGTAATTTGTTATGGTGTTAATAAGAATCTAATATAGGAAAGGCCTGTAATTTGAGAGACTTTGGAAGAACTTATATGAAGTGACACTTGCTTTTCAGAGGGACAATTTAGGGAGAGAAATCTCACCTTATTTTTTAGCAAATAGTGATTATCATGGCGGTAAATGATTGTCATACAATTATCATATCAATAATGTATACAGAGCAAAGGCTCAACTAAATAAGAAGCAGGGCAAATGTCCTTCCTATAAAAATGAATAATATTCACTATTTTCCTGAAATGCCCCAAAAAGAGAAAACTGTATAAGTCATGGGGTAGGTATTGCTAGCAACAATAAAAGGTGATCATTTGCATCAATAGAAATATTTTGGGAAAGAGATGGATACATTTAGTTTTCTAGTGTCTCATTTTTCTACCACCAAGAAACTTTAGATGAAGTTGATGAATTTATAAGTTTTCTTAAGTGGGTTTCCCTTATTTTCAAAATGCTGCCTTTATTTAATAACATAAATCTTATGTCATAAGTGATACACTTTAACAAAGTAAAGTAAAAGAAAGCATAAGGTAAGTGAAGGGGAGGCAGTGGACGTGCATGTCCTGTGCATGTGATACAATATATTGGGAGCAGCAATTCATACAGGATCTAAAATGCAAATGCATAAAAATAATTATATCAATGGTCTGGGAATCCTAACATATAAATAAGTGTGACAAGAGCTTCATAAAGGTGGGGGAACAGAGGATTACAGAAACATAGTTTGTATATGCTACTGAAGTTGCTTTCAAACCAAAAGATATTGTTATAGATAAAGGATGGCAAATTTAAGCCCCATGGTAACCACAAAGAATATATTGGGAAACATGCACACGAAGAAATGAGAAGGAATTCTAAATGGTTCATTACAAAAGATAAAGTAAATATAAAAATAGAGAGTAATGGATGATTGAGGTACAAAAATGGTACAAGACTCAGCAAAATCATAGAGGAAAATGGCAAAAGAAAGTACATTATCAGTAATCACTTTATTTTTTAAAAATAATTTATTGAACTGTATCATTCATACATGAACGTACATAAACTATAAGTGTTCAGTAAACATCGTGATCTTACAAAACAAACATGCATAACATCATACAGGGCTCTCACACATCACCCCCCTCCACAAACATCCTGCATTGTTGTGAAACATTTCTTAACAAATCATGAGAGAGCACTGTCAAAGTATTACTACTAACTATAGTCCATAACTTCCTCCCCGATAAATTTTTTTAAGGATTTATTTATTTACTTTTATCTGTTTTTATACCCCACCCCACCCCTATCTAGTAACCCTTGGGGTTCCATGACTTTTCAGTTGCATGGAAATGCACATGGCAATCTCTTTTCCTTTCTCCTATGGAGACTTCCAGCTTCTTGCTGCTCTCTGTGGCTACTCTCACTATTTGACTTTCACTCTGCTTATATAGGACCCCAGTAATCTGTATTAAAGCCCAACCTCGGAAAGCAGATGTGGATCAAACGATTGGTATGTTGAGATTTTCTATTTCTTCTTGATTCAGTTTAGGTAGTTTGTGTGTTTTTAGGAATTTGTCCATTTCGTCTAGGTTTTCTAATTTTTTAGTGTTCAGAGTTGTTTATAACATCCTCTTATAATTCTTTCTATTTCTGAGGTATTGGTTATAAAGCCCCCTCCTTGATTGTTGATTTTTGTTATTTTTTTTTCATTGTTGATCTAGCTAAAAGTATGTTAGTTTTATCAATCTTTTCAAGGAATCAGTTTTGGTACATTGATTCTTTCTGTTGTTTTCCTGTTCTAATCTTTATTATTTCCTTCCCTCTGCTCACTTTGGGTTCAGTTTGCTCTTCTTTTTCTAGTTTTTCCAGGTGTAAGTTTTAAGATATTTCTTGGTTTTTTTGTTTTTTTTTAATGTAAGCATTTAGAGCTATAAATTTCTCTCTGAGCATTTGCTGCATCCAAAAAGTTTGGTATTTTGTGTTCCTTTTTTCCCCATTCATCTCAAGATATTTCCTAATTTCCCTTGTTATTCTAAAGAAGGCAGCAAGCTAGTGCAACAGCCAGGCATGGCAAACTGATGCAACAAGAGACACAGGAAGAAAAACATAATGAGAGACATAACAAAGCAGGGAGCAGATGTTCCTGATGTCTCCTAAAGAAGACAAGCAAGACAGTGAGCTGAGTCTATGGGCAGGAACATCAAGCTGATGCAAAAAGATGATGCAACAAGAGACACACATATGCACACAAAAGGCAGGGAACAGAGATGGCTCAAGCAATTAGGCTTGAGGTCCCGAGTTTGGTTCCTGGTGCCTCCTAAAGAAACAAGGAAGATGAACAGACACAGTAAGTGCAAACAACGAGGGGGTAGAGAGAAATAAATAAAATAAATCTTTAAAAAAAAGGCCCAACCTGATTCAGTTGGGTCACATCTTAAGTGAAGTAACATCTTTTTTTTTTTTTTTTTTTTTTTTGGCATTTTTAATTTAGGTTGAAGTAACATCTTGAAGAGACCTTATTTACAATGGGTCCACAACCACTAGAATATGGACCAACACAAAGAAAATGTCCAAACTGTGGTACACAAGTGAATCCACCACACCTACAATCACCACTGCTATTCAACATTGTACGGAACGTACTAACCAAAGCAATTAATCAAGAAAAGGGAATAAAAAAGCCATCCAAATGGGAAAAGAAGTAAAAACACCTCTACTCAGATGACATTATCCTATTTATAGAAACTCCAGCTGATTCTATAAGAAAATTACTAGAGCTAATAAATGAGTTTAGCAATGTGGTGGCGTACAAAAGTCATTACACAAAAATCAGCACTTTTTTTCACTAACAATGAGCAATCTGAAAGGAAATCAAGAAAACAATTCCATTGACAACAGCAAGTAAAAGAATAAAATATCTAGGAATAAATTGAATCAATTATATAAATTATATAAAGAACTTTTACACAGTAAACTTCAATTCAGTACTGATAGGAATTAAATAAGACCTAAATTAATGGAAAGATACCCCAGGTTAAGGGATTTGAAGACTTAATATTGTTAAGACGACAATACTACCCAAAGCAATTTACTGATTTCGTTGCTACAGCAATCACAACAACATAGTACTGGCACAAGGACAGGAAAGTAGACCAATGAATAGAACTGAGAGTTCAGAAATAAACCCTTACTTGGCTATTGATTTCTGACAAAGGAGCCAAGTCCACTCAATGGAGAAAATACAGTTTTTCAACAAATTATGCCGGGAAAAGTAGATATCCACCTGTAAAAGAATGAAAGAGAACTGTTACCTCATGCCATAGAGGAAAGTAACTCAAAAAGGATCAGCACCCTAAATATATGACCTAAAACTATACAATTTTAGGAGAAAATGTAGGGATTATCTTTAGGACCTTGTATTAGGCAATGGATTTTTAGATTTTACACTGAAAGCATGAGCAACAAAAGAAAAACAGACAAATTGGTTTTCATCAAAATTAATAACTTGTGCGAAAGACATTATCAAGAAAGTGAAAGTGTAAACTACAGTGTAAACTGTAATCCATGCTTAGTGGCAATGCTCCAAAATATGTTTATCAATGGCAACGAATGTACCATACTGATGAAAGATGTTGCTAGTGTGGGAAAATGTGGGAGGTGTGGGGAGTGGGGCATATGGGAATCCCCTATATATTCTCTGTAACATTTATGTAATTGAAGTAATTTAAAAAATAAAATAAGTGAAAAAAAAAAAAAAAAGAGAGAGTGAAACTGTATCTCTAACAAGGTTCATTAACCAGAATATTTATTAAAAAACTCCTACAACTCAACAACAAAAAGACAAATAACCCAATTTTAAAAATGGGCAAAGGACCTGAATAGACATTTCTCCAAAAAAGATATACAAATGACTGAAAGCACATGAGAGAGCGTTGATATCACTCTAGCCACTAGAGAAATACAAATCAAAACCACAATGATATTCCACCTCATGTCCCCTAAAATGGCTATTATTTTAAAAAATATATAAAGGGAAATAATAAGTACTGGAGAGGATGTGGAGAAATAGGAACCCTTGTACATTGTTGATGGGAATGTAAAATTGTGTACTCACTGTGAAAAACAGTTTGGCAATTTCTCAATAAATTAAAGTAGAACTACCATATGACCTGGTAGTCCCACTTCTAGGAATATACAAAAAAAAAAAAAAAAAAAAAAAATTGAAAGCAGTTATCTGTACACCAATGTTCATAGCAGTATTATTCATAATAGCCAAAGGGTATAAGCAATCCAATCATCTATCGGCAGACGATTGGAGAAATAAAATGTGGTATATACCTACAATTACTCAGCATTACAAGGAAATGAAATTTTGATGCATGTCAATATGTGGATAAGCCTTGAAGCCATCAAGTTGAATGAAATAAGTCAGATACAAAGAGTTAGATATTGCATGATTCCACTTATATAAATAGCTAGAACGTACAAATTCATAGGGACAGAAATTAGAGCACCATTTAGCAAGGGCAAGTGGTAGGAGGGGAAATGGAGAGTTAAGGCAGAAGGGGTGAAGTCTTTCTGTTTGGGGTGATGGGAAAGTTCTGGTAATAGATTGTGGTGGATGGTAATGCAACATTGTGAATGTGATTAATTCCATTCAATGGCATGCTTGAGAGTCATTGATATGGGAAAGTATATGTTATATATATGTTTCTACAATTAAAATAAAACAGCAACTAAAGAGACAATGACAATTAAATTTCTTCCATGATCTTGGACTGTATCTAATAGTGAAGGAGAAAAAGTTTAAAAGGACATTATTGGGATGTATGGAAAAAATTGGAATATCGACTGTAAGCTTTATATAGATAATATATTTCTTGAACTTGATAACTACTTGTGGTGGGTACATTAGTGAATATCCTTGTTCTTAGGAAACGTACATGGAAGTATTGGGTATTCAAGGAAAATGATGTATACAACCTATTCTCCAATGTTTAGAAAAGAAATTGATTGATCAGTAAATAGGTGATGGATGGATTGATAGATGTATATAGAGATAAAATGATACAGCGAATGCAGTAAAATGTTAAAATCCATAGATTTGGGTATCTGGGTGAGGGGGGCATCTCTGTATGGTTTTGTATTGTTTTTTGAAACTGTCCTGCAAGTTCGAAATTATTCCAAAATAAAAAGATTTTTTAAATATGATTCTGTTTTATGAATAACAGGCAAAGCAATCAAGTCCATTTTATTTGTTGGAAATCATGATAAAAGTTCCCGTTTGGTGGGCACATAGGTTGTACCATGCTTAAATGGCATTGTCATTTCATTTAAGTGAGGGGAAATAGAAGCCCAGAGAGGTTCAGAAATGTGTCCCAGATCACTCATAAAGTAAAGACCTGGTCAGGGTTTGAGTCTAGATATTTCTATTTTTAAGTCCATGCTCTTATCCTCCAAGTTATGCTATTTAAAGTCTGAGAAGGATGTAAAGGGGAAATAGTTAAAACATGTAAAAATAACTTTTTTAGCCAATTGCATGATGGCATAACTTATAAGAAGATCTTAAGCTTCTATCATAAACTCAGGTTCTTCCATCTCTGTGAAGAGACTCCAGGGAGTACATGAATTTAGGAAATTGTGTATTTTTCTAGAGAAAAGTTGCATACTTTTACTCAGACTATGAAAAAAGTATGTAACCCTGGAAATTTAAAAGCCACTGCATCAAAAGTAGGGCTTCATCCCTGAGCCTTGTTCCAATGCTGGCCTCTGGGTCTGAGTGCAGGGAAGCAGGGAGTGCCAGGGTGTTAGCCTTGGGTAGTAATCATTGCTTGTGGACAAGCATCAAGATGGAGCTGCCCTAACTCCAGGCAGAAGTAATCCCACATTGTAATGCTCCTCCTTTAGAGGGCTTGGATCTTCATGCCCAGTATATTCTCACCTCCAAATTCCTCATCTTGAGGATTCATTGGTAAAATAGAAGAGTATCTGTGTTAGCATGCAAACAAACCAAAGTTACTCTCTGAAATACTGTCGGTATGTTCAGAAGTACATTAGTGTTCTAGATGTTTCACTACAAATAGAAGGAGATAGACAAACATCAGGATCTGTGCCACCATTACAAAGCAGGAAGAGGGGAGATGAAGGAGAGAAAAGGGAAGATGGACAAAGAGATAGAGGACTCCCAGATGGCTATGTGAGATGGACAATGGAAGGGATCAATAATGGACCTGCTCAGAAAGTAAAACAATATTTTCCCCATCCTATGGATTCTGGGAGTTTGTGACTGCAGATGAGGTAAAACAATTTTCTTTCTGGCATGAACTGTACCTTACAACATAATGGTGAAATAAAGAATATTTAAGATTCCAGGAATCAATGAATGTTCATTCCAGAGAACAGCTTCCTTGATTCAAAGGCACAGAAAGTTCTCCCTACCATTGGAAACTCCTGATAAAGCTAATTTTAGACCTTGTTAAGGAACAGGATTTTTTTCCCCTTTTGTTTTGATTATTTCAAAAGGCCACCAACTTTACAGACAGCCCTTAAACTCTATCTTTAACTTTCTTGGGGAGCATAAAGGCCCACTAGACAGTGCCTCAAACAAACAGCATTCTTTCCTGAGTACTGTGCAGCTGGACAAAAGGGACCCTAGGGCTGGAGATTTACACAGGTAAGAAAGAAATATAGGTTGCTAACAGGCCACTTTGAAAAGACAATAAGGGAACTGTCATATGCTGGATTTTATTTGTGTATCAATCATTTCATAAACAGCTTCCATTATTCCTGTTCACTTGCTGATTCTTTCTTTAATCACCACAAGTTTTTACTATATATGAAATTTATTTTACCACCATGCAGAGGCATTTTAATTTTAATATTTTAACCCTACCCCACCTCCAGTTTAACATGGATGGTTTTGAGATCTGACAAATAAAATTATAGTAGTTTTCTTCCATTAACCTTGGAGCTAGAAGGCCTAGGTCGGGAAGGTTTGCAAAGAAGGAAATTTCTCCTGGAATGCAGGTGCAAATTTCCTTGACTTCTCAGGTCTGGAGAATTGCTTACTATTTGCTTCTCGCCTATTTTCAATAGTCTAACACAGATATATAGTCTCAGAAATGAAATGGATTTTAAAAGTCACCTAAAGAAATTCCTACAGGAAGCAAGCATGTTTTGTACTGATTTCCTCCTCTCATTGCTGGGCATTGTCACTGCCATGGGTAACTACCATTCTGGCTCTAGTTCAACCAGCTCATTTGCATATGACAAAATTAACTCCTAGAAAGGTGAAATGACTCACCAAGATCACTCTAGGACTTAATAGCAGAGCCAGGGGTAGAACTTAAGTATAGACCTGAGCTCTTTACACCAAAAGCAATTAGCATCTAGGATAGGAACAATGTACGAGTACTTTTAGTTAGACTATTTGAGCCCTCCCCCCATCTTTGCTAATTTCAGCTTGTCTACCATTAGATATTATTTTAGTTTCCCAGCTGCAAAACCCAATTCCATACAATGGGTTGGCTTAAACAACTAGAATTGATTGGCTCACAGTTTTGAGGCTAGGAGCAGTTCAAACTAGAGGCATCAGCAAGTTAATGCTTTCTCCAAGAAAACGGTGGCATTCTTGGGCTTCCTTGGCTTTTCTGCCATATGATGTTGTGCTTTCCTTTCTCTTCTGGGATCCATTGACTTCCAGCTTTTTGCTCCTCCTGTGGCTTTTTTCCCCTCCATGTCAAATTTCCTTTGCTTATAAGGACATCAGCCATATTGGATTAAGGCCCACCCTCATTTGATCAGGCACATCTTAACTAATAACATGTTCAAAGGTCCCTTTTCAACCCATCAAGACCAGGAGTTGGGACTTAAACATGCCCTTTGTGGGGGACATAATTCAATCCTTAACAGATATTCTTTTGGCTTATAACTCCTGTTAAAAGCAAATATTCTGAGGGAGAAAACACTTTCACTCTTTATAACTTTGTGTAAATTACTCTCTCAGATTCTTTGCTATTATAACACACACACAAAAATGAGAGCAAAGCGTTCTCCAGTGGCGTGAAGAGGGTCTGGAAAACGGGATGCACTTTGGAGACAAAAATATTTCCTCCAGTGGGATGTAGAAGGAAGTTAGAAAAATGGAGGGCATGAGAAGGAGGGAGACATGGGGGTTATTGAATTATTTGCTAACTTCCTCCTCATCCCTCACTGCCCTTCAAATACCTGCACAATGTGTTAGCCTCCTGGCTTTGTACTTATTTTTCTTCTGCCTAGAGAGTTCAACCCCTAGATATCTGCATAGCTCATTTCCTTATTTTTTTTCACATCTCTCTGCTTAAATGCTACCTTATAAGTAATACTCTCTCACAGCCTATTTAAGATAGCACAGCCTATTCTGTCACTCTATGGGCCCCTTACCCTGTCATATTTTCTTTAAAGCACATTCCACCTGACCATTACAGCAAATTATATATGGTTACATATAAATAAAACTATCTGACACAGTTCACTTGACTGTGTTGGAAATTATTCATTTGCTTTTCTTTCCCTCGACTAGGTTGCAAGATCCATGATGAACCTGGTCTGTTTTGTTCAAGACTAGTTTCTCAACCCATAGAATAGTCCCTGGTGCATAGTAGGCCTGCAATAAATATTGGTTGAATTAATTAACTCAGAGTGTGATATTCACATTTAAATCAATGTACCTTTTAGTTTCTGACATTATCAAGCACTGGTCAGCAAATTAGAGGCCATGGGCCAAATCCAGCCTAAAGTTTGTTTGTGTAAATAAAATTGTCTTGAAACAGCCATACCCATTTTCTTATCATTTGTTTATGACTATTTTCACATTACAATGGCAGAGCTGAATAGCTGCAACAGAGACCACATGGCTCATGAAGCCTAAAATATTTCCCACCTGACATTTTATGAAAAAAGTTTTGCTGATCCCTGTTCGAGAGTATTAACAGGATGGTGGCAATAGCTACCTGTCTGTAATTTACCAAGATGATCTGCCAAAGAGGTGAATGGGTGGCTGAATAAATTACTGCTCAGAATCAACTCTCCATACCATTAGCAAACCTCTGAGCAATTTCTGGATTCATTCAATAAATATTTCTTGTGTACACTCTACGTGCCAATCATCTTCTAAGATCCTGTGATACACAAGTGAATAAAAACAAAGGTCCTTGCTCCAAGAAAAGGTATATTCTAGCAACACCGATAATAACCAATGAAAACACTAAATTAGTCAATTACTTAGCACATTAGAATTTTCTTCTTATAAGAAGAAATGGGGAGCAGGATAAGGGGCATGGAGAATGTTTGGGGGAGGCAAGGATGGATATATAATTGTATAAAGCTGTTAGAGGTTCCCCCTTACAAGGTTTGCAATGATTAACAGGTCATAAGACCATGACTCAATTCCCCCCGTGACATAAATTAAAGAAAGGCAGCCTCCAGCCATAACCTACCTGACCAAGTGAGCAAGCCATAGCCTACAGACTAGGAGGCAGCCCATCCCCTCCCAAGAATGAACAACAGAGTGATTTAGCAGTGGAGTAGATAAGGGCCTTCACCCTTTCCGGGTCCAGGCACCACCAACCCTTCCTGCATTCCAAGAATACCCTACCACCTAGCTGTTTGACCCCAGGCTGTACTCGGTTTCCCCATCTATTGGTGTACTATATAAAGTCATATCCACCACCCTCCAGGGACAGACTGAAGTCTATTCTTCAGACCCCCTCCATTGGGAGAGCTTCTCAATAAATTTCCTGCCTGCAATCATCAGTCTCTATGTCCCAGTGAGCGCTGCTTTTCTCCAACAAAGCATAGACCACATTGAGAAGATAACATTAAAGCAAAAACTTGAAAGGGTGATGTAGTAGTTTGGCATTATTTATGAATTCCAAAAATACATATTGGATTGTGTTTGTAAACTGGTCTGTACCTAGGCGTGATTAAATTATGATTAGGGCTTTGAATAGGCCACGTCAGTAGGATGTTGAGTCCCCGCCCCCTTGGTGGGCAGGCACTCACAGAGAAAACTACATGGCAGAGAAGAGAGTTGGAGTTTTTGAGCTGGAGCCCTGGGAAGTAAGCACGCAGAGGACCTTGGTTGTGAGGAAGGAGAGAAGGCCTTGGGAAAAGAGACAAGCCATTCTCCTGACAGTTCACAGCTGGCCTTGTGGAGAGAACAAAGCAGCTGAGTCCAGAGACAACTGAGCCCCAGGGAGAGAGACAAAGCCTAGAGAGCCTGACCATGGAGCCTTAAGAGGAAGAGGAAGGATAAACATTGGCAGCCGTCTTGCCCCGACACATGGCAACAGATTTTGGTGAAGGAAGTAATGTATGCTTTATGGCCTGGTTATTGTAAGCTTCTACCTCAAATAAATACCCTTTATAAAAGCCAACAGATTTCTGGTATTTTGCACCAGCACCCCTTTGGCTGACTAATACAGGTTATTAGGCAGCCATGAGGATCCCTGGGGGAGGAATATTCAAGGTAAGTAGAATGACCAGTGCAAAGTCCCCAAGGCAGAAGTAAGTCTGGTAGCTTTGAGGAACAGCAAGGAAGTCCCGGTCAAAGAAAGGGACAAAATGAATAGGCTGGGCATACACACTGAGAGTATTCTACTTTAATCAGAAACTCTAATTGGGAGGGAAATACAATTTAACAGCTTATGGAGAAGCTCCCATGGGGCATTTTATTTTGGCATATATGTTACAGTAGCACATTATTAAGCTGATTACATTTTATAGGCTCAAATTCATTTAATGTTCTCCCCACATCTCCTAATACCAGTCTTTGCCCCTTTTATTTGGAGTCTCAAAGTTGGTGAAACCTTTGACCATTTCACTTCATATGAATTTGAGTCTTGAATCTCCCACCTGAAAGCCCCTTAGTGATTAAAGGTAATCACTATATCCATCTCAAGTCTGTCTGTTTCTTCAGCCATACCTCACTTCACTTCATTTTCCTTTCCTTCACCATACATACTAGTTTTCCTCCTTTGCCCTTGCTCCCATTTACCCTGCATTTAGTTTTTTCCCCCTTACATCTACTTTAAATTGTATTCACAGTTCTTCCCAATTTCTCTTGCCCTATCCACCTTCAAATTTAATTAATTACATTGTTACTTCTACATGTACAGGTTTATAATGTGTGCATTCTCTCCTTTAACCCTAATTCCTATAATTGATTATTTAATGCATTTTTTCCTATAAACGTGTCAGCTCTGGTTTGGCCAGAATGAGGATTGGGAGTAAAAGGAATCAGGCTTCCACCCTCCTGATCTTAACACATCAATAGCTCAGTTTTTGGCATATTCTTGATTCATATTGAACTGAATGTTAACATATTCCCACAATTCACTTTATACATATTGCTACTGAGCTGCATGTGCATGATTTTGCATTTATACAGTAAGCTGGTCTTTTGACCTCACAACAGGACCTTACCATATTCTTCCCTGATAAAATTCACTATATCAGCTTTGGTTTGTCCTCCCTTAACTTAGCTATTAATTTACTAGCACCACTGCCTTAGATCAATATGAAGGATTCAATGGCATGGTTTCTAAATCCTTATTCAAACTATTCATTTAAAATAATGTTCTCATGTAAAAGACAGTCTTGTGGGGTGCCCCTAAATAGCTCTCTGAGCCTTAATCAGGTCTCATTTGGTAAGATAATTCAATCAACTGCAACTCATAGATTATACAATATAGTATTTTCCCCCTTTTGATCATAAGTGTATTATAAGGAATCTTTTCAAATTCTTTGCTCTACTCTAGATGCACAGTATCTGTAGCATTTTTTAAATGATTTTTTAGTCAGATATCAAAAGAAAATGACACCGTTTTGATTAGGCTTTTTTACGTAGCAACTACTTAGAAAATCAGATGATGCTATTCCTTTGCTTAAAACATTCAATACCTTCTCTAGCAGAGACAGAAATGACCATCACATATTTTATTTGTTTCCCTATGTTTTGTCCCTCTCTTCCAGGTAGGCAGGGCCATGTGACTAGTTTCTTACAATGAAATATGAATGAAAGGGACATATGCCTTTTGCTGCTTGAAGAATTAAAAATCTCACGTACAGTTCTGCAATCCCTCTTCTCCCTGCCTTAGTGGTGGAGCATGGTTAGCGCTACAGATGGTGCAGCCACGGGATGCAGAGACTCCACTGGCCTGGTCCCTGCATCACTGTGTGGAACAGAGCCCCTTGCTCACCTACATGGATCATGCTTGTAATGTGGGCAAGTAATAGATTATTTTCTTGTATCAAGTCACAAAGATTTGGAGAGTTGTTTGTCACTGCAATATAACTGAGTCTCTTCTGACTCATTTCTTTTTCCCACTCTAAGAATAAAGCCCAGAATCTACAATGCACTAGTGAAGTCTGTGTGATTTGACCTCTGACCTTCCCTCCAGCCATATTTTGTGCCGTTTCCCCCTTACTTCCTTTTCTCTAGTTATGCTGACCTTGTCGTTGTTCCTGGAATTTGTCACATTGTTTTAGAGCTGGGACCTTCTCCCAGACTAGGTCCTGGGGACGTAAATTTCCTCTGCCTCAAATGATCTTCTCCCCTCTCTAGACATATTTTTAACTCCTCCTTTTTCTTCAGATCCCAACTCAAGTTTCCATTTCTTAGGGAACATTTCTTGACCCACCCAAACTAGGTATGAACCCCTATTATATGCTTTCTTAGCTTTCCTGTACTTCAAAGCACTTTGTACCTTTGCATGATAAAATACACAACATTTCAATTTAATATAGGTATTCCTACTTAGAATATAAGCTATTTGAAGAAGGAACTTTTTCTGATTCACAAAATCACATACACCCAAACCTAGTATAGTTGCCTGACATAGAGCCCTCTAATTTTTGATAATGATTGGATAGTCCCATGAAGCTGGGGGAGGGGGGTGGAGGGGAGAACCAGATTTCACACTTGTGCTTGAATTTTCTAGTCCAGTTACCTAACTCCTTTTGATCTCAGAAAGCTAAGCCACTTAATATTATGCTTGAAATAGAATTCTCTCCTCCCTTAAATGTAGCTTATCAGCTGTCCACATGATGTGCCAAACAGGAGCAGAAAATGGGTGAAAAGGGCAAACAGTGATGAAACTTAGCACCCAGTTGAGCAACACGTCATTAGAAGAGTGAAGATTTGAGGAGCAGATGGGCTATGGTGTTATGCGGCTGCTGGAGACGGGGTGCTTCTGCCTGAGCTGAGGTGCTGAGAGGAGCGGAGCAGGTTTAAAGCCATTCACAGGTCCCGTGGGCAGTTACTGCTTTTCCTGTGGCCAGAGCACGAACTATTTGCGTCTGGTTGAAGAGAGCACTCCTGGTCACACATTAGCCTTTTAGCCACAGCCTGAGCAGGACCATGCCACTCCGCTGACGCATGTCACCTGCAAACAGTAACAGCTGCTCTAGCAGTGCCTAGCTTGGTGCCGGGGCATACCGGCTCACAATGAGTCTCGCCTGAATTATGGATTCAGCTCTTCACAGTCAATTAAGCCAGTTTTAGGCATAATTTGGTGTAGCTATTACCCTGCTTTCTAACCTCTTACTGAAAACTAACTGTAAGCATCTCTAGGATGGAGTTTTGAGGCTGAAAGTAGCTTTTGTATCCAACGTTGAACTCAGCCAATGGCTGAACATCCACCTCTACCTCTGATGGGAGTGGGGATCAATTTGTTTGCCTTTTCAGTGTCAAATGCTGGAAGTGATATGACATGGAACACATGCAGTTTTACATGTGTTTTCAGGATCTGGGTTCCACCATATATATATTTTTTAATAATTTTAAGCACTTTTAAGAACCTGGGGAATATTCCAAGTGATAATATTTCTAAAATGCAAAAAATCAAAAAAAAAAAAAAAAAAAAAAAAAAAAACTGCTTATTGTCACTACAGCACTTTAAACAAATTGTCCTGGAAAAAAAACTGTTGGTTGCTGCTTTGCTTTCTCTACCTGAAGCACACTGTAGCTGAGACCGTCAATGTTTCAAAGACTTAGACACAGAGGCCAGCAGCTTGAAGACTCCTGAGGAGGCTGGCATGGGAAGTCAAGCCTGGGGATTGGGTGATCCTACCTTCTCTTCAATCCCTTCATCTAATTTTATTGCGAAAGGGGTTTTGACTGTTATGCATTCCATTCATTTATTTCTCAATGTTTATCAAAATGACTTCTATGTGCATAACATTAGTATTGGAAAAGGAAGTTGCAGTGGGTAAAATTTTAAGAATGACCCCCAGTGACTCTTATTCCTCCCTTTCATTGAGGGGTAACTGGGAATATGTTGAGATCTCACCCCCGAAACTGAATTCTGCCAACTCCTTGAATGAGCATGTAAGCAGATTCTTTCCCATCACCTCCAGATAAGAGCACAGGCAGGGCCACAACTTGATTCTGGCCTTGTGAGACCCTAAGCAGAAAGCGCAGTCTAGCTCACCTGGACTTTTGATCTGCAGATGGTGAAATGCTAAATGTGTGTTGGTTTCGCTGCTAAATTTGTGGTAATTTGTTATGCAGCATGGCGGACTAATACAGAAATTTTAAAAGCTCACCCTTTAATCAGGAAAATAGTATTTGCATGCCCCAAAAGAGAAATGTACATTTTTTTTTTTTTTTTTTTGATGTATCAAGTCAGAGCTACCATTGCATTCACTCCACTAACATTTAGCAAATTCCAGCCATGTACCATATGCTGTGCTGAGTCCTGGGATGGAGAACCAGACCAAGTGTTTGCCCTCAAAGAAGGCATGAAAACAATCATAGAACAGCTGCAAAATCCTGCACTGTGAGAAACCACAGGGAATGCTATCATATAATGACTGACATTTGCCTGGCCTGGACAAGAAAGGATTCTTGAAGAAGGTAACAATAAGAATCAATCCTGAATTTCAAAAAAGCATGTTAGGTCAATGTGTCTTACAATATTTTCAGACAATTTCATTCAATGATTGTGCTTTAAATTTTGTATTGTTCAATGGATATAATGATGCATTTAGCTGCCTTCTTAAAAATCATGTAGCCATTTATGCAAAAAAAAATCATATTTTCTCTGTTAGCTATTATCCATCACTGCCCCTGAAGTCATTTAACTATATTCCTTAGAAAGCAAAGCCTCAGAGCAGCTGAGGAATTTGCCAAGTACCTGTCATTGATGAAAATTAGAATGTATTTTCCTTCTTTCCTCTTAAATACATTTGTACTGGATTTGAGAAAATAGACTTTTGAAGAGAGAGGAATAATTACATTTCCAAAACTATACTTTTGTAGTGAGTTGATAATGAGGTTCACAAGAAAATCAGCATTGCAATCCTTTACAATAATTTTTGGGATGGTCAAAAGAAAAAGTGGAATATCTGTGTATGTCTAAATAGAGGTACAACTTCAAATTCTCTTTCAAAACTGTTGTACTTTGGAAGAGAGTAGAACAATTATGCTTTCTCTCTAATTTTCTCTATTTTAAATTCAGTTCTATATTTCTCTTTTTTGTGAATTGCAAACTGTCCTTCGATTTGATGACACTTTCAAAATTATACCACAAGGTCATAATATGAAAGCAAATTTTCATAAAAAAAGATTACTCATGTGAAAAACACATGCATGCATACACATGCCACTTCATTACAGTAATTATTTATATATTGTTAATTTAGAATTGACTAAAACTGGAATTTTGACAGATGATCTCTTTCCAGGTTTATGTCTAAGACCCAAGATCTTTAGTCTATGTTATTAAAAGAAATGTACTTTATCCATGAATTCATGATTAATAGCTCTCAGATAGTAATAGCTATATATTTCAAAGTTCAAAAATGATCTTAAAAGAGCAGGGATAAAAGACTTCAAATATAATTACAATGATGGAAATGAATAAACGCACACCTACTGAGTGAGAGGCAAAGAGCAAGAAGGGGAAGGGGAAGGGCCTCCCATCCAATGCCTGCTTATGATTAGTGCCTCCAAGAGAGCTTTATGGAAGACTTGGGAGAGCTTTAGGAGAGGTAGGAAGGAAAGGAGGGGGATTAACAGGGTCATGCTACTTGTACTTTACTCCTTAGAAACAATTCGGCTACACGGGGCCATTGACTGATAGCTCTCAAATGACTACCTTAACACATGAGAAAATAAAACAACCACATCAATCTGCCTCCCTATTTGAAATTCCCACATTCCTCTTCAGGTAGTCTTTTTAGTATCATTTACTTCTGTGCGTGGTTACAGATTAAGGAATTAGGTGTCTTGGGAAGTACACAATTTAACCAGGTAATACATTACCAATGGTGAGTTCATTTAATCTGCCATTCGCACATCGAGTCACCTAGTGGACAACAAGACTCCAAGGAAATGAGACATTGAAATAGGTTCATTTTGTTGGGGGACAAGAGATCAGATGAGGTCAAATTAACTGTATGATGATAAGCATCCATGGTAGAAGGACATAAAGGCCTTGAGATGCTGAAAGGCATAGAGGGAACAAGGGACAAGGAGAAGCAGAAGCAGTACTAGCACTATTTGCCAGGCATTTTTCTAAGAACTTAGATATATCAACTCATTTAATTCTCCAGACAAACCTGTAGGGTAGGAACACTTATGGCCATTTTACTTACTAGAACACCAAAGGATGAAAGTTAAATGAGATGCCCAACGTCACCTCCCAAAAGTGGCACCTCTGGGATTCAAACCCAAGAGTCTGACTGCGCACTGCAGGCCCTTACCCACTGCCTCTCTAAGAGGAGGTGTTGTAGGGTAGTGGCTGAAAACCCCTAGACACTATTCAGTTCAAATCCCAGATTTGTTATTAATTATCCACATGAGTTTGGTCACATTATTGACCTTGCTCAACCTCATTTTTCTTATCTGAACATTGGGAATAACAACAGTAGCTGCACCTCATCAGGGTGGTTATGAAGATTAAGTGAGATGTTCCATAGAAGATGCTATGGGGCACAGGGACTCCTACATAGGACATGCTCAGTAAATCCCTGTAATATCAACAATATGAAGAGTCACAGCAAACAGATAGTACATTAATCATGGTTTGATAAGAGAAGCACCACTGCTATAAGGGCTATAGAACAAGGGGTTTATTATAGGCTTAGCTCTTGCATGATAGTAGCGGCTTGCAGGTTGTTGTCTCTGGGTCTGGTGTTGAGCCTAGAATCCTTATAGGTCAGGCAGACTCGCCATCAGGATTGCGAGCTCCATGTGGATGATGAGAGGATGACCTGGAATCCAGGGGTCAAACTAGAACCCATGTTCATCTTTTATTTCCTCTGACCTTGAAGCTATAGGTGACCTGCAGAAGAGGAGGGCACCCACCATCATAGAGCCACATCCTAGGCCTCAAAGAAGCTGGAGGAGGTGCAGTGGGTCCAGGTGTTGCCCCAGGTCAATAGTGTAGGCAATAACTGCCATGAGCTCCCCATGGTACCTGTTCTGGCCTTCAGAGTAAAAAAACCCAGCTGCGGCTACGTTTCTGCTTTCCAAACGTCACACAAGATTTTTCTTGCAGCTCATGATAAGGCTCACAATATAGGGAAGGGAATTTTGGGGAAAGTAGTTACAGTTTAGCTAAATTGACACAGCCCAAAGCCAGCAAAGAGCCACAGATTATATTCTCGGTACCGACTAGTTCCTTTATATTGAAAAATAATGATGCCAACCTGAAACAAGAATCTGAGTCTCACTTGGAGCCACTTTCTGAAGGGCTACAAGAGATTCAAACTTAGCTCCTCATCTGGACTTCCTAAGTCCAAGACCATTCCCACTGCCAGGAACTATATTTCTCACTAGTTTAGGAGCAATAACTCTTATCCCTGTGCCATTTTATGCAGTGCTAGACAAGTTATGCTTCTAACACCCCAGGTTTAGCAAATGTCTCCAATGTTTAAAAAGCTCAGTTGATCCTATTACAAAATGATCAAGTCCAAACTCCCTAGCTTGTCTTCCATACCTAGCTCTAATTCTTATCTAGCTTTATATTTTACCAGCTTTGTGCCTCCTCATCATTCAGATTATACTCTTACTGTAGCCCCTACCAAATCAAAATGTAATTGCCAGTTGGTGTATTTATCTCCCCTTCCACACTGCCAGACAATAAGCTACTTGTGGGTAGGACCTGATGTCAAGAAATGCTTGAAATATTTGAAGGTATGAATGCATGAAAGAATAGTTGATGTGATGTCCTTCAGTGAACTAGATACTCTATCTAACATGTATAAATGGGAACATAACAGCCATAATCCCAGGCCCTGTGGAGCTAACAATATAGTCAGGGAGTTAGATATTAAATAAAAGGACACATGAATAAACGTAGAAGAGTCATTTTGATAAGGACCGGGAGTGAAAAGAAATATATCACTCTGTTTATTATATCTAATTAGTCATTTGCAAAATTTTCAAAATGATTCATTGGATCAAGGAATTTAATTTGTGTACGTAAAAGAGAGCAACATGAATTAGTCCAGTGAAAATTGGATGCATAAATAAATGTGGTCTTATCTGCAAAATGCTCCAAACAATTGAAGGACTAAAGTCATGTCAACATTTATTAGTTGCGTCACACTCTACTAGGCATTAAGACAGTGGGCCCCTCAAAATTGAGGATGCATTAGAATTGTCTTAAGAGCACGTCAACTATGACTCAGAGCAAAAGTAGCTCATGTAGAAGCTCTGAACTGGGACCGAGATATTTTCATGATCTCTGGGCAATTTTGATTTTCTTCTGACCATTGAGAAATTCTATCCTAAGGGTACAGAAAGTAATGAAAAATGTGACCCTTTTTCAATCACAAATTATATTCTATACAAAAGAGCTTACCAGTTAAATTAGAGAAAACACAAGCACAGGCTCTGAAAATGACTGTGTAGTCAGTCTGTAGTGCTACCCTTTGAGAGTGTTCATCTTTGGAGAGAAAACCAGCTCCTAGAGATCAGAGCCAAGTTGCAAGATTTTTAGGATAGTTCTTACCAGACTAATGATTCTCAGTAAGTACAAAAGATGTCAACATCCTCAGACAACAATTTGGTAAAACAACAGTTGGGTTTAGGACATTGAATTTTTAATAATGGGATGTTAATCATTTATTTTGTATCCAGCACATAAAATTCCCAGATGCCAATTCCAGTGCCAAAAATGGACATGTGGAAAACAGCAGACATAAAATGATAAATCTTGTGATTTATATGCCTTGCTTACTGAAAGTCTCTAATGATTCATTTCATCACTGTGGAACCATTTGTCCAACAAAATGTCTTTCCCATCCCTTAATTCAAGTGACTAATTTACTATTCACTTTGTTTATTGGTATGCTCCTTGTCAAAGCATTTTCCTTTTAAGAAGTTCTTCCTTATACAAAATGCACCTTTGATCACCACCAAAACATGTAAAGGATTGTGAGTGACAAGAACAAAGAGGAACTATTAGAAACCTTCCTAGCCATCTGATTTCTTTGTTGATTACACCTGTTCAGGAATTTTTTATATGCCATATCTTTATTTCAGCTTGTCATAGGTTAGCGGAGATATTAAAAATGCACATGAACATTCACTAAACAGAAGATTTTATATGCTATCCTATGTTTGGTAATAAATTTCATGTGAATTCAGTTTGAATTCAAAGGAGTCTTTTTTCATCTTTTTTTCCCCCCATGTTTTCTATCCAGACATTTACTCAATAAATAATATATTCAGTACATTTTAGGTCCAGTTTTTAGGGACCTAGTGCTGGGCAAGATAGGCTTCGTACCTGCTATCAGAGAGTGGTGTTATGAAGACCTTAAAATTGGTGAGTACAATAGGCAATGTGTCTGTGAGTGTGCATGCAATGCAGGCACGTATGTGTGTATGTATGTTGGGGATACAGTAAAGTCACAATAAATTCATAATGTCATGCCTCTGAGGGTGTAGAGTTAGAACTATTACCTAAGTGATGAGGGGAGCCAGTTGTGCAAAGATCTGGGGAAAACCTATTCCATATAGAAGGAGGCTCTGGGACAAAAATGAATTTGGCATCTTTGAGGAACCAAAAGAAATCCAAGGTGGATGAGGTAGAGAGAGGGTTGTAAATTTTGGTGCAAGGTGAAGGTGGAAACTCGGGCAGGAGCTAGATAATATTTCTATCAGGGGTTCTTCATTTCAGGTACTAGACAGTCCAAGAATTCAGAAAATCCACCAAACCTTTAATATTTGGAGCAAAATTTTCTATGTTTATGGATATGTGCATTTTCAAAGTGGTCTGTGAGCCAAGGAAGTCTAAGAACTAAGGCCTGGTCTAATACAGTTTTAATCAAGTCTAATATTGATTAGACATTAGACTGATCTAATGTTTTAATAAAAAATATTGTGTAAAGACATCATAAATCATGATTAGCTTCTTTCAATGTCTTCTGGTGTCTTAGAATAGTGTTTTAAAATTCTTGGTACTCATATATTCAAACCCTAAATGGTTCATCTAGTGAAACCTACCTGCTTGTTTGAGGTTTTATTCTTTTCAGGTGGTAAAATGTATTACATTCAATCATACCAAGGTTCATAGAGTAAAACTCTTTTGAGAACAAGGGTAAAAGTGAATTAGGAGCTGTTTTATTCTTCTTGAACTCTGCACTAAGTGAACATGGCCTGAAATGAATAAGATAGATAATTTTTTAGCCCTTGAGAATAACTAAAAAACATAAACCCTTTCCATCATATTTCACTAGTGTTTGATAACTATTGTGTGAGAACAATGGAAGCAGATATATGATAGTGTATTCAATATCCCAAAGAGATGATGAATGATAATGCCTACAGTTTAAAAGAAAAATGGCCCAATTTTAAGTGTCCTCTCTGGAAGTTCTATGACTGTTTTGGGAAAACTTGCTAAAAATACTAAGGCAGTAGAGACAAGATTGCAAAGAATGAAATATGGTCTGCCTTCTTTTTTTATGTTCTTAAGGGTACTGTTTAACATACATCATTTTGACAAAGCAGACTTATTTATTAAATTAAACTTATGATCATTAAATAGCTTTCCAGGTGCTGTGTCCATGAACAGTGAATTCCGAAAAGGTTCATTATGTGAATAAAAACATTGAAAAATATCATCTTAAATATGATGAATGCCTTTGTCTGCTATACTTCATAACTTTGACTGAAATGACCTGAGACATGAATAAATATTTCTATCAACTTTTATACTAAAAAAGAAAGACTGCTTGAAAATGTACTGTTGCAACTATACATGATACTTCCCTGATGATTGTCTATTTGTCTCTAGTACAGAGCATATTCTAAAATAAACAGAAGCCAGCATAGAACCATCATAGAATATACTGATACATTAGTCAACACACAACTGATTGAAAAAGGACAAATTCAAACAATCTTCTATTAGTCCACATCGTTCTACTTAATTAGTTTTATTTTCCCCACTCAAGTGACTAGTTTTAGTTTTGTAAAGTTCCAATCATAGGGAGATGTAATTGATAATAAATTAACAAATATATTTTAGCCCACTAAATTGTATTTTAGGCACTTACTAATCCTCTAATATAGTCCAATATAGCTTGATATATGTTAAACTTCTAAAAACACCAGAAGCAAATATTTGTAATAGTTGTAACTCACTGAACCTTAACCTAAATATTTTGGGGTTTTTTTTATGCTGATGCTATGTTTTGTAAACTGCATGATCTTTACCTTGTAACTGAGCAGTAACAAAACAACTAACCCCTTTGTTTTCCCTTATCTTGTTTTGCAACCCTGAAGTCTGATACTCCTGTATGTAGCCCTCAGTGTTTATTCATGAAATAATATGAATCAGCCCAGAACTAACTAAGCAGTTCTAATCAAAGTTTGCCAACCTGACATGTGCAATTAGCCTAAACCTTAAACTCCAAATGAACTAAGCATATAATCAATCTGCACATACAGATTAAAGTATCTCTAACCCCATCATCTCAACGCATGACTTTCTAGTCATGGAGCATATGAATCAGCATGAAGCCCACCTGCCATGTACCTCACTATTGCACTGTTATCTTCCCCTCAGCCATCAGAACCCCACTTCCCTTTTTGTTTAATCCCATAAAAACCTTAAGCATTTTCAACTCAGGGAGACAGATTTGAGGACTGCTCTCCCATCTTCACCGGGCTAGCCTTTGCCAAATAAACTCTCTTCTTAAAATCCTGATGTCACTTAATTGACTCCCTGATGCACATTAGGCAAGGACTCACTTTTGAGCGTCAACAGAGGCAGGGAAGGTACCTTTCTCTAAGTTGGAATTTGGAAAGTTATCCTAAATATTTTCTTTAATTGGTAGAAACAGGAACAAGTCTGAAGTGTTTAGAGAGATGGAGGAGGACCACCTATAAAGAAGAGAGATGGTAAAGTTATAAGGATAAGGTGGGGGCATGTCACCAAAGGCCCTAAATATCTAGATAAGGAGTTAGAACTTAATCTTATGAACAATGAGGAACCAATAAGAAATTTTAATTGGAGGAAAACTTAATGAAATTGACTTTTCAGAATGACTTATTCGACTAAATTCAGCAAGATAGGCCTGGTAAAAAAGATATATTTCCTGTCAGCAATTCCTTCCAAGAGGTGGAGACCATTTCCTCTCTACTTGACTCTAGGTTGTCCGTGTGACTTGCTTTGACCAAGGGCATAGCAGAAGTGCTGCTCCATGAGAATCTGGAAGCTTCCTCCTCTGCTCTCTTGAAACCCAGTTGTCATGCTGTACGGAATATTCTCCACTATTGGCAGAGAGGCTCTGGAGAATGAGATGCTGGTGGGGTGAGATTCTGAGGAGTAGACAGGCATTGGCGTAGAACTGAGGTGCCCCAGACCACAAGCAACCCCTAAGACCTCAGACCTATGAGAATGGCCTCCTTGGGCCCTATGGCTCACCTACCCACCAGCTGAATGCAGCCACACAAGTGACCCAGAAGACCAACAGATGCATCATTCAACCACAGGATCCTAAGAAATGAAAGGCCATTGCTGTTCTAGGCCACTGAATTTGGAGGTATTTTATTGCATAGTATAGAAATCCAAAATAACATCTCACAAATTTGTTTTTATCATAATCAAACTCAGGAAGGATTCATCAAATTGGAGGCACAGCACCCAGTTAGAATAATATTTTAGAAAGGTTAGCCTAAGGGAATGAGAACATGGTTGGGGTGAGAAGACTGGGGCTTTCTCAGTCTCAAGTTTCCTTCTCCCAGGAGGAAAGAGGCAGGTAGTATAATAGAAGTTAAAATGTCTAGTTTACATATCACAGAAATCTAGGCTCCAAGCCTGGTTCTACCACTTAAAAGTTTCTTATCAACTAAAACGGAGCTAAGGAAATTATTATGAGGATTGACGAGGAAATGTGTGAAGATGTTTAGCACAGAGATTTGCATATACTAAGTTCACAATGTGGAGCTAAGATAGTATTCTGAAATACTAGCAGTTGTTCCTCCATTCCCCAATATTTTCTCTTTACCTTGCTGCTTTTGGATAGTTAAGCATTTTGTCTTCGGTCTCTCCAGGAGTGATTTCAAAGAAGAAATGCATTAAAAACAGAAAGCAATATTTCTAGACTTTTGTGGTTCAAGAGCTAAGGGAATTTTTGTTTCAAAAGATTGCCCTGAGGCCAGTCTATGAATGTTGAGGGAAAATGTCAGAGGTACTCACTCCTTCCTCCCATCCCACTGGGGACAAAGAAGAGAGCTTAGAGGTAAGGTTCTGGTATACATCCCCTAAGAAGGGGACCTCTTCATGTCTTTAGCTAATCTTTCAACCAAGCCAAGCCACATCTCAAGATAGGAAGAATGATGAAAATCCCAGATGAATTTTGAGATTTATCAGAGCTGAGGGAAACTGTGTCCCCTTTGCTATTTTAATGGAAAATGGCAAGACCTCAAGTTTTCCATCAGGAAAAAATGGGAAAGGATTTGAAATGGGCAAAAAAAAGTTGGATGTATCCTGTCTAGCGTCCTTCTTTGTTATTTCTGCCTTTCATCGTTTTTGAGCTATATATAGATCTATAAGTTGTACATTACTGATACTAATGCAAATAATTATTATCTATAGAAATGCAAACTGTATCCTGCCAAAGGAGTTGACTACTGCCCTGTGGATATTGACCTATTTTGCATATATTTGCACATTCATTTCAGCATTCCTGATGACCTCTTAGTGTGTCTTTTCTTTTGGATTTTCCATGATACTGACTATAACATCTCACTGAATCTTTCATTAATTAATGAGTTAAATAAAATATTTGACATGTGTTCATTTTAAATTTTTAACGAGAGTCATGATTTCATCTGCCTTAAAAAAAAAATTGTTCTTTAACACTTCTCAAGTAATGTTTTCCTAAATGGACTTACAAAGGTATATTTAAAATACCATAACTGGGCTGACATAAGACTAGAGATTATTGGCTGCCTCACTACCCCATGCACTAGTACACATGTTTTCTATTATTCCTGAGTACTTAAGGTTCAAAGTCTTCTTTTTTTCATTAGAATACTCTTACAGCTCCATTTTCTAATTCAATCATATCACTAATGCACTACCCGGAGAGGGGTATGACTCTCTTCACTGTCCTTAGTCCCTGGGGTGTTACATGGATACATCTTTTCACGAGATGTAGAATTAAGAAAATTGCACTTCAAAATTAGTGACAAGGTCAGCTGAGGATTCAAAGAGTTATATAAAGAGTAATAAAAAGTTAGACTTCCAAAAGCCCAGTATCTAACTTCACCTGGGGCAAGTTATATAGTAACTTCTACTGTCTCATTTTTTTCAGCATTGCAAAATGGGAGAGATGAAGCCAAAAGCATCATCAAGGGTCACCTTAAAGGGTAAGAAAATTGAAAATCCAAGGCAGCAACAAATTCTTCTGAATTGCTTTGGCCAACTCTTCTGGCATGCTGGAATGAGTGTGGCTTTGGAATCTGAGAAATTTCTGGCAGTGTAGCCAAAGGATATGGGAAATCTGGGGTCAAATTACAGCTCCCATTACACAGCTGTGCTAACACTGACAGTTCTTATGTTGAGTTTTCTTCTTATTTGTTGCCTGAATCCTAGACTTCTTAGAAGTCAAAGATCTGAGGTCTCTTGTTCAAGGCTACATCCTTAGGACAAAGAAATGGCTGGAACATGGGAGGTGTTCAGTAGATATTGTTGAATGGAATGAATCAAAGTCATTTAACCTCTTTGGATCTCACTTCCTTGTTAAAAAAATAGGGAGAGGGAGGCAGTTGTAGCTCAAGCAGTTGAGTGCCTGCTTCCCATATATGATATCCTGGGATTGATCCCTGGTACCTCCTAAAAACAAAACAAACAAACAAATGAAAAAACCTGCACAGTGTTACTGTGAAGAATAAATAAATGAGAGCATGCACATGAAGGTCCTCGACATAGGACCTTGGCAGGAGTTTTCTACCTGAATGTTCCCCATTCTTCATGCAAATTGTTTCAGACTTTGGCACTTTGTAAAACAGGCCCAAATATTTGATCCCCGGCTTAGGCTCAAGCTCATGCAATGTATAATTAGTCCGTATTTCCTTCCCTACTTAAGAGTCAGATGAAATTGCCTAAAATTGTCCCTCATTCAAAGGCACTCCTTCTGGTACCTCTCATAGTATTTTCCCTTCACCTCTCTTCAATAAATGTTTGTTGAACGAACGAAAGAACCAATGACCTTCCCTCAATCACTACACCCTCTCCTTCCTGCACATTCCTGACAACTTCATTTTCAGGGATTTTCATCATGATCATTTTGTACCTGGCTGAGGGAAGATTCTAAATGCTGATATAGGCTTAATGGTCATATGGAACTTTAAGATACATGGCAATTTAGCAAAAGCCTAACAGCTCCAGGAAAACTCTCCTAAGCCAGGCACAAGGGTGACCTCTAGAAAGTGATGTTATTAGTCATGATAGCTTCTGGCAGGTTCAGTTTAGTGGCAGGGTCTAGAGAAACCAGGACTTCCTCCTCACTTACCTGAAGTGTGCAGAAGGTTTTTACCTAATAGTTTTAGCTGCAGAAGAATTCTGCAGGAGGGCACAAAAAATGCATAGCAAATAGCAACCACCTGGAGCACTAAATAGCCTTTTGGTAAAACCTCTTTCTCTCTTTTAAGGGTCTTAGTAGTAGAAGGACTCAGAGAACCAACAGCCTCAGTACTGAGAATCCCTAATCACATGGATGACCACAGTCATTTTTGTGACTTTTATCATTGCTCCCTTGTCTCCCTTCTGCCACATATACACAAAATAGGGGATCAGAATATATATAATATAGCACTCAAGCTGGAAATTTAGAAAGGGAGGGAGTAATAGGGAGGGAGAGGGAGGGGGGGAAGGAGAGAGAGAATGCCTGAAAACTCCTACCCTCAACCTGAAACACCTTCAAAAAATTCAAGGTCCTTTTTGTTTTAATTAACTATTTCTTCTGCTTCAGAATCACCCTCAGGAGGAACTTAAAATTCTCAGACTTCAGAATGTGCAGTTTCCCCTCAAGCCCCTTATGTCATATTCCATTTGGCACCAAACTTGATCACACTTCCTAGAATGTTTAGCAGGAATCTTTTTAAAGTAGAAGAATCCCTAAAGGGCAGCCACCATGAACAATATAGATAGTTTGTCCCTTTAAAATCATTAGGAATTGAACCAAGTGACAAAAGTGACTTCTACTGCCTTAACTACTGCCTGGGAACAGGTGGCTTCTTTAGAAATGGCATGAGCTCTTTGGGGTGAAGCTTGGACACTGACCTTCATGCTGAGGTGTGAGCTTAGTTGTAAGTCAGCTTACACAGGGAGCACTGAGATTTCAAAAGGTCACAAGGATATTTAAGGTTTCTGTTTGTGTTATTCTCAGTGACATTTGAGAGGTAGCTCATTATTTCACTTCTAAAATTATTTCTCTACCTCAGGAGAAATTCCCTTTGCTCAAGGGAGCTGAGAAGAAAGCTTTTGGATCGGCAGTCAGTTCCAGATAATGAAGTGAGAATGCAGGAAGAATATTTTGAAATCATGTGAGGCATACAGACAAGACTTATTTTACGACAGGGTCAAATTGTCAGTTCAGTAGGGGATGTAACATCCGGTCAAAATGACTCTTGAACAATCCGTAGGAAGATCCCTCACTATAAAGCCTCCTCCCTTCTCTAGACAGTTCAAGCCAGTTTGGAACAAATAATTGGTTCTTCAGCTGAGCACCAGATGAGGTGCTTGGTATTTATTTAGGAGCTTATTATATCTCTCTTTCTCTCAATCTATCTTTCTCGGTCTGTCTCTCCTCTTGCTATGATTCTATGTCCGCCAAACAACCTTCAGATTTTCATGTCTGTGGATTTTTAAAAAAATCTATCCATAATCCAGTAGGCTTTTTTTTTCTATGGCTACAGCACCCCCATTTACATTTGGGGAAAGAACACCTCTCCTAGCACATGCTGTATTTGTGGGACCATCAAGCTTCTCTACCCTTCCCTGACCAAGGGATGGGAACTTAAGGTATGGCAAACTTTCTCCACCAGAAATCTGAATTTTGAGTGGAGTAATTAAAGAAGGGAAAGGTCAGCACTATTTCATCAAGATATTGGTATCCCAACATAAAAACCCATTCATTCTTACAGCCTCATTTCCACCGCGGCTTTGGGTTTTGTCCTTCCTAATAGTCCAACTCTTTAGTATTTGCTTCACTTGAGGACCCCTGTCAGTCTTCCTTTAAGTTTTTTTTAGCATATGTTAGAGGTGATTTCTATTACTTACAGCCAAAGAAACTGCAATAAAAGAGTCTGCCCGTAGGTAGAGAGAAAATGCTGATGATTTGGACTTTGTAATATTTCTTGCCTCTTTACAGTGTTCAGTAAAGTTTTCTTCTAATCATGATTTTGCTTCCTATATCACAGGAAAAGAGTGAAATAATCTTGTAAATGCAGGGATTTCAGTTTTATGTGACAGTTATTTTCCATCGAGTGCTAATAATTGGCATTATCTACCTCGGTCTTCTGCATCGCAGTTAGCATGATGACACGTGGCACTGACAAGAACCCGTCCCCGAGACCTCTAAGTGGAAGGCCAGGCCCAGTCACCTGTCATTAGACTGCATCACTCACCGAAGACCAATACCAGATACCAGCTCTTATCATCCTCTACTGCTTTTTAGAGGTCTCAACGGCATGTCAGGGACTGAGGCGGAAAGGTTAACACAAAATTACTTTCTGGAGCTTGTGGTCATAGCAACGGGAAAAAGGCTGTGTCAGTGGCTGCTCTGGCAGCTGCCAGGACATTTGGCTCACTGCCTCTCGATCCGGCAACAATCTAGGCCTTCTTCACTAGCCCCAGCTTGCCGGCAGCCCGTGTGCACTTAAAGGCTCCTCGTGGGCCAGTGGTAGGTATGGACACTGACTGTATAGTCACACCAAGGCCTGTCCTGTGGTCAGACAATGACTGGGTCAGCCTCGAGGCATGGGGATTTTGACAGCTTGAACTGATCTGAAAATATGTCAAGGCAACTAAGGGCAGTGAGGGATATATTCATTTGTGTTGTCCTCTTCACTTTTTATTACTCCTTGAAAAAGGAATGTTTTCTCATAAAAAGGGTCATTCAAGAGGGTGAAAACATCTTGCCTTTTGAAGAAATAACCGATAATTGTACACCTAAGTTAAGAGATGGTCTTTTTCAAAGCACAGTATTGTTGAAGGACAAGTGCAAATACATTGGAAACAGACATCTTCTGAAGGCCTCGGGTCTCAGCAAAGGGAAAAGTGATTTTAATTTTTTCCATTACTCCACAAGGTAGTATATGCCTTTACCAAAGAACATCTCTATCAAAGGTTATACAATAGAAATGAGAACATTAATCCTGAAACCCTAGATTTCAGGAAACATAAGCAAGGGATCTTGAACAACAGCCACAAACAGGTAGCATTAATCAGTGCTGACGGCATGGCCCTGGCTTGGTGCCTGGAAAACAGACTTCAGAGGATTTTTTTTTACAGCCGTCAAGGTTTCATTAAAGAATAATTAGTATCAGACAACACTGGGAAAGACTTTCATCTGATTCATCAAACTCATAAACAAGATAGTCCCTGCATGCTCCAGCTCCATGAAACAAAAAGACTTTTGTTATCCTGAGTTATGGTCAACCGCTATCCAACTTACATCTCTCTGGGCTGGAAAGTCAGAATACTTGGCTGTTCTTTGCAAAGATCCATTTGGTTTGGTCTTTTGTTCTCTTTTCATTCACATAAGAGAGGCAAGGATGTCTCCTGGCAAAACAGTAGCAGCCAAAACTTTTTAATCTACTAGTTACCTAGCGCTTAAAAATGTTCCAGAGAATCCTTACTGCCACATTCACATGTGTTACCTCATTTAACCCTCTACCCCCACTGCCAACATCCCATTTTGTAGGTAGAGAAACAAATCATGCCTTCTCCCTGCTGAAAACACAGTAACAGCTTCCCTGTATATTGAGAACAAAAATCTCAACTTCTTGTGGTGGCCGTCAAGGTCTTGCCTGATCTGGCCGCTTCCTGCCTCTGACCTTTTCTTGTGACATGCTAATCCTCACACACTTGCCCTTCACTATTTCTTGAGCTCACCAGCTGTATCCCTCCTCAAGGCCTTTCTACAGCCTCTTGGCCTGCAAAACTCCTCAGCCAGCTCTTCATAACTGGCTTCTTCTTACCAGTCAGGCCTCAGCTCTAATGTCACCCACTCGGAGGCATCTTCCTGACCACATTTCTAAATGGCTTCTCCCCACCTTTTCTTCTCGTTCATTTCTCTTTTACTGAAATTATCTTGTTAAATCATATATACATAAATTTTATAACCTTCTCAGTTTCCTAAGGCTGCCATAATGAAGAACCACGAACTTAGTGACTTAAAACAACAGAAATTTATTGTTTCACAATTCTGGAGACTTGAAGTCTGAAAATAATATGTTGGCAGGGCAATGCTCCCTCAGAAACCTGTAAGTATGAATCCTTCCTTGCCTCCTCCAGCTTTTGGTGTTGGCTGGCAGGACTTGGCCTTCCTAGGCTTGCAGATGCATCGCTCCTCTCTCTGCCTCCTCCCTCTCCATGTGGTATGCCCCCCATGCCTGTCTCTATCTTTTCTCCCCTTCTTATAAGGGCACAGTCTTACCTGATTAAGGGCCACCCTATTCCATTATGATCTCATTTTAACTCAACCAATTCCATCTGCAACATCCCTGCTTCTAAATAAGGGCATATTCACAGGTACCAGGAGTTAGGATTTCAACATACCTCTTTGACAGACACAATTGAACCCATAAAATGCCCTATCCCTTGTAAGCTCCTTGTCAGCTTCTTCATTTGTGATTCACCTTTCTCTCTTCACTTACTAGTGATAATTCATTTAGGCACATGATAAATATCTGTTGAACAAATGAGTGAGCAAGCTGTGGAGAGTATCAGTAACTCGCCAAAGGTCTTATAGTTGTTAAGTGAGGGAGCCAGTTCTCAAACCCTGGTCACCCTAATTCCAGAAATTAATTTCTTAATTACTATCCTTCAGTGTTTCACTGTGGAACTTTAAACATACCAACTTTCATTCATCTTTTGAATCTATGCTGAGAGAAACAGGGCTCCAATGAATAGGGGATAGAGGTTATAATCACCGTGTGGAAACGTGGGGCAGACAATCAACCAGTACTCTGTAGTATGGCCACACTGCTGTTGTAATAGTAAAAAGCCTCTAGAGCAGTTGGTGAGTAGCCATTGCCATGAACTCTCCAAGTGTGCAGGCCCTCCTCAGCCCCTGGACTGTCTCAAGCCTCCAAACCTTCCCTTAGGACGTCCCCTTAATCTAATAAATAAAAGGCTTGCAACTCCCTTAGCAGGAGGCTTCTAGGACCGCGCCCATCCATTCTGATACACTGTTCTCACTGACTCCCACTCTCATCTCTCCTACAGGAGACACACTTTGTGGCAGAAAACAGCCATTTTATAAGCCAAAGTTCTTAACTTGGTCTATGTGTTCTCAAGATTCAAAGCCTTAGCCATAAACTAAGCTGCAGCATGATAAGAAAACCCATTTCCCTTTTATCTCATCAAAGGCTTACTATAAATTTCAACTTCATGAAAAAAGCAAAGGACAGGCAATAGTTGAGGGTAATTGTGAACTACTAATTGAACTGGCAAACCTGAAATGTTCTGAAGAAGATTTAGGGTCCTATACGGGACCATAATAATCATTTTCCCTTCAACTTTAGCTTTTAGTTCTTTTTTGTCTCAGACCTCCCATTTGTATTGAATGCTTAAGTGTATCCTGATGAATAAGCCAATGTGAAAACTATCTTCTAGAAACAGTTATAGCCAGCATTTACTGGATACTTACCAAGTGTTGGGAATTATGCTAAATACATTATATGCTTCATTCATTTATTCAAACTTTAAGTTATCACATATAATTCTCAAAACACAATTCCATAAGGTAGACACTATTATCCTTATTTTACAGATGAGGGAACTGAGCCTCAGAGACATTCTTAACTTGCCCAAGGTTATATAGCTACTAAATGTTGGAGTCTGAATTTGAAAACCCTGGTCTCTCCAATTGTAGAGCAACAGCTTTTAATCACTTTACATAACCGATGCTTTGAAAAAAAAAAGAGACAGGTTTGACTTCCAAGTTTGGAGTTAATGTCTCAGCTAAGTGAATGAAAAGGAGACAGTTTGCCTGGAAGTTTCTGTTAACATGAAATGATGAACTCTTTTGAGTTTAAGCAAATAATGCAGCAGTGGTTATCTGTTTTGCTTAAAAACTTTTCCATATGCTTCTCTTTGGCTGGCATATGGTAATACTGAATTTAAGAGCACCCTCCAGTCCCCATTGAAAAGAAATTAAGCCTCTGGATGAGTCTAAACCATAACACATGCCTGCAAGTCCATTTCACTAAAATGCTGTTCCTGCTGAATTCGTCAGCCACAGCTTACTGGCCATATTAACTGCTTCTGGGCTCTGAGTTAATCCCTCTGCCTGCTCTGACTTACGACTACCATTAATAGACTTAATGTGGTAGTAGCACAGATAGAAAAAATCCTGGCTAACGAAAAACCTGGAATAAAGTCATAGGAGGGGCTGTTGTTGGAAAAGAAAGCCCCTTAAGTATTATTGATTAACTAATTAGTCAATGTTTTAAAAAGCTTAACAATTAGTCCCACTATAAATATTTTAAGGATCACCGTATTGATTGCTGGGCAGTATAGAATGGACTGCTTCTCCCTTTTGCTAGTGGAGGGGAGGATGGGAAATTGTCACTGAAGAAAGTCTGGTGGTAAAAGTCCACTACTATCTGGTTATCATCCATCTATCTATATTAAAAACACTTAAAACACTCAATCTAGTTGTCAAGAAAGGCAATCAAACTAGAGCAGTTTTCAATTATTCAGAGACAAATCATCTGGGCTGGGGATCACTCAAGTCTTCTATCCACTTTCATACATTTAATTGGCTTCTACTCTTTTCACGAAACATTGACAATTTATGAGACCATAGATGGGATAATGGGAATTAGATTAAACCCCACATCTTTTCTTTCAATCCAATCCCTTTGTCTTTCCACTTGGCACACAGTTATTGTTTATCTTCTGTGTGCTAAGTTCTTGGCTTGGCAACATTTAGAAATTGGCTTGGAGGCAAAAGAAAATCTCGACAACTGCCTCATACACACACACAAAAATAATTATAAAGCAAACCAAACTGATAAATACCTTAAAAAAGGAACAAAAAAAGAGGCAATTGCAGGAGAAAAAGAAAGAAATGGTATGGAAAAGCAAGAAACTAATGATTACTGAGCACCTACTATATGCCAGACTCTGTGTTAGACCTTTAACCTTTGGGATTTTGTAATTTTTGGAATAACCCTACGGGATGGTGTTTACCTTGTATTATTTTATAGCCACTCTGAGGCTCAGAATGGGTAACTGACTTGCTCAAAGCCCCCTGACTTGTAAGTGGCCAAGCCAGAATAACAGCCTAACATCCATCAGCTTTCCATTCTATTAGAAGCTATCCATGTCAAAGAGAGATTTGCTTCTCTCAGGTTCTGAGAAGGTCTCAGAGAGAAGGTTAAATTTATGCAAATACTTGAAAGGTGAATTGAACTTAAACAAGCAGAGAAAGAGTGTGTTTGTTTCAAGATAAATAATTTGTTCATAGGACAAAGGTATAGGCCACTGTGGGGGGCATAGACTTATCTTAAAAGGCCTTGAATGTTGCATGCTTTGGAGCATAAAGTGACATTCCAATATGTGCTCAAGGGAAGATCAAGCTTATATGCCAGGGGCAGTGTTGAAGATGTACTTGTTGCCTGGGGATATGAAAGAAGACGGATGCTCAACTCTTACCAGGTCTCAGGATAAGCAAACTAGGACCTTCCCACTTTAGCTGAACACAACATCTGTATCATCCTGCCAAATCTTAGTGACCAAGTCTCACCATTCATGCTTGGTATTTTAAAACTCTTTTCTAAAATCCTCATCGCAAAACCCTCTTTATATCAAAGATAGAACCCACCAAGGAACTTCTTTGGGTCTTTCCAATATTATATATAAAGTGAATAACTTTCTTTTTTCATTCTCTCTTCTCTTCCTTACTTCCTCTCTCCTTTCCTTTCAACCACAACCACACTCTGTCTACCCACTCATCCCAAAATTAGGATGATGTGTCTAGAGCAATTAACTCCATGGACTATCTAAATACGACCCAGACACAGCCCGTGATTTCCTAAAGAATAGTTAATACATGTTTTTGCCATGTCCAGAACCACAAATATTTCCTTTCTGCCATTCATACTGTTGATGACAATGGTCCTAGTATAATATAACTGCTGGTCTCAGGACTTGACCGTACAATTAAAATATATGTAACCATCAATTTTTCTTTTCAAAAGTACACTGCTCTCAATGAAGATCTCAGGACTACAAATTGGGGTCAGCTTTACACTATTTCAATAATTAAGTTTGTTTTTCAGTAATTCATAAAAAGGACCTGACTTCTCCTTGTTTTGGTTTTACATTGCTCTATTTAAAATTAAATGTTTATTGGCTGTTTTCCTTCACTATATTGGAAACTACAAAAGTAAAAGTAAAAGTGTCAGTGTTGTTCACTGTGGAAATCCTGGCACATAGAAAATATTCAATAAATAGCTATGGAATGAAAAAGATTCCCTGGCACTCTGAATAATAGAAAGTTGATGATACTGCTTCATAGAAACAGATTAATTGACTAGAATTTTGGCTTACATTTAGGGATGTCAATAAGACTTTTTTTAGACCAGTAAAAAAAAATGTATTGGGAAATGGAGGAAAAGAACAGAGATTGCCGAGAAATGGGAGAGAAAGATGGAAATACACACCAAGATTTGGTGTGGGCTCCTCTAGGCAGAGAGAGCCAATAAGTACTTTTAAGTTCTCTTATTTGCCTAGATTAGAACCATGATAATCATTGGAAGTGGGAGTAAGAGCCAGAGCCGTAGAAAATTAAAATATGTACATATTCTAGGCCAAAGTCTCAACAGAGACCAATTTCGACTCAATAGAAGAATAACATATTTTAGTAATTTATATTTCAATGATAGTGTAAGAGCCTCTTCCCCTAAGATGCCAGGGTGGATATAGCACATTATTTTTGTCCCTATTACATTACAATTAGGATTTTAATGGGATTCATTGAATGGAAATGCATTTGCATGTTTTCTACAAAAGCAGTGAAAATAGGCAAAATGCAAAAATGTCTTGGGAGTTCTTAGGAGATGGGGAATTCTTAAACATACTAATCAGAAGAGATGGGAGGGGAAGTACACTGGAGAGATGCAAGACAGGGCCTGCCTGAACATATCTCCTTTTAAAGGGACCCTGACTAGGCCATAGTCCCAGCTGCTCAAGTGGCCTTATTATGAATCCTGCCCCCAAACCTGCATAGCTGACTGGGCCAATGGGGAGAAGAGCCTCAAGCAGCCTCATTTTAGTTTGGCTCATGATGAGGTGTGACAGAGATATGGACCAGTGCAGTTTCGTCTTCTATGAACCTGACCTAGAAAAATACCAAAGGAATGGGGCAGATAACAGTGAGACCAAGGATGAGGGATCTTGCCTGAGACGTCATAATATAGACCAGGTACCAGCTGGAGGTATTTGGAGCAAATACTATCAGAAGGCAAAGGCTCTGAGATGGAGAAAAGATATTCACAGACTATTGAGTCAAAACAGGCCTCGCTTAAGACCTCTTCCTAGGATGTCTACGTACTTTGACTTCCTACGGCTCTGCCATTACTCCTGCCTCAAATAAACATAAGCCAGGAGGTTAGTACAGAGTGTGGAGCTCTCTAGGTTCCTGGTATCTTTCCTCTGAAATTTCTACCTAAATCTTTCCTCATAATAAACCCCACTATTCCTGAAGGAGCACAAATGAGTGTTTCTTTGCAGAGGAAACTAATGAGAACAGAGTGTGAGTTGTCAGTGGCTGCCTTCCCCCACATACTCATAAGTATATCCGAGCAGTCACTACAAGATGGAACCTAATTTTGAGTAGAGTTTGTCCGATCATTTGCTTTTCACTGGCCCTGCTTTGGATAGGCACCCCACTTTGTGGCCTCATGTGCCCTACAACTGTTCTCTTTTCCTATCCATGGCAGAATTTTTCCTCATGCTGTTTACGGGTAGGTTGTTTATTTCTTTCCTATCTGATAGCAGACACAACACATACCCCAGACACAAAAAGCCCTAACCTAATAGAAGGATTTATAGACAGACTAAGGAACGCTGCAGGGATGTCAAATAATTCCAAGAGAACTCACTTGACTGTTTTGGAAATTCAATGCTTTATTTATTCTCAATAGTTTCTTTGTGCAGATAAGGTATATTCTATCTTTTCCCCTGTCCTCTCAATAAACAGTTCTGGGAATGTATTGTGTAGGTTAGGGATGGAATAAATACATAAGAAAAGTAGAAAGAGTAAGATTTCCTTTCCTCTTACTTCAGCCCATCATCACTGAATTACTTGTGAATTTCACTATCGGATACTGTCTCATGGTGAAACTAAAAGAAATAGCCTGGATCCTTTTAAATGTTAAAAGGCCTTTCCTAGTCCTTTAGATATAGCATTAATGGTTGTGTTCTAAGTATAAAAGACAGGAAGTGGGGAGGGAGTGCTGCTGTTTCATGGAGTACATTATTTTTATTTTTATTTTTTTTTTAATTAAAAACTTTTTTTTTTTTGCTTACATAAATGTTATTATTTTTTTCATATATATTTTAAAAGATGCTTAGATTACATAAATGTTACACAAAAATTACAGGGATTCCCATGTTCCCCACTTCCCACACCTCTCATAACATCCCGCATAAACATCTTTCATTAGTGTGGCACATCACCTGCAATGGATATACACATCCTGGGGCTTTGCCACTAAGCACAGACCACAGTTCACATCGTAGACCACTCTCTCTCCCACACAGTTCTGCATGGTATATGCTGATGTAAAATGGCCTATATCCATCACTACAATGTCACTCAGGACAACCTCCAAGTCCTGAAAAAGCCCCTGTATTACAACTGCCCTTCCCCTCCCTGCCCTGAAAGCATCTAGTGGCCACTGGCTCCACCTCATTGTTATATTTTCTTCCATTGCTAGAATCACCATATGTGTACAACAGAATACCATTAAGTCCACACTAGTCCATAGCTCTTCCCCCAATCCTGAGGGAACTGGAATGGTGATGTCCACTCCACCTCCAAGTGAGAGTAGGCTTATATCCCATGGATACGGTGGATGGGATTATCCTGCCATGGAGTGCATTATTGATCCTGTTGCTTACTTAGGTTTATTATTGTTTATTAAATTATATGCTATTTAAAATAAAAAGTCCTTTATATGTGCAATTCCTATTTGAGAGAGAAAATCTAAATGAGTATTTGGACACTCTCTACAGTTACCTCATTGATATTGTGGGCTTGGAGGCATAGTTAAATTAGAGAATCTCAAAATTGTTATTCTAACTGAAAAACTTAAAAGATGGGATTTCAGGGACAATGCCACTTTGTCACACAGCTTGACTTGGACAGCCCTGATTCTACTCATACTTTGGATTTAATCAATGCCTAGCACCCAACCTTCCTTGCCCCCAGGCACGCTCTGTATTTCAATGGGTTGCAGTACAAGCCTTGTTGTTTTTGTCAGGTATTGAGGAGTAGGCAGGAAAAAGAAAATATTTCTTATTTTGCCTTGTTTGAATTTTGTTTTTATTTAACAATACAAGGGTGCCTGAGGAAGGGAGAAATTAGTAATAAGAACAATATTATAAACTAGTTGGTTCTCTTCCCTTTGCCCTTCCAAATGGATATATTTGAGCCCTGGTGGAAAAAAGGGATTATGGTCAGAAGCTCCAGGAGTCAAATTCATTGAAAGTCTTCATGAGATTTTAGGTACTTGCAAATTTGCTCCCAGATCCAGGTGACCAAGGCCACCAGAATGGGAAGTAGGACACTTCATCCATTTCCCTGCAAGTGCTCACTGGCAGCCCCATTGGGCACTGTGGGAAGGCGGGAGAGCAGCCTGCATGCACACTGGGTCAGGCAGAGGCACCAGTACCAGTGGCTCCCCAGGGGCTTAGATGCTTACAGCCAGCCTATTTACACTGGAGTGGAATAACAGGAGTGGATTTCCTAGGGGTGACAGAAAGACCTAAACACCCCCCTGAATAAGGTCTATGGATACAGGCCCAGGGGGGAATTGCAAGGGGAACCTGAGGTCTTCCAGCTCAAAGGCTGATAATATTTGGGATCAGTGTTGAGGTGACCACAATAGTGTTTAAGAGGCTGTGGATGCCTTTGGGTTACTTATGCCTAAAACATAAAAACCAAAAACTGAAAATGAAGGAAACTTGCAAGTGGCCTTAGGGGAAACTGTAAAGGTTGTTTGCAGAGTCCACCCCTCCACCCCACCCCCTGCTCCAATTTCTATTTGGCTGTCTTCTCTTCTTTCATAATTCACCACCCTTTGATTCTTAGTAATCTCATTGAATACTACCCAGAATTTTTCACTAATAATACAATCAAGCTCTGCTGCCAATTATTTTTGACCTTTCTGAGTATCTCACTTTCCCTGGAAACTTACTGTCCTAGGTCCATGGAACAGGAGACAGTGTTCAGAATCAGATCCAAATACATGTGGTAATTTGCTGTTAGTATTTGATAATGTGGGTGTAGTGGGATATAGTTGCCATTGAGGGAACATGGATATCCTTCCTGGAAATAATAGTTGTGTCACTCAGTTATTCCCAATAACAAATTCCAAAAGGATAAAAAAATTAAAAATAAAAATGGAATGGAAAGCTGAGGGTTAATCAGTGCAGAATTGGTAAAAATGTTGTTTGTAAATAAAAAGGTTGTTTGTAAATCTTTGGAAATGAATAGAAATGAATAGAAATGGTTAAAGCATTACTAGAAGGAAAGCTAAAAACTGTAGCATGGGATTATAAGATAGTAAAACCTCACGCAAAACATGAATATGGGTGATATTGCATATATATGACTGTCTTTACAAAATATAAATACATATATAGTAGAGAAGGAAAGAGAATAGCAGTTATGTATGCCAGGGGAAGCATAGAGAGATTTTGAGGTGATTATTTTAGTTTGTTTGGTTTTTGTTTATTATTATTATTGGAATAATGAAAGTGCTCTAAGAATGACTGAAGTGATGAGTGCACAAATATGTGATTACACTGAATACCATTGATTGTACACTTTTGATGGATTTATGCTTTATTAATATGTATCAATAAAATTGATTTGTTAAAAAAATTGATGCAAAGAATTCTAAAATAAAACAGGGAGGAACATTTTTTATAAAAAGACTGGCTGCATTTGACTTCAAAATAATAATATTCTATGTAGGAGAAATTATAAGTGGAATCAAAAGGTGATATATTCGGTAAACAATATTTGCAATAAAAATCATTAGTAAAAGTTTCAATTTTCTTAATATAAAATTAGCAATCGTCAAAAATAAAAAGGCTGACAACTCAATAGAAAAAGATTTGGAAGAGATATGAAGAGATAATTCACAGACAAGGAAAACATGGCATGTAAAAAAAAAAAAAAGTCCAACTTCACTCATAAGAAAAAAAGATTAAAGATTTCCACTTTCAACTATTACATTGGCAGATACAGTAGATAAATAACCATCTCTGCTCATGAATGTTATGGACAAAGAGATATTCTTAAATATTTTTGAGGTGGGAGTGTAAATAGACACAACATACATTGAGGATGATTTAGTGATAGCTTTCAAGATTACAAATTTGTATACCCTTTGACCCAACAATTTCACTTCAAATAATTTATTTTCCAGAGAGAGTTGCAGATGCATTAAAAGATAACTATGTAAGAAAATTCCTTGCAGCATCCATAGCAACAAAATATTGGAAACAACCTCACCATCCTTCAATACGGAACCTGCTAAATAAATTATAGTACTGCTATACAAAACATTATTAGGTAGTCATTAAAAAGATCAGTTATGCATGTATGATATGGAAAAACCCAATATACAATACTGGTTTTAAAAAAGCAAGCTGTATGTAGTCTATACAGTATGCTCCTATTTGTAGAAATATCCCCTACCACCACACACACTTGTACATGCATTATCTTCACTTGCAGAACACACAAGAACTGGGTAACAGTGGTTGCTTTCACAAGAGAGAACTGAGCTGCTGGAGGACCAGAAAAGAGATTTTCTTTCCACTATTAAATCTGTTGTATCTTTTGACCGTTTTACCTTGTGCATTTATAATCTAGTCAAAGAAGTAAATTAATTCAAACACTATCTTATAAGTTCTATTTCTATACTCAGAAGGCCCTGTATCTTTCATAAGGGAACTGGCTTCACCATTCCCATATAGAACTTAGTAGGCTTTCACTATATGTTGAATGGATGAATGCCTAGCTAGCTTTCTTCCAACAGCTTTTTTGTATGTCTAGCTCATTCAGGGAGGGCGTGCGCTCTCAGTACCATGAAAGTATGTGGGACCTCACTCGCCTTGCCCTATCTCTAAACTTCCAGTAATGCTACCTCACATGACCATATTTATTTCCTGTATGGCACTTATCACTCTGTAACTACTTACTAATAAATTTACTGTTTGTTATCTGTTTCCCCTACTAGACTATAAATTCCATGAGGGCAGGACCTTGTCTTTGTCTGTCCTGTATCCCCAGTACTCAAAATTACCCATTTCCATTTCTCTGGCAAATAGTAGGCATCAAATATTAATCATGGAAAGAATGAATGAATTAGAAGCATGTACAAATTGAGTTAGCAATTTTCCTTCATAACATGATCAACTTTAGATGGAGTCCACGTGACCCACATTTTTCCTAGTGAATTATTTCCTGTCTGCTCTTGGTCACCTAAAACAAGCAGTGAAATGCATGCACAGTGACAAGGGCTCTCAACCCTAGAAGCACATCAGACTCACTTGCTCATAAAACCCAGTTCTTGTGCTGTCCAAACCCTACCTAAGACCTACTGAAGAAGTGTTACTGGAAATAAAGGCTCAGTGTGTATGAGATTATATTTATATATATTTAAAGCATCTAGATGATTTTGGTGGACTGCTAGGTTAGAGAACTACTAATCGATAAATAGATGATCATAGCATACATCCTGATAGCACATAATCCAAGAGGGAAATAATGTGCTCATGAAACCAACAGCTAATGAGAAAATGACAAATAGTTGGAATCTAAATAAGGTACTTAAATTTGAACTACATCCAGGGCCCTTCCTAAGTGGTAGTAATATCTGCTTGTAACCTGGAGTCATTTTGAAAGAAAATTGCATAGCACAGACTAGACAGATGTCTCATTGACAAATCTTTTGGTTGCAAGTCATAATGAGTCCAATCAAACTTGCTTAACTAATGAAGGGATTTTATTAATTCAAAATTGAAAAGAGGAGCTAGTTTCAGGTAAGATGTGATCCAGGCATTTGGATTATGTTACTCTATCTGCATTTTGCCTGCCACTCTTCCTCCATGGTGGCAATGTAATCCTCAGGCTTCACACAGTGGATGCTCCTGTAAAGCATTAAGCCTCTTTCCTCATGGTATCAAAGGGCTGCCACAGTTCCAGACATCATATTCACACTCCCAATTACCCAAAAGAGGAGAGAGGCTTACTTTTTGTTGTTCCTATGGAATTCAACTTTATTTTCCAGAAGTCCTGCAAATTGTCCAGTCCTGCTAACGGTCCCCCTGAATCTCTTCATTCATCACCTTGAAACTCGGGGTCATTTTCCTATCTCCTGAACCAATAAAAATCTTCAGGAACTTTGGGAGACACACTAAGTGGCCTCAGTCAGATCACCTCTGGAACAGGGGTAGATTCAGTTGTTAGCTGGAGCTGGTTTATATTGGCTCAAAGAGATCTATTGTTAAATTATCAGGAGCTTTGCAAGCTAGTTGTTCAACACAGATAATATTAAATAGTAAATTCTATAAACCTAGAGGTTAAGTAAATTATATTTAAAACAAAAGCAATAAATACTCAAAACTCATCAGTTCTTAATTATTTTGCTAAATTTTACCATTATCTATGTCACAGACGAGTTACTTGCATTTCTCAGACCAATCCAGCCTGTTATCTATTCTTATGAAGAAGCTTTGCTGGGACACAACCATGCTCATTCATTTACATATTGTCTATGGCTGCTTTTATGTGACAAGGCCAGACACGAAAGTTTTGTAGACACTATGGCCTACAAAGCCTAAAATATTTACTATCCGGCCCTTTACAGAAAAGTTTGCTGATAATGCTCTTGAGGTTATTTATGCCAATTGTGTTTGTAATGTTGCGATACTTTAATGTTATACTACTGCACATCTTTTCCTAACCTGCCTTAAGTGCTGTCTCCATGGCAGCTTGAAATTGGCCATGGAGAGAATATTTACACCATGCGAATAGGCAAACATTACAAGTTGGGGTTCTTATTCTTTCCCTACCCTTGAAAGCATTTGTTAAACATTTACTAGTATATCACTGGATGTAATTAACCTCTTGCAAACCATATGATTGAGAGGGGCTGTGGAATGGCTCCCTGGAGAGGGAGTGGGTATTGAGTGACAGAAGGTAAATTAATGCCCTCAGTAATTAACATATTCTAATTTAGTACTTATAAGCAAATGACTCCTACAAGGTATGAAGCAAAGATACCCTAGCCTTTCTCAGGCTGAAAGAAGTTAAAAGAGCATGGATATAGAAGATAGAAATTGTGAAGCAAAGCAGGAAGGGTAAACTCTACTAATGGGCTATGAGAAAAGCCAGGAAAATCTGGAAGTCGCTAAGACAAAAAGAAGGAAAAGGAACACAACAGGACAAAACAAAACAAGGGAGTATGCTGTGTGGCAGCAAATAGTCTCCAAAAAAAAAAAAAAAAATCTATTCAGAAGGTGAAGAAAAATTGAAAGCGCTTAAGGAAAGATTGTGATAGGAAACAGAGGAAACGACAGCATCTGAAATGAAGAAGCTCAAATGTTTCCATAGTGAGACTGCGGGCGGGGGCCAATCTGCTGCAAACTGGAGTTTCCATTAGCGAGACTGGAAATACACTTTTTAGGATTGCTTTATCTCCTACTTCATCAAAATCTGATTGGATTTTCTACTTTGAAAGTTGAAGGGAAGTGGGATGCTTGGGAAACCCTCCTCTCTTTGAGCACAGCTAATCCACTCAAGCTCTTCTGGGCATTCATCTGAGGGCCTAGCTATTCCAGGTTACTGTCAATCTGGTCACGATTCCACTACAGCTGGCAGGCATCCCAGCAAGCTGGGAAAGAGAGCACAGAGATAATGTCTTCCCAGGCCAGTCATGAAGATTAAAAAAGAAAATATGCCATATGGATATTGGCATGGGAATGGCAAGCAACTCGTCAAAATCACAGGAGGGGCAAGTGGATGTGGCTCAGGCAACCGGGCTCCCGCCTACCACATGGGAGGTCTGTGGTTCAGTTCCTGGTGCCTCCTAAAGAAGACAGCGAGCTGGCATGATGGGCAAGCACGGCAAGCTGACACAAGATGATATAACAAGAGACACAAGAAGAAAAGCATAATGAGAGACACAACTAAGCAGGGAGCACAGGTTCCTGGTGCCTCCTAAAGAAAACGAGCAAGACAGTGAGCTGAAACAACGGGCAGTTGTGGCAAGCTGATGCAACAAGATACACAAGAAGGAAAAACATAATGAGAGACACAACAAAGCAGGGAACAGAGGTGGCTCAAGCAATTAGGCGCCTCCCTCCCATATAGGAAGTCCCAGGTTCAGTTCCCAGTGCCTCCTAAAGACACAGGAAGTGCAAACAATGAGGAGGTAGGGAGAAATAAATCAAAAAAATAAAATAAATCTTAAAAAAAAAAATTTATTAAAAAAAAAAAAATCACAGGAGGCTTTGTTAACTGGTATAAAAAGGGGAGAAAAATACCAAATCTTGTTGGTAACAGACCTAGCCACAGTGGAGAATCCAGTGTGTATGGATGCCAACATATCAATACGTGGTCTTGCTGATCCATTCAAACAGAACAGAGCTGCAGGTAATGACCTCCTATGATACCTGTGCTCTTTAAAGCAATGACATTGAAATGGTGTTCTTAAAAAGCGAATGGGAATATGCAAATTTATAGAATCAGAAATTAGAACAAGTTTACTTGGGCCCAGGTAGGAGTAGGGGACGGGGAGTTATAATTTAATTGGTACAGGACTTCTGTTTGGGGAAATGGAAAAGTATTGGTAATGGATGGTGATAGTGGTAGCACAACATTGTGAAAGCAATTACCACCACTGAATTGTATATTTGAAAGTGGTTAAAATGGGAAATTTTAAGTTGCATATGTTCCCAGAATTAAGAAAAACAACAAACAACTATCCAACACAAAGAGTGAACCCTAATGTAAACTATGGACTAAAGTTATTAGTATACTTATAATAATATTGTATCGTCAGTTGTAACAAAGGTGCCACACTACTGCGAAGTGTTAGTAAGAGGGAAAACTGTATATGAGAGGAGGTATATGGGGATTCTGTACTTTCTGAATGACTTTTCTGTAAACCTACAACTTCGTTAATTTTAAAAAATGAGAAAAAAGTGAAATAGGATATAATTTAGTGGAGTGAAATGGATAGAATAATTCCAACTTATGTTATCTCTATAAACTAAAAAATATCAATATGACTGAGAAGCAATTAAAAGGAAAAGAAAAATTCTCATTTAAAGGCCTCTTTTGTATTGCAGAACTCTCAAGAGCTAGGGTTACTTCTTCCCTTTTCTACATAGTCTACTTTAGCCTCTCTGACTTCTGGATGGCCAGGGATTTATAAAGTGTGTATTTTTTAAAAAGATTTATTTATTTATTTCTCCCCACCCCCTCATTGTTTGCACTTGCTGTGTCTGTCTGTCTTTCTTGTTTCTTTAGGAGGCACTGGGAACTGAACCTGGGAACTCCCATGTCGTAGGTGGGAGTCCAATCACTTAAGCCACATCCGCTTCCCTGTATTGTTTTTGATGTATGTGTGCCTTGGATTTAGAGTCTCCTCTGCTTTGCAGCAGTGTCCTTCATAATTGGTAGCTCTGTGATTCTCATATCATGTTTATCAGGCCATCCCCAGTGTTTCTGAATTTGTTTCATCATATAGCTACTTAGTCTATTTGTCAAGTAATGGATCAATTCATTGGGAAAAAAAGGAAGTTGGTACATGGATTTCTCTCTATCAAGTAAATTCAATCATTCAACAGATATTTACTGAGCACTCACTTTGTGATTTGCTGGACTTGGATATACAATTGAGAACTTCTAGTGGGAGGGGAAAGACAAGAAAAAAATTTAAATAATAATCAGTTTCTAGTTTGTGATAAAACATATAAAAATAAACAGGGTGCTAGAGAATAATAGAACGGTAATTCATAAATTCACTTAGTTGGAAATGACTGGCAATGGGAATAATAATCGTTCCCACCAATGTTTGCTTTTTAATTGGGCTATAAGCCTTAATGTGAGGAAATGGTATTTTTATAGTTCAGTGGTTCCTAGTTGTTCATGTGTCAAAGCACCTGGAAGTTGTGGTGTTCCCTTCAGAATATAATGAAATACCATTATGTATAATGATATGAATGTAGTAAGCACAAACTTACATAATTTGTTAAAATTTATGGTACTAAGGGATGTTCAATTTAATAAAATATTTATACTAGGAAGTATCATCTAAAAATTAATTACAATAATAAGCAAACAGTTCACTAAAATCCAAACCTCAGCAGTATGCATTTGATCCACTAATTTCCAGTTCTTCTGCCAATATTAACTTGCTGCATTTAAATCATAGACAGATGTAAAAGATGTATGAAAACTTTGTGGCAGGAAAAAAAACATTAAAAATTGAGAAAATTCCATCCATTGCCTTAATTTTCCTGCTCTGCTCTTCCCATATACATTGAGAATATTTGCTGTCCAGCACTAATTTTTAGAATATTGATTTGAAAACGACATATGATAGAATCTCAGTTATGAAATAAGGACTCCTAAGATCATACCAAGAGCTAAATCAAGCTTTCTGCCAGGTGCAAACAATTCTGTAGCACTGTATTACTTATATGTGTACAACCTCAGTGTAGGGAGTTAAGGAAGGACTAGCATCTGAATTTAACTTGAGACAGCTTTTAAGAAAGATGGCTATTTTTGAGTTTAAACTCCAAAATTTCAAATACATTTTGAATATATTTCAGAGCCTCAGAGGTTGATTTTTGTCATTATTATGCAAAATAGTGCTGAGTTCCTTAACCCTTTTTTTCCTTTTACACATTCTGAAATGCTTCTAATGACATGCTTCTCTGAATGATTACCCTTGTATATCCTGGCAATGCTGCCTACATTTAGTGACATCTTTTAATCATTCTTAGAGGACCAAGATTTGTTGAATTTTCTCATCACAGATATATATGTTGAATTTTCATTGGTTCTTTTCTTTGGGCATATATTATATGCTAATAAAGATTTACAAAGACATTTTCTACTTTTCTGGAGTGCCAGGTATCAAGAATTTTAATGAAAAAATATCAATTATTGTGGGACTACACAGAAAGCTTTTAGTCTGCAAACGCAAAACTCCCCCTTAACAGCTTAACAGTAGCAGATATGAGCTGATAATGAAATTCTCATAGGTCAGGATTGCTTGGAAACAGAAGCACGTCTTCTAGTTCATTCTGCCAATTTTCCTCATGTATCAACTTTAGAATCTGATGGCTTTTTCAGTCTCTGGTTCCTTGGTGATTAGCTCCAATAACAGAATGTTCTGCACATAAAATTTCTGAAGCAGTTCACTTTTATGTAAGGTCTTCAGTAAATCAACTCTTCATATGCCCATACTTAAGTATCTGGAGGGTCTTGATCATCCTTAAAGTATCATTTTCATTCTTTAGCTAAATGTATGGAACTCTCAAACCATCAAGGAAGTTCTTTGAAGACTAACACATAATGCCTTGGTTATTATCCAACATGACACCATGTAAGCAGGCTCATCAAAACAATTTATAGACATCTAAATGGTAGGACAATTAGTAAGATTGATTATTTGTTTATTTTTGTTCATTCATATTTAGGATTTCACAATATAGGCTCTTCATTTTTATAAGTTTTCAATGAGTGAAACATTCTAATCCTGGAAAAATAATAAATTCATCAGAATCCTAAGAGCTATGTTTATAAATTACACGTTACTTGTTTTATGTACTCATAATTATATATTGAAAAGCAAAGTGTTTCAGTTTCCAAACTTAGAGCAGTAGCCTCATTGATCTTTGTTAAAGTTTTAAAAGTCCAATATTAATTAATTTGTTTAGCAAATGTTTTTGACATTATAATCTAAGCCAGAGACTTTCCTAAGTCTTTAAGTGCTTTAAACACAGCGCTTAAAAGAAAAACAAACTTGCATACAACAATGAAGAGCATTCACTGTCTTCCCTTCTTATTTTAAGTATATACATACATACAGAAAACAATGACTAAAAAATGAAAAATGGCTTTAGATTCAAAAAAGGAAATTAGTGAAAACAATCAAAGTTTTTGAAAGCAAATCAGGTTAACACTTATTGAGAACCTACTATAACATGATCTGAGCTTATTTTTATTGCAATACTCTTGGAAAGCAGGTATCAGCTACATTTCATAGAAATGAGGCTTAGAATGATAAAGTTATTTAAAGCCACCAAACTTCAATTTGAAAGACTTCAATTTTCCCACCTCTAGTGATTTTTCTCTTTACTTCTTAACATTTTAAATTGTGAAATGTGTTATACATACAGAAGAGGCCACCTAATATTCATGTATCTCAAAGATTAATAAAACAGGCATGTGTACTCACCACCAGGTGAAGAACTAGACTATTACTAGTAACTAGGAACCCCACGCGCTCCTCCTTATTTGCATATTTCTTGCTTTCCCAGTTTGAAATAAGCATTACCTGAATTGTGTTGATCAAATAGTTTTATCATTTAAAAAAGCATCTGTAAATTTTTGTTTCATTTTGAAAAACTGGATTGCAAACATAAACCTACCCATGTTCAGACAAGGTCGATATCGATACTATTAGATAAAGGCTGCCTGGAAACTATGAGAAGAGAGTTTTTGTGGAAGAGAGTGTTTCAGCTTTCCTGCATTTAGAAGAGCTGGGTCCGGGGCAGTCAATGGGTGTGATCAGGAATAAATCTGAGAAAAGTAATACTTGCCCAGGCTGAGCAATCAAGCAGGATGGGAGTTTGGACCAGGAACTAGGTGTCCAGCGAAATTTGGTTCAGGAATAGCTGTTTCTTTATGTGCTTGTTTGGTTCTTATAATGTTCTTATTAAAAACATCCTGTTTGTATTTCAGGGATACAATACCCTCTTTTTTTCAATCTTTAAAGCTGCATTTTTTAAAAAGTGTTTTTCTTCCCACCTGGTCTGTTTCCTCCAAGTTCTTTTTGTTTTGTTTTGTTTATGGTTTCTATTTTCACTGTTATAGGTTTTCCTCAAATATCTACAATCCTTGGCATGTTTTAAGATTTAGAGCTTAGAAAGTTGATTGGAGGTTTTGAACAAGATGGATGGACTTTTCATCTTTGAGCTTTACTGTATATGGTGAGGTAGGTGGGTCATTTTGGAGCAACCTGGAATATAAGTTTCTTTGGATTTTTCTTCTTGGCCAGGTAAGATTCTGGCATAGCTTTCAGGATTCTGGCTGCTAATTTCCCTAGAACACAATAAGAGAAGAGGCTGGGGTTCTCCTCATTCGGCCTTTTAGCATGTATATACTAGTCATATGGTTATTTAACCTCCTCGTTTGGGGGATACACATCACCCTCTGTTGAATGTGTTGTCCTCCTCTGTTTTAACCCCTGGATAACAATTCTATAGTTTTCTGCTATGACGGGGAAAGTGCAGTCACTTGAGGGTATGGAGCCAAGAGGGAATCTAGGAATTCAACTGCTTCTTAAACATTTTAGCAATTCTCCCTCATTTTATCCCTGCATCTCATACCCTTTCATTCATAGTTTCAGAGACACACTGTTTCCTTTGCCTTTTAAGGGTCGTGTGGCATAAATTAGGTCATTACCAGTTCTATTCTCTGCCAGCTTGGTATTCAACTCTTACAAGTCTGCTAAATTATTTACCACCTGCTTTCACCTTCTAAACTGTTAGATTTTGTTGCTATTTTCTCCTTCTCCTCTTTTCCTATTTTTATGTGCTTTTTTAATTTAAAAATTCATTGACATTTTAGTTTTTTTAAGAGAATGTGAAATTTGATGCATATTTTTATATCCACCATTGTAACCTGGTATATCTTAACAGATTCTTTTTGTGTATCTACTACATGCAAAGAACTCTGTGAGATGTGGTAATCAGTACAAAAATGTGTAAGGCAGTCTTTATTCTCAAGGAATTTATCACACACATAAGGGAGCAAAACCTACACACACAACAATGAAACAATAGGATGATATTTAGTTAAGGTATAATATAATATCTTAACCGAATCCATTGCTTGCTTATTTTGGAATATAGTATGAGATAATGGGAGTCAAGGAAGTGCTGGATGTGGAATGGAGCATGGTGTCGAGCAAAAAGGGGGACAGAGAGACTGTGCAAATACCAAATTTGCAAAGTGACTCGGACAAGTTACCTAAACTCTGAGCCTCTTCCCTGATCTGATACTGAGGATGATAATAATATTCTGTGGGCTTGTTATCAGCCATTAAGGAAGAAAATATTTGCAAAGTGCCTTGATGCAGCACCTGGCTCAATAAATATTATCCTACTTGGATTACTATGCGAAGGAAGGAAGGGAGGGAGGGAGGGAGGGAAATAGGAAGAAGAAAAGAAGAGTTTATATCAAACTTCATTTTAAAAGCCACCACTTACTATACTCAGGAACAAAAGACTTATATTACATTTTAATGGTCCATTACTGAAAAAAGCAAATCATTCCCTGTGTATGATCTCCTTTTGGCATAAGATTCTGTAAGTAGAAAGAAATGTAAAAAACAATTTATTAACTGGGATAAAGTTGGTAAGATTCTGACCCCTGGAGCATTATGGTCATATGCTAGGTGCTAGTACTAATTAATCCTTGTTTACTCTTGATGAACAACAAGGGTTCACATGCAAATGAGAAAAGAGATTAAAAATAATTTCACTCTCTCCTTACATTTGAACTTCAGCACTTTATCCATTAACCTATACCTTGTAATATTATTTTGAAAAGTAATTCTCTCAGAAAGAAGTATTTATATGAATGAGAGATTTGTACCAGTGAATCAAAATCATGTGCATTCTTGCATTGAATGATTTTACTATAAGAAATGGCTTTCTAGGTAATTTTTTCTCAGCAATTATTGTTTCTATTAGCAGCAGTATGGAATGTTCTCCTGTGGATTTAAAATTGCTTCTAAATAATTCTTAGTTCCTGAAATGGTTGGTTGTTTCTTTTGGGGCAGGGGTCAGGGGCATTTATGTTGGGTGGGAGGTTTGACGTTGAACAGTAGTTTCAATATCATACACACACACATACGAGCCTAGTTCTGCTGTTCCTTGAACTGGTAGTTTTGACCAAGCCAACGAAAACTGAATTGGTCCCACGGTCTCCACCAATTGGTTAATGGAACTTGATAAATGACTTTTTGACACTATTCCAAATCTCAAATGTGTATGTAAACTCCTTATTAAGGTCTCTTGTTTTGTATTACATGGTTCTTTTTGAGCAAATAAGAAATGCCTTTTTCTCACCCATAGGTTTGCTTGACATTTTGCAGTTTGAAGATGTAACATGAGCTGACTTTATCATTTTTTCCCCTTCTTCTCTTCTCCCATAGTGTGTGCTTCTTTCTTTCTTAGGTCTTACCTCTCTTTAAACATGAAAGGAGACTTCCTTTTCAGATTGTGAGGATTCCTTGATCTCTCAGTGAAGTGGGGTGAAAGAGTCAGACTGAAGAGGCCCCAGCACTGTTACAAGTTAAGAGTTGCCAGGCCACAAAGGAACCACAGAAAAGCCTGGTCTAAATGATGGAGGGAGGAAAGCACCAGAGGGGCGGGAATTTAGAGGCCTGCCAGAAAGAGTGTTCCATTTCTCTAGAAACATAAATACAGAACAAATTAAGGGGACAGGGCTAAAGTATGTTAGAAATTATTGTGGGAGATCTTGAGAGCTTGTAAAAGGACTTTCAGAAACCTGGAAATTTTACTCTGAAGAGGGCAGGAAACCTGAGCAATAACCATCATTGAGATATAATACTTCATATCTTTATTGAGATATTGAGATTCTCACCTCTCACAAAAACAATGCAGGAAGGACAAAAAGCTATCTGAGGGACCTGTTTTGGGGATCTAGAGACCAGGAGAATGCTGTGCACCCCAGGACGGTGAGGGACAGAGAGATAAAGAAGCTGAAATGAAAACCATGAGTTACTAACCCCCACGGCTAGGAATGGTACCCATCCCCCACCCTCATGGAGAACAGCCTGGAAAAACCTGTGACCCACTGCAGCCAACTGAGAGTGGAACAGATGTCTTCTTTCCTGGGAAGAGGAAGTGCAGCAGAGGGTAGAGTGTGGTTTCTCTTCAGTGAATTCGGCCAGGAGAGTCCGCTTTGAATCTTAGCTCTGGCCAGGCCAGAATTACAGCCAAGTGGAAGTTGAGTCATTTCTGAGTGCTTCATAGAATGCCATCTGCTGGCCAGCCGGGATATTGCAAGGAGAAAAACTGCTCTTAGGTGTTTCTTATCCAGAACTCCTGGGGGTGGATCTGTGTCCCATTAGTGAGTTCCTGGTCCTAGTTTGATAGATAACTTAAGCTGTGCAATTTTAAAGACACAGAATAAGAAGAGCCATGGAACAAAATCAGTAGGCAAGAGAGAGAAATTGACCTTCAGAGTAAATTAACCAACATATTCAGATGCCTAGACATCAGAGAAAACTATAAGCCATACAACAGTGAGAGATGGCCCAGCCAAAGTAATAAAACAAAAATTTGTATGAGCCATAGGATTTAAGAAAAGTGATCAATGATAATCACACAAATCTCCTAAATCAATTCAAAGAGTTGAAGGAAAATATGGCTAAAGAGATAAAATATATTAAGAAGACACTGGGTGAGCATAAAGAACACTTTGAAAGCCTGCAAAGAAAAGTAACAGACCTTATAGGAATGAAAGACATGATGGATGAGATTAAAAATACATTAGAGGCATATAAGAGTAGATTTGATTTGATGGAAGACAGAATTAGTGACTTGGAGGACTGAGCATATGAACTTGAAAAGACAGGAGAACAGAAAGAGAAAAGAATGGAAAAAATGGAACAGGGTCTCAGGGAATTGAATGACAATGCAAAATGCTCACATATATATGTTATCAGTGTCCCAGAAGGGAAAGAGAATGGAAATGGTGCAGAAAGAATCATTGAGGAAATAATGACTGAAAATTTCCCAACCCTTATTAAAGACATAAATATCAATATCCAAGAAGGACAATGGACCCTAAGGGGAATAAATCTGAACAGACATACTCTGAGACACCTACTATTCAGAATGACAATTACCAGAGATAAAGAGAGGATTCTGAAAGCAACAAGAAGAAAGCTCAATAAGAGTAAGTGTCAATCTTGCATCAGAAATCATGGAGGTGAGAAGAAAGCGGTATGATGTATTTAAGGGTACTGAAAGAGAAAAACTGCCAGTGAAGAATTCTTTATCTTGAAAAAAAAACTATCCTTCAAATATGAGGGTGAGTTTAAAGTCTTCACAGACAAACAAACCTGAGAGAGTAGGTTTCTAAAAGACCAGATTTACAAGAGATACTAAAGGGAGTGCTACAGCCTGAAAGGAAAAAACAAGGATGACAGACCTGGAGAATAGTGTAGAAATGAAGATGATTAGTAAGGGTAACTTAAAAGGTTAAAAGACAGACAATAGTAAGTAATGGTTATTAAGTGCATATGTATTTATAATATTTATATCTTCCTAATGGACTAATCTTTTAATCATTATAAAATGTTCCTCTTTTTCTCAAGTAATGTTTTCTTTAAAGTCTATCTTGTCTGATATTAATATAGCCACTACAGCTTTGTCATTGTTGCTGTTTGTATCTCTTTTACATTCTTTGACTTCTAATCATCTGTATTTTAGAATCTAAAGGGTGTCTTCTATAGACAACAAATAATTGGAAAGCTTTTTTTAGCCAGCCTGATAATCCCTGCCTTTTGATTGAATTGTTTAATTCACATTAATGTTATTATTGATATAGTTGGATTTATGTCAGACACTTTGTTTTCTATATTTCACATTCCATTTTAGTACTGCTATTCCTTCTTTACTATTTTCTTTGCATTAAGTGAATATTTCCTAGCATTACATTTGAATTCCTTTAATGATCCTTTTACTATATTTTGATGGTTTTTTTTCTTAGTGGTTTTTCTAGGGTTAAACATATTAACTTACTAGAATATACTTCAGATTTATACTAAATTAATTTCAGTGGATACAGACATATTATTTTTATATAATTTTTTTTCCTTTCCCTCTGTTTGTGCTATTATTTTAGGCCTCAAAACATTTTGTTTTAATTATTATATGATTTTTTTAAAAGAACTTGATAGAAAAAAGAAAAAATATATACTTGAAAAGTTTGTTATATTAACCTCCTTATTTACCATTTCTGGTTTTCTTCATTTTTTCCTATGTATTCAAGTTATCACCTGAGGTCATTTCCATACTCTAAATCAGGTTTTCTTCCACCCACCTTTCTTTGAACCCTTATTGTCAAATAGAATCCATGTCTATATGTTAGAGGCCCCCAAATACAATTATATACACATATTATTGCTTTATGCAATTGCTTTTAAATAAGTTAAGAAAGGAGAAGGAATATGTATTATGCCATCTTTTAAATTTTTAAAATTTTTTATGTATTTGTTTTAAAGAAACTTTAGATTACATAAATGTTATATAAAAAATATAGCTGATTCACATATATCCCATTCCTTCCCCCCCACACACTTTCCCACATTAACAACATCCTTCATTAGTGTGGTACAATTGTTACAATTGGTGAACATATATTGAAGCATTGCCACTAACCATGGCATTATATTTTACACTCTGTTGCATGCAATTTTGTAAGTTATGACAAAATATATAATGACCTGTATCCATGACTGCAATGTCAAGCAGGGAAATTCCAATGTCCCCAAAAATGCCCCCATATTACACCTATTTTTCCCTCCTCTCCCCTCACAACCTCCAGTGGCCACTGGCTCCACAGCAATGATAAAAGATCTCCCACTGCTAGAATAACAATAAGTCTATAGAAGAAAAATAGTAAGCCTACTTTAGTCCATTGTTCATTCCCCAATCTTGATGATTTTGGGATGGTGATGCCCACTCTACCTCTAATTGAGATGGGGCTTAGATTTAATGGGGCAGATGGATGGAACTATCTTGCTTGCAGTTGCAGAATCTCTCTGTTCCTTGGGACAGGTGTTGTCCATCATCATCACCTTGTTAGTTGTCCTGGGTGAGTCCAATGAACTGGAGAGTAGATGTTGCAACTCTGAGATTCAGGGCCCAACTGGCACATGGATGGGCCAAAGATTTAAGTTTCTTGGACATACACCTATCAAGTATAGTACTAACTATAGGTTCAGATAGAAGGGGCAGAAGAGCCATGTGTAGGGAAACCAAAAATGAGTACAATTCTGTCACATTGGGGAACATAATTTCCAAGATAAGGCAAACTGGCAGGGAAACAGACTCCTGAACTGTCTGCCCTGCCTATAGTGTCGATGTCTCTAGAGTCCCCAGGAGCCCCACTATTTGAGACAGTCAATGACATCCTGCTGAGACGTGCATAGCATAACCTCCTGACTCACTTTGAAATCCCTTAGCCATAAGAACGCATTTATATTTACCATTTCCCCCTTATGGTCAAGATCTTTTTCCAGGTGCATTGCTAGTTGGTGCTTGGTAATAATCTCTCAGTGCCAGGGAGGCTTATCCCCAGGAGTCATGTCCCATGCCGGGGGGAAGATAGTATGTTTATATGCTGAGTTTGGCTTAGAGAGAGGCTACATTTGAGCAACAAGGAGGTCCTCAGGAGGTAAACTTTAGGCAACATATAATACTAGATTTTCAATTGCAAAAGAAAAGATTCATAAGTACAATCATCAATATCAAGGGCCCAGTGCAATAATCCATCCTCTTTCACTCGGCACCAGCTCTGTACTCTGGAGATTCTTGCTGTCCCATTAGAGAACGTAGCAGAACTCCCCAGGATGAGAATTTGACACACTATCTTTTTTAATTACATAATTACCTGACAGGTGCTTTGGGGTTTTTTTAGTGGATTTTAATTATAGTCTGGTAATTCCATGTGCTTTCAGCCTGAAGTACTTCCTTTAGTTTTTCTGGTAAAGTGGGTCTGCTAAGAAAGAATTTTAAAGTTTTTTTTTTTTTTTTTTTTACTTTGGGAAAGTCTTCATTTTGCTTTCATTTTTGAAAGGTAGTTTTACCAGCTATAAGATGTTTGGTTGACAGTTTTTGTCTTTTAGCATTTTGATTATGTTGTCTCCCTACCTTCTAGACTACTGTTGGTGATGAGAAGTTAGCTGTTAATCTCATTGAAGCTCCTTACACATGACAGGTCATTTTTCTCTTGCTGCTTTCTAAATTTTTTCTTTGTCCTTGTCTTTCAAAATTTTTACTATGTTGTGTCTTTTTGTGGGTTTCTTTGTGTTTACCCTACTTGGAGTTCATTGAGCATCTTAGAGGTGTAGATTCAAATTTGGGGATTTTCCCAGAAAAGGCAGATATACTGAAACAGAAAAAGTAAATTATTGGTTCCCTGGGGCTAGAGGTGGAAATGGATTGGTACAAATATACATGAGGTTTCTTTATGGGGTGAAGGAAATGTTTTAAATTAGATTGTGGTGATGATTGTACAACTCAATAAATCTACTAAATATCATTCATCTTCTCATAATGATTAAATTTATGGCATGTAATTTATACCTCAATAAAGCTGTTAAAATATGCCTTTGTATAAAAGTTAGATTATGAAGCAAAGTATAAAGAGAAAATACTTATAATTTATAATTCCATCATTTCAAAATACATTTTGGAGTGTTTTCTTGTAGTTTTATCTTTTCCTATTAGTTTTAATTTTAAAACTGTCAAAATCAGGGTAAGGCTTTAAAAAGTATTGTCTCAGTTGGTGAATATTAACATAGAGAATTAACTAGTTAGGGTGTATTTCTTGGGAATTAGATTTATAGAACTGGCCATTACTTCATACCATCTGGTACTAGGCACCAACACTGTGGCTGTCATGAGGTATCAGTTGTTGATCAAATCAGCCTGGAAAATCTCACTGTACCCTTGCTCTTAAGTAAAATAAAAGCAGTAGCTGTACTTCTAACTGAATTAGAAACACAAAAGCTCTGTAGCCAAAAAACAAAAACAAAAAAACAAACAAAAAAACCCTTAGGAGATGTGGTTTGACTTCTCAGACCAAGAAGTAGAGGGCACTTGTCATCTGAACAGATGAGAATGGCAGACAAAGTCTGTGACCTTTTGTTCCAGTGCTGTGCAGGGAGCTACCTGCATGGTCTAGGAAGAAAAGTATTCAAAATGAAAGGCAGAATTTTTTTCCTTTTCCTTTCTTTCTTTTACTTTTTTTTCCCCAGGTAGATAGGGAAAACTTAATACAGTATATAGCTCAGGCATTCCAACAATGAATAACAACCACCCTACTCCAAACAAAATAACCATCCAGAGCTTTTTTAGCTGATCTAGAAAGAAATTTTTTGGCATATCCTGTACATTCACCTTGCCTTATCCTGTGTCTAGAAAATGCAGGCAAGGACAAGTTTGCAGAACAAAAGGGACTAGGAACATAAAGGAAAAAATGTGGTTTAAAAGATTTCATTAATATAACCCCTGTCTTATACTGAATTTCTCTCCATTCAGATCAAAGTATAGGCAAATCTTGTCTGTTGAGATGGAAAAATGAAAATAGACTATCCTAACAAATATATTTTGTTTTTATTCTTTGTCAGCCAAATAAGAAGTACTCACAAAATACCTCATGCTTTCTGCGCCTTGACTTTTTCTCTGCCTATTATGAATTGAAGGGAGGACATCTTTCTCTAGATAATTTAACTGAATTCCAAATGCCCAAATCAGAAGATGCCAAACACCATTGTACCATTACAAACATGCCCACAAGCACTAGAGGGCAATGCTGGACAAATATTACTGTGATCCAAGAAAACACTACAGAGTAGGACTGGGTAGTCATTGTTTTCAAATGAACAATACTTCAGATGCGACTTTGAATATTTTAACTTTGAGAGGAGAATGAAGTTTCCAGCTATTGCCTTCCAATCTGATTACAGGAACAGACAATGAGGGAAAGGTTTTCTTGGTAGCAATCAACTCTGCTTCCTGGCTTCATCAGGGCATTCTGCCCAGATTGCGGCAAGTCCAGTTTAAGGACCGGTTGGCAGAATGAGGAGATAATGGCTAATGTCAAGGCCAAGAAAGTTTCTGGAACCAGGAATCACAATCACTGGAATCTGCAGTAGAAAAGAAGAAACTTTCACTCAATTGTGCCTCATGATCTCATATGGTACAATATGGCCCAAAGAGTTATATGAAGGTGAGAATTATTTATACAAGTTAAAAAAAAAAATTCAATTAGAATATGGTTAACAACTCATAAAACTGTAAGATGACATTTTGTTATGGGCATGGTTGCAGGTTGCAATAACAGTAGAGGATTATCCTCTGTGCTGTTCTATTTTATTTTATTCTATTTTATTTCCCTCTCTTATCCCATGCAGTCCCATTGTGCTATAAATCAGTAATGCTGAATACTTGGATAAAATCCCCTCATAGAGACTTGACTAGAGCAGTGGTTGTCAAAGTGTGGTCCCGGACCAGCAACATCAGGAACTTGCCAGAGACGAAAATTCTTAGACCACACCCCAGACCTCTGGAATCAGACTCTCTGGGGGTGGGGCAGAGGAATCTGAATTTTAGTAAGGCACACTAAAATCCGAGAACCACTGGAGGAGAGGGAGAATGGAACAGGTTGTATTTAGAAAATAACTACTATGCAATATCATACGTTTCAGCCATGCAGTATGTGTAACTACTGCTTTTTACACTTTTTATCATATATACAAAAATATTTATATCATAAAAATATTTTTCCAGGAGTTAATTCATAATTTTTTTTGTCCAATTCAGTAGATATAGAATTGATTTAACTATTGATGGCTAGATTCTAAAACTAGCCCAGAGAATCTCACTAAACTTCTGATATCACTGATACCACATACAAACATATAACCCTTTAGCTTACAAGATTGGCTTCAAATAGATGATATAAGAGACTCAGGTAACTTGCCCAAGATCATACAATTAGCAATGAATGGAGAGCAGTGTTTCAAGTCCAGATTTTCCAGCACCAAGACCAGTGTTCCTCCCATAACCTCGTAGCTACATATACTGCGGACAAAGTACTTTAAATGTTCAATGGGGGGAAGAAAGAGAAGTACTCTTCTCACAATAATAGTGATTGGGCAAAATAAGTTTTCTTAAAATTTCTGGTATTTGTTGAAAACTAGGTTCAGTTAGAGAAATAAAGAAGCAGATGGAGTTTTTGGAGAGTGAAAGGAAACTTTTGCTCATTTTGTAAGAGTTAAGGAGGCAATGCAAGAACAGAAACAAGAGTACGTGGATGAAGCTAACTGAGCTCTAAACTGTGAAAATTAAAGTACTAGATGTAAGTAGTGAGTGCCCAGTCCCCTGCAGAGGATAAAGGAAAGAGAAGGAGAGGTTGGAATTAGTGGCTTAATTGCTACTAGAGCTGGAGGGCCTGGACTATCTCATATTGAGCAAGAGATGACAAACGTGATAAATCATCAAATACTTCTGAGGATGCTTCAGTATGTGTTCATCAATTGTACCAAATGTACCACACTAATGAAAAATATTGTTAATGGGGAAAAATGTGGGAGGGGGTGTGGGGTATATGGGAATCCCCCTATATTTTCGATGTAACATTTATGTAAGCTAAAGCTTCTTTAAAAATAAAACATTTCCATTAAATATATATATTATATATTATGTATATAATATATAATATAGTAACTCTATGCCAGGAACTGTGCCAGGGATGGGGGTTAAGGTGAGGCGCAAAATTTGTTGCAGGCACCTAATTCAAGAGGGTGCCAAAAAACTCGGTAATCAAGAGAAATAATTTTTTTAACTTTTTATTTTGAACAATTTCAAACTTACAGGATGGCTGCAAAATTAATACAAATCCCATTCAGAGAATTCCAACACACCCCGACTCCCACAGATTCCCAGATCCACCAATTTTAGCATTTTGCCAGTTTTGCTGTATCATTCTCTACCATCTATCTACTTATTTATCTAGCTAGCTATATAGCTAGCAATCCATCTTTTGAACATTTGAGAGCAGGTTGCACAGTTCAAACTCCTTGAACACATAATACTTCTTTGCACATTTCTTACGAAAAAGGGTATATACTTATATAATCACCTTAAGTGCAGTTATCAAGTTCAAGAAATTTAACATTGATACAAAGCTTATATTCTATATTCCATTTTTTCCTTATATCCCAGTAATGTCCTTTTGAGCATTTTCTCCTCCATTGTTAGATCTCATCCGGTATCATGTATGGCATTTAATTGTCATTATTTATTTAGTTTCCCTCCCTTCCTCCCTACCCCCCAGCCCCCGTTCCTTCCTTCCAATTGTGGAAACATATACAACATAAATCTTCCCATCACAGCCACTCCCAAGCACACCATTCAGTGGGATTAATCACATTCACAGTGTTGCAGTACCCTCACCACCTTCCATTACTAAAACTCCCTTCATCCCAAACAGAAACGCTGTACTCGTTTTACTTTTACTCCCCAGTGTCCCTGTCCCCTATCCCTGGTAACCTGTTCTCTGCTGTCTGTCTCTATGAATTTGCATATTCTCTGATAATTTCTTTGTGATTAATATGAGACTTAATTTAACATCCTAAATCTAGTACAATCTTGTTGGCTTTGATCCAAACGTAAATAGTATACAAAAACTATGTTCCCAGGAAGCAGTTATGGCTCAGGTGGATGAGCATCTGCTTCCCAAATGGGAGGTTCTGGGTTAGGTCTCTTGTGTCTCCTAAAAACAAACAAAGAAACAACAAGCAAACAAACAAAGAAACCAACTCAGGGGAGCTGATATGGCTCAGGGCAGGCTTCCCATATAAGAGGTCCTGGTTTAATCCCCGACCCGGTACTATAAAAAGCAAAACAAAACAAAAAACTATGTTCCCATACTCCTCCATCCCCCACCATTATACAGTTCTTGTGCAAATTACATATTTATACATTATGAGTCCCAAACCACTTATTTATCAAGTTTTATGTATTAGCTTTTTAGATCCCATAGGAAGTAAAAAGTAGAGTTAAAATAAAAAATACATTAGTAATGATATTTATATTTAACCATGTCATCTTTACCGTAGATCTTTATTTCTTCATGTAACTTCAATCAATTGTCTAGTTTACTTTCCTTTCAATCACAGAACTTTCTTTAGCATTTCTTTTAGGGACAGTCTAGTGGTGACAAAGTCACTCATCTTTTCTTTATCTAGAAATATCTTAACTCTTTCCTCATTTTTTCAAAAGACATTTTGGACCAGATGCAGTATTCTTGGTTGGCAGTTTTTGCTTCCAGCACTTTAAATATAGCTTCCCACTGCCTTCTTGCTTCCATGGTTTCCAATGTGAAATCAGCACTTAATTTACTAAAGCTCCCTTGTATGTGACACATTGCTTTCCTCTTGTAGCTTTCATTCTCTCTTTACCTTTAGCATTCAACAATATGATTATAACATGGCACGGTGTGGATCTATTTGGGTTATCCTGTTTAGAGTTTGTTGAGCATCTTGGATGTGTATATTCATGTCTTCCATTCAATTTGGGAAAATTTCTGCCACTATTTCTTTGAAAATTATTTCTGCCCTACTCTCTCTTTCTTCTCTTTCTGGGACTCCTATGATACATCTATTAGTATACTTGATGGTTTCCTACAGGTGTCTCAGGATCTGTTCATTTTTCTTGACTCTTTCTTCTTTCTGCTCCTCAGACTGAATTACTTCAATTGTCTTATCTTCAAGTTCTCTTTCTTTCTTTGCCAGCTCCAATCTGCTGTTGAACCCCTCTAGGGAATTTTTTATTTTACTATGGTCTTCAGCTATGTTTGTTTCCTTTTCATAATTTCCATTTCTCTACTGACAGTCTCTTTGTGTTCATCTACCAGTTCCCTGATTTCCCTTAGTTCTTTGTCCATGCTTTCCTTTAACTCTCTAAGCATATTTAGGACATTTTTTAAAGTCTTTGTCTAGTATGTCCTAGGTCTGTTCTTTCTCCTTGATGGCTTCTAAGGCTTTAATCTTCTCCTTTGCCTGGGCCATCACTTCCTGTTTCTTTGTATGTTTTATAATATTTTGTTGAAACCTGGACATTTTGATATTTTATTGTGTTATTTGGTGGAAGTTAGACTCTGAGACATTTGTTCCTTAATCTTATATCCCACCAGTGTTATGACAGCACTTTCCTTGAGTTCCAGGAGCTAACAACAACAAATGATAACAAGGGAAAATAAAAGCCAAAAACATCTTTAAAGGCTTTGCAAATTGACCTGTGTGAAAGCTCCTTCCGAACTTCCCTATACCATGATTTTGGAGAATTGCTCCAGGGAAAAACCTAGGGGCCTCCCTGATCCTTTCTGCATATGCTTCTCATCTTGGGCATGCAGTGTGGTCCCAGGAATTCCCCCTTTAGTAAGGTTCTGAAGGTTGCCTCTTCCCTAGGAAATAGTTTCCTCACTGCCAGGTAACTGCACTCTGTGTCCTACAGTCACAACCCCTTGCCCCAGGCAGCACAGCTTGACTGCTCTCTTGAACATGCAAGACAAGTTCTAGGAAGTGAATCCCTCAGGCCACCACCAGATGCATTGGGCCAGACATACATGCTCCCAGTATATGTCCAAGGGTTACCCTGCTCCCTCTGGAACCAGGACCAGGGATGTGCTCTTGGAGCATGGGCCATATATGCACCAAGCTGGTGAGGGGACAGGACAGAGACCAGCCAGGGTGCCATGATATCCCACTGCTTTTAAGTGGCCTTTATCTTGATTTGGTGCTTGCCCTGCTATTGTAGTCTTTTAACTTTTTTCTGGAGCTTTGAGAAAGAAAGATGTTTCTGCCAGTTGTTGCTGGTTGTTCAAAGCTTCTGTGGGGTGGGGAGTGGGGGGACAGAGCCCTGAAGCATCTCATTCCACTATCTTGATTGGGGTGGGCAAGAAAAATAATATTTTAATGCAATATTTTTTTTAAAAGCCAAAGAAATCCATGCTAAATAAATTAGGGCAATTCTATATAAAGTAAGGATCTGTTTTAATGATTTTTTTTTCTTTTGTTTCAGAATTCAATAAAGTTCAGCATGACACTGTTACAGATCCCACCTTTATCCAAAATTTTGCTGGTTTTGATCATCATGGATTTCTTAACTTAATTTTGAAGTATTTCTTTAGTGGTTTTGTAGGCTATTATTTTTTTCTAATTTTATTATGGTGAAAGATATATATAACATAAAATTTGCTGTTTTTAACAAATTTTGTCTACAATTCAGCAGTTTCAGTAGCATTAATTACACCCCCAATATTGTGCAACCATCAGCTCTAAATTTTGATATCTTGAAAATATTGCATTTAAATATTATTTGTTTTGATTGCTGAGCATTTTGGGCACTCCCATAAATTTTCATACCTGAGAAACGTACCTCAGTTACCTCAGCATAGCCCCAGCCCTACACGGTGCTAAAAGTTTTATATTCTTTACCTCATAGGATCATCACACTCAAGGTAAACAAATTGTCAGATATACAAATTGAATGTTTGTAATACAGGAAAATAAGCTTTTGTTTGAAACTATATACATACATACAAAAACACACATAGACATGTAAATAACTAATAATTTTAGGGTTAGTAGGGTTAGTAAATAACAGCTTTCTCTCACATGCCAGTATATATTTTTTAACAACAATAGTGCACAAAGGCATAATTCCACGTGTTTTGACTCATTAGGCATTGTTGTAATGCTTTCCTAATTTTATATGTAAACCATGCTAAGGTTTATTACCTCTTAGTTGTTGGAATCATTGGGACACCCCTGAAAGAAATACTCCTCAAAATCTGTACCTCAAAATCAATGCCAGGGAATTATTCTGGTTGCTTCCTGGGATGGAGAGACCTATAAGATTGAAGGGGCAGTGGGAATGGCTCCAGGTAAATAGAACACAAGAAAGAGATGGTGGAAGAAGTACTATAAGGAGACAGATGTCCCCACCAGGATAGAAATGCTTAACTTCCCTCCTTTGCAACAGGATCTCCTGGAATTTGGTCTTTCCAACCCTGAGATATGGGTCCTTATGTTTGGGGTAGAAACCCAGCATAAGTTTTTCAAGAATTATCCAAGATAATGTTAATGTGCAGCCAGGGTTGAGAACCACTATGCTAGGGGCTTCAGGGACTTATTGTGGATGATTTCAGCATTTATGTTCTGTCTATATCTTACACTTTTCATGGGTTGAGTGTGTTGATAAACAGAGGGAAAGCCTGTATTATTCCAGAGAATAGAGGGAATTTTCAGAAGGGCTGTTGGTTAAAAAAGGGAAGGAGAAATGACATACCTGCTCCTGGGGGAGAAGGGACTATTCATTAAGTTTATGATGTGTAGTATGCTTTACCAATTCTCTTCCCCATATGCCCACGTGGTAAAATACTCATTTCTCATTAATGGACTTTGGCAAAGGCTCTCTGTAAGGCCTAATGCCAAATTGTTGAGGGCTTTTCAAGAACAGAGAGACATAAGAACAAGCCTTTTGCTAGCCTGTTACACAAAGTTTAATAAGGAAAGGGTAAGGATAGGTCCCTGGCCAAAAGACTAGGGCATCCCAGCTTCTGAAAGGGGAGGACACGCTGCACTGCCTCCTTCCTTTCCGAATGAACTGGAGGCCATTCAGACCTGGCAAGAATTTTATTTTTCTTGAATCACAGTCTGAATGGGATCCATACTCAATTTTGGGTGTTGGGAATGTATTTACTTATTATATCGTTTTTATAACCTTCTTGCTGAGGTGCTTATCAATGTGAAAGTGGTGCTATGTCCATGTCTCAAGTTGAGCTAAGTGATGTGCATCACTGCAAACCTGTACCCTCATGTAACATAGTGTTACTAAGTAGTATAGCTCATGTGAGGGTTACACCTATCTGCTTTGACCATATTTTTACTCATATGCATTGTTTAAAAAAATAGGTTACAAAAGAATTTTGTGAAATGCCAGCATCCTGTGTGTGTTAAAAGTAAGAGCAATAGTTACTATTTTCTGATGTGGCAGCCTGGACATTTGGAGGCAGGGTTGACACTTGAAGCCATTATTAACCTCATTTCTAACCTTGGATATAAGTCTGGCCTCGTTAAAGCTGTCTTGCCTATTTTCCGTATGAAATGAAAAGTGGGAGGCTGTGGAAGACTGTACTTTTCAAAAGTGACCACAACAATATTTCTGTCTCACAGGCTATTCCAGAACCTGCCTACTGCTCACCAAGAAATGTTTATTTCTTCTTTCTTGAACCTGGCATGCTTGCAACTCTCACAACCTGTAGAGTACAGCAAAGGTTATGCTATGTGACTTCCGAGGCAAGGCCACAGCATCTACCTCTCTGGTTGTAAGATATCTGGTTACCCTGAGTTGTCATGCTGGAGAGATCATATAAAGAGTGTCTTCCCAGCTCTGGTCCCAGTCATGTGAGTGAGCAAGCTTTGGATAACTGCAGTTCCAGCCTTCAAGCCTTCCCAGCTGACATGGACCAGAGCAGAGACGAGAACTCCTCTGTGGTATCGTGCACAAAATGCAGATTCAAGAGCAAAATAAATATTTTTCTTATTTTAAGGAATCAGGTTTTGGTGTAGTTTGTCACAGCGGCATTAGATAACCAGAACCGAGGCAGAAAATCTGTTAGTGAAAATATCACCAATGAAATTTATATTTCCTGAGCATCTAATATAAAATAGTAAACCCCTGCTACCACTCTCTCTACCACTTACCATATTCTACTTCTCTCCATAGCAATTATCTCCACGGAATATTGTATATTTACATGACCTCTTTTGTTTTCTGTTTTCCTCCATTATAGCATAAGTTCTACAATGGCATAAAGGGACTTTGGTTGGTTCACTGCTGAGGATCTAGACTGTACTAACATGTATCAAATGAATGGGAGCCCGTTCTAAGCAGAATCATCAGAAATGGAGTACTTTATATTTGTTTCAGAGGAATTTTGTGATTTGGCTCAAATATATGATTTGAGTAAAAATGAAATATTTTTTAGCAACCTTATTTTTATTTTCTCAAAAGGGGCTGAATTAAGTTATTTAAATAAATATTTTCTCCATGACTTTAACCCCATGAGGGACAAAACTAACAATTTTAGAAAAGTTTATTCCATCAAACCTAAAGAAGCTTGATGAGTTATGAAATATAAGTATGCCTAAATTTCTCAAGGATCTAAAGAGGGAAATATTTGCGGACATGTGAAAAAATTAAATTTAAGTGTGGGTATAAAAATTCTTGTAGGGGTTTTATAACATGACAATTTGTGTTTTCTGAACACTAATCAAAGCAAATGATGTAGGGCATAAATTTAAACTCTGAAACTCATAAAAGTAAATCTGTATACTGTATCATTGTAGAAAGATTCTGAAAAAGATCTGAAATAGCAATACAATCTCATTCAATGCTGATACAAAGTCAATACTGCTCAATTTTCTGTTCTAATTTTAGATTTCTCAGTTTTAAGTTCCAGATCTTCCAGGGCTTACTGAAAAGAACCTTCTAAGCAAGTCTACTAAACAGGAATTGAAAGGTTATTTGGTTTGTGTGTGATCTAAATGACTTTTTTTAGCTCCACCCAGAAAGGACAAATGAAAGGGTCAGGGTTTGAAGTAAAGGGTCAGATTTTAAACCTGTGGCTCTGAAAAAGATGAAAAGATTCGAAACAATATAATGGGAATAGTTGAGACTAGAATAGTCTATGAAAGCATGTGTGTGTTTATGTGTAGTGTTACTATGAATATTTGATTTTTTAAAATTTTACATAGTTTTACTAAATAACATAGTTTAAGTCTAGAGTCAAAGAACTATAAAACTCTAACAGCTTAAAGGTAAAAAGAATCTTTAAGATAACACTTTAAGGTAAGTAGAGTCTTCTAGATGCCGTATTTTGATAGGGGAAAACAAAGGACATCAATTAAACTTTACTACCATGTGACCACGGACCTCCCCTGCTTCCCTTTTGAGGGGCTATTTAGCTTCCTAAGGCTGCTCAAAGAAGGCATCATAAAATAGTTTGGCTTTAAACAATGAAAATTTATTAGCTTACAGTTTGAGGCCATGAGAATGTCCAAATCAAGACATCTTCAACACAATACAGGACTTATACATGGAAAACTGCAAAACATTGCTATACGAAATCAAAGACCTAAACACATGGAAGGACATTCTGTGCTCATTGATTAGAAGACTAAATATCATTAAGATATCAATTCTATCCAGCCTGATTTATAGATTCAACACAATCCCCGTCAAAATTACAACAACCTACTTTACAGAAATAGAAAAGTCAATTACCAAATATATTTGGAAGGGAAAAAGAAGCGCCCAATGGCCAAAAACATCTTTAAAAAGAAGAGCAAATTGGGACTCACACTTCCTGACCTTGAAGCATATTACAAAGCTATATTTTAAAACAGCATGGTATTGGCATAAAGGTAGACTCGTTTATCAGTGAAATCAAATAGGAGTTCAGAAATAGACTAATGGTCACCTGATTTTTGATAAGCCTACCAAGTCCACTTTAGACAAATGTTGCAGGGAGAACTGGATATCCATAACCAAAAGAATGAAAGAGGACCCCTATCTCACTTCCTATACAAGAATCGACTCAAAATGTACCAGAGACCTAAACATAAAATTCAGGGCCATAAATGTCCTAGAAGATAATGTAGGGAATCATCTTCAAGATCTTGTGGTAGATGAGGGTCTCTGAAACCTTACAACCAAAGCATAAGCAATGAAAGAAAAAATAGATAAATGGGACCTTGTCAAAACATTTTTGCACCTCAAGGGACTTTCTGAAGAGGGGGAAAAGGCAGCCTACTCAATGGGAGAAAATATTTGGAAATCACATATCTGACAAGGGTCTAATATCCACGATATAAAAAGAGATCCTATAGCTCAACAATAAAGACATACAACCCAGCTAAAAGTGGGCAGAAGACTTGAATAGACATTTTTCTAAAAAAAGAAATACAAATGGTGAAAAAACACATGAAAAAATGTTCAAAATCACTAGCTATTAGGGAAATCCAAATCAAAGCTACAATGAGATATCATTTCATACTACCAGAATGACCAATGTTAAAAAAATAAAATAAAACAGACAACTACAAGAGTTGGAGAGGATGTGGAGAGATAGGAATGCTTATTCACTCTTGGTGGGAAAGTAGTATGGTACAGTCGCTGTGGAAGTCTGTTTGGCAATTCCTAAGCAAGTTAAATATAGATCTGCCATGTGACCTGACAATACCACTACTAGGTATATACCCAGAAGAACTGAGAGCAGGGAGATGAACAGACATTTGCACACTGATATTCATAGTGGCGTTGTTCACAATTGCTAAAAGATGGAAACAACCCAGTTGTACATCAACTGATGAACGGATAAAGAAATTGTGGTATACACACATGATGGAATATTATTCAGCTGTAAGAGAAATGAAGTCATGAAGCATATGACAACATGGATGAACCTGGATGACATTATGTTGAGTGAAGCAAGCGAGATACAAATGACAAATATTATATGATTTTACTATTATGAACTAAATATAATGAGCAAACTCATGGAGTTAATAGCTAGAAATAAATCACCAGAAATTAGAATGAGATTAGAGAATGGAAAGATGGTTAATCTGTACAGAATTTGTAAATCTTTGGAAATGAATAGAAATGGGGAAATCACATCATAGTGTTTGCAATTAGTCCTGCTAATATATGGGTATAATAGTGGTTGAAAGGGAAAGTCTAAGGTCGTGTATATTATGAGAAGGAAATTGAAAAAATGAAACATGGGACTGTATAGCATAGCAAACCCTCTTGTGAAAGATGAGTATGGTTAATAGTGTATATATAAGAATGTTTTTCTCTGAAACAGAACAAATGCATGTTAATGCTACAAGATGTTAATATCAGAGAGATATTTTGGCAAAAATACAACCAAAAGCAAACTATGGACAGTAGAGTATAGTAATATATTAACAACCTTCCATCAATGGTAAAAAAGAAAAAAAAAAGGAAGTATGCTAAGTGAAGAAACAAAAAAAATTACTACATATTATTAGACTCTGTCTATACAAAATATAAATACAAATTAATTATAGAGGTGGAACTAGATTAGCAATTATGTTTGGCAGGAGAAGAATAGAGAGATTGAGAGGTGACTACTAAGATGTAGTTTTTTGTTGTTGTTGTTTTTCCTTTATCTTTTGGAGGAATGAAAATACTCTAATATTGATTGAAGTGATGAAAGCACAACTCTGTGATTGCACCAAGTGCCATTGATTGCACACTTTAGATAGATTGTATTGTTTATGAATATGTTTCAAGAAAATTGATAACAAACTCAATGTGACTATGAGAGCAAATATTCCAAAGATGAAGCTATATAGATACTGGAGAACAGACAACACAGTGTAAGTATGTTTATGTGCAGTGGAATTTAGGGGAGGAAAAGCCTAAGAGAAAAAGTAACATGAATGTATTCCCAGAGTTTATTCTTATTAATATTAGACTTAATTATTTAAATTAATTTTTAAGGTTCAATAGAGAATATTTAGAAAATTGTATTGGGCAGTTTATATATCAATGTATAAACATTTTAATTGATGAAATAATGTCTAGCACAACAACCCAAAACATAGTAGGTACTCAATAAACTATCTATTGAATGGAAAAATAAGTCTTTCACAAAATGAGACCTTTATCATGGTCACATTATAATCGTTCAGTTTATGAATGAAGCCACACATCACCTTCAAAATTTTCAAGGGTAAGAATAAAAACAAAGTTAAGTTTTAAGCCAAATTTAGATTTAGGGAGGAAACTACTTTTATGTATAAGATGCTTCCAAAGTACTTTTAAGAATGGATATCCTTGGGCCAAGGCACACAAGAATGGTTATATACATCTCATGAGAGGAAATGAGAAATTTTGCTTCTGAGAAGGAATAAGAAAAGAGAGCAAAGCAGAAAGGTTAGGGGCTAGAAAGAGTAAGAAAGATGGAATGAGGCTGGTTTCAGTATGTGGAAAAGGATATAAGAATATCCTGGTTGGGAGGTGGGAGAATTGGACCAATGGGCACTTTAATGATGTAAATTGTTAACGTTCACTTTTAATTTGTTTGACTACCTGTGATGTAAACTCTTTTCCCATCTCCTTTCCCTGTATTTAGTAAAGTCAACCACTACATTCACAACTGTATATTGTGAGTGATGCTATTAATTTGTTTATGCATTTTTCAGTGTTGGAATTGAGAAATGGACTTTATGTCATGATCAAAAGATGGAGTCAGAATTCACCATAAAATGGAAAGCCTCAAGGAAACCACTAATATATTGGAGAGGACTTTAGACTTTCATGGGGCATGGCATGAGAATCAAGTCAATCACATCATGATATCAAGGAGCCCAGGGATCCTATCAGATAATTAGCCCCTCTATACCTCAGTGCGGTTTCTAGAAGGAGGATTTGGAAGTCTCTACATCAACCAGACCAAGCAACCACAACCAAACGGTTTTTGCTCTTATTGAAAAAAGCATGAGGGCCATTTGGGAAAATCTTCATTGAAGCTTGTTCAAAGACACCAAGGCCATATGATTCAATACATTTTAAAAATGCACCAGATTTTGGGGGGAAAATCTTCTAGTATCAGCTAAAATAAGGTTTTGGAATGCCACTCTAAATTATGTAATTTTGAGCAAGCAATTTAGAAAAAGTGCTCTGATCCAGTTCCCCACAAAAATAGTCCAGCATGTGGCTATGTGTGAGCTATGGAGGGGATCAAGACCAAGTCAGTGTTTGACAACTAAGATTGCATAGAAAAGTCTCCTGCTTTTTTTTTTATTTTTTTATTTTTTATCTTTATTTGTTTCCTGATAAGTATTTTAGAAGAATTTTTACCTTACATACCAGAATTTTTTTCTCCTGATAAGGAATTGGGAATTATAACCTTTCCATTGACACATTAGGCTTACTTTTCCATTTCTCTTTGTGTTTTTACACACACACACTATCTGCCCCCTCTAACACACACATACACAATTCATTGACATTATCTAACCTTTTTGTTACTTTTTGAAGTGAAAACACTCAAGTTATTTCATCTTTCTCATAACATTCCTCTCTAGAAAGGGAAAAATCTGTTACAATATTGATTTGTGAGAACAGGGCATCATTAAAAGGCAGTGGTGGCTTCAGTGACTGACACGTTTGCTATAATCCCTGACTCCTTATCAGCAATCAGCCTGATGAAAGCAAAAAGCCCCAGGACAAACAGATGAGTGGCCCCACAACACTAATAGGAAATTTTCAAGTTCTGTTCCCAGAAGGTTTATTATTTGACCATGTCACATCTCATGTTTATCATTTGCTACTCTGGAATCACAGACTTGGGTTGATGTCAGTCCTGCCCTCTCAGGCAGATCTCTAAATTACAGGAAAAGATAGAGTAATCAAACTCTTTGCCTAGTGTAATTACTTGAACTCGGTTTACAGGTATCCTTGCCCGTGTGTCCTTGCTTAATTCCCAGTACACAGCTTGATGCTCACCCTTTAATACTGCAGTCCTGAAGAATTCTAGCACAGGGAAAACAGAATCATTCATTCTCCATGGCACAGTGTGCCTTTTACCTTTTTGCAGTACTTTCTGGTCCCCTGTGGGTAGAAGATCTCAGAGTTGAGAGAAGGCAAATTTAGGAAGGCTCTGATTTAGATGGCATATTCACAAATCAAATTTGTGAAAACAAAATTAACAAATAATTTTCAGTGGGATTGTTTATTTATCCTTTCCTTTGTTCAACTGACAAATTAGCCATTGTAGAAAATATCAGATACTTCCCCTGCTCTTGACTTTACATTCTAGGAAAAGAACTGTCCTAGACATTTATAGAAAGACTATAATACAATATGCTAGGGAAATTGCTATGATACAAAGCTTACGTATCATCCTAATGCTTCTGGGACTAGGAGTTGAGGCTGGACCAATAGAAAAAATTCTCAAGTAAAGTTCATCCTGGGTGCCCTTCCATGTCTCATTTCTATTTGGCCATTCCTTTGTCTTTCTTCTTATATGTATTGTATTGATGAATCTGAATATAATGCTGAACAAAAAAGACATGGCCCCTTTCTTCATAGTGTTTATATAAATTCCAAAGATATGGCACCTTGTCTCAGAGGCACTCCATGTTTATTACTTATTTCATTAACAATAATGTAGCAATTGCAATGAGTATATGCAAAGCCATTGTTCTAGAGTGTTGTAAATGTGTTCAATTCTCATAGAAATTCTGATGTGGGACTTACTCTCATGTTAAAGATGAAGAAACTGAGGGAAAAGGACATTAAGTAATGAATCTGAGATGACATAATAATTGGGAGAGACAAACCCTTGTATCTAGGCTATCTTAACACCAGGAACCATTCTACACCATCTCTCTTTCTGAATGTGGACAGCTGGTGTTACCAATGAACCTGGGACCACTCCAAGTTTTCTTCTGCTAGAAGGAGAGTAGAGGAAAGTGAAACCAGCAGGGAATCTATAAATTGAGAGAACAGGAAGGGTCCCAATGAGAACTAGGAAGGCTCAGCAGATAAAACAGAATGGAAGAAGGAGAAAGTGCAAAAGTTGAAATTAGAGATTCGAATTTAGATAAAAATCTGCAAGTATTTTGTTGCATCTCCAAACAGTTAACAAATAACATACATAATCTAAACTTTTCTTGATAAAGCAGGGATATCATCAAGGACATCAATTATTTGTAAATCATGATCTTAAAGGCAAGATAATTGTCTTTTACCATATTGCCCACTCCACTCTTAAGAACTTATGTTGTGGGAAGCGGCTGTGGCTCAATCAGTAGGGCTCCCGTTTACCATATGGGAGGCCCCGGGTTCGGTTCCCGGGGCCTTCTGGTGAAGGCAAGCCCGCCCGCACGGCGTGGTTAGCTGACCCAGTGAGCACAAGCAGCAAGGGGGGGATAAATGAATAAATAAAATAAAATCTTTAAAAAAAAAAAAAAAAAAAGAACTTATGTTGTACAAGTTGAGGTTTTGAATCCTTTCAAAATATTTTTCTATCACTTCCTTTGATATGAGGGTCCCTAATACCAGTTTGTCTTCCTTGCAGTAGAGCTTTGTCTGGCATTTTTGAACCTCTAATTTTTGGTAACTTGGTAAATCAACCAAATTTCTAGAATTGTACCTAAAATTCGGTTATTAAACATGGATAAGAGCCTTTTATCCAGTGACTTGCTTTCTACTTTTACCAACACTGAAAACTGCATGGCCAAAGGGCCACCTGGATTATACATTGTACAACTCCAGAGGGCGCAATTAACATAGACCAAGATGTGAATGACTTTCCCTGGAAGATGCAGCAGAACAACACTGAAACTATTTAAAAATATTGAATTAATTTTGCATGTGAATGTGCTTTAAGGTAGAAAGTTGGGGCATATTTAAATATGGGCCACTATCTTCTACTTCTGGTATAGTAATTTGGTTTCTTTTTATATGCCAACTTGACTTTGTACATAGTTAGAAGCTTCTGGAGAGAGGATTCAAAAGAAAGATGAATCAAGAGCATGCACAGATCAATTAACAATATTTGTCATAGGTGTTGGAGGGGTAGTGATATTACATATTTGCTGCACCCATTCTGTATTAATCTTAAAAGAGACATTTCTTTACAGAAATGGGACATAGTTAATGAGATTTCCTGTGCTATAGATGTGCAAGCAGATGAATATAATCTTTTATCAAGATGTTCAAGGAACTGAGAAATTCCAAAATGGTTTGTGTCCTGATTTTCTTATCGCTGGGGTTGAGTAAGCACATGGGTCCTTGCTTTTTAATTGTAGAAGCCCCCATGGAACTGAAATTTAACCAGATGTTTCTACATTCCAGTCTCATCAATAACTAGAATCTGTAAGTACTATAATTATTTTATTTCTAGATTTGTAAAATTAAAGGCACATAAAAATTATTTAATTGTTGCGACTTTCCAAGGAGCCACAGAAACACACTAAAGCAGTAAAATAGCTAAAATTTTCATAAGGAAGCCCTATAAAAAGCCAAATAGCAACACTTCATGAACTGAACAACAATGAGGAAATCGGAACCCTTTTCTAACCTGTTGGAGTATTAATAAAAAGAAATAAAGATCAGCTTAAGAGTGTGACTTAAATTGTTTTCATTTTGTATCTCTCCCTTTTACCAACCAAAGAATCCCATTTTTGTGAGGACCCCAAAGGCTTAAAACATGCTGACTTAGAGCCTTTGCTTAGAGTGGCTGTGGGCATAATTGTAACATTTCTCCAGATCTTTGATATTTTGCCCATTTATATGTAATCACTATGGCTACTGTGATACCAGTTAAAATAATTTCAAGGTAATTATGATAGCACCTCATTAGATTTTCTTAGAATCATATAATTAGGTAAGAAAAGACGCTGATTGAGAAGGTTAGAGCTACCTGAGACAGGATTACATTTCAGGATTAACAATCACAACATTCTTTCTCAAAAGCCTTCCCTAATTTAGCATATACTCCTTTCAGCTGGGCATCGGGAGACAGTGGTTTTAAAACTTACAGCATCAGCAGGGGAAGAAAGAATGCTGAGATACCATTTCCTGTCTTTAAGTTGTGGGTGACTCAAAAGAAACCGCTTTCTCTTTTCTTTACCAAAGGACATGGACCTGCTCTTATGCTGGATTCAGAAAAGCTTAGAATCCTATAAAGGTTAAGGCCATGGATCTTAATATTGCAATTTACCCTCTTTATTTTTCTTAGCAAATTGAATATAATTAAGGCAGGTAAAAGTGCCATTAAATCAATGTTCTCACAGGATAAAGAGCCGCCTACCAACAGAAACAGCACAAACCTGATTCATTTTCTTAATAATCTTTAAATCTATGGCTTGTTCCTGGGCCCAGAGGTGAAGTTGAAGTTAAGCATAATTTTTAAACAAACACATTCTGGGTTCTGAAGAGGTGAACCACAGGGATGCGATTTACACTGTCATCATGGCCGCCTTGTTTGCAAAAAGGCATGGTGAATGCTCAGTTTAATATTCTTTGGGGTTTTAACTGGGGGGAAATGTTTACACTGTTGAAATCCTCTATAATGAGGAAGAATTTAGACTAATTGGCAAATCTAATAAGGGAACTGATTAGTTCATACAAATAGCTCAACTCCTTTATTTGATGTAGATTGCACAACTGTGGCCTTTCTTAAAGAGCTCTATTCAATTTTATAACAGAGTGAAAAAAAAAAAAATGCAGGTAAAATCAATTTGTTATTGTTCTCAAAAAAGCAGTTGTCCACCATAGAAATGACTTCTAAAATCTGTGCTTTGAATCAAATTATCTATGTAGATGCACCCACCATGCCAAGTAGCTAATAGAAAAACATGGTCCAGAACCAGATCACTAGGGTGCCCGCACAATATTATTATGACTTGGTGCTTTGTAAAAAATTGATGTTAAAATGAAGAGATTTCTCACTGACACAATATTACATTGCTTCCTCTGCTTTTTCTCAAAATTGCATATTCCTAACTCTTTCCAAATCAAATTCAGAGAAATAAAGGTTGACAATTTGAACCTTTTACAACTCCACCTTACGGTAAATGAGTAGTTTGCAACTGGGGCAATTTTGTGCCCTAGGACACATTTGGCAATGTCTGGAGATGGTTTTGATTTTTATTATAGGTGGTACCAGGGGTATTCTATAGACATCTAATGTTCCTGAAGACCAGGGATGGTGCTAAACATATTACCATGCACAGGATAGACCCTGTGCTTTTTAAGATACATAATTCAATTTCTCATTTTTAGTTGAGGAAATTTCAATCCATGTGTAGAAAGTGTGACCTGGTTTCTCCTTCCTGCTTCTAGAGAAAAGGAAGAAAGTAATGGGCTAAACTGAGGACTGAACTCTTAAGTACCAAGGAACCAGCAATAGATGATTTGGAAATTTTTCTGTCTATCTAGATAGTGTGCTCTGAGATGAGGGCCAGAATGGCTCTATCAGAGCCCTCCTTAAGTTCCCAGGATGTAAATTCCCAGAGAACAAGGCTTCTCATGAGTATGTAGCTAAACAATTCTGTACTAAAGAAGGTGTAATTGAACATGAAGCCAGTCAGCCATTTTAGAGGGAGTCATGATTGGATATTTATATGTTTAGGAAGGATCTGTGGAAAATCTTTTAGTCTGATGGCATGGACAGCAAAATCAACATGATTTCTGAGAATTCTGTATGAGCAGAGACCTGCTAGCCTGAACTGAAAGGCCCAGAGAAGGGATGAAGTGAAAGAAGAATGGCTTCAAGGGCAGAACCATGGAAACAGAGGTCTGGACTGAAGAGATCTCCTTGGGCCAAGAGAGAGGACCCATCCATGCGTGTGGAAAGAGTGATTCTGCCCCTGCATTTGAAGGGGCAGATCTTCTGCCCTGGTGCTTGGTGGGAGGCATGGCTTCTGCCCAAATGTTTAGGGAGAGTACAGCTACCACCCCAATGCTTGGAGAAGGTAGGGCCACACACCAGTTTATAGGCAGAGTGAGAAAACCATTCCAATGCTCAGAGATGGTGAAGCCTAGACCCCAGCATTCAGGGAGAACATGGCCACTGCCCCAGTGCTTGGAAAGACAAAGCATCGATTCACAGGTGACCCTCAGATCTTGAAATTTAATGCTGTTTGCCCTGCTGGGTTTGGGACTTGCTTGGAACCTGGGACCCATGTTTTTCTTCCAATTTTTCCCTTGTAGGAAATGTCTCACCGCTGTATTTTAGAATCAGATAACTTTTTTTCTACATTTCACAGATCAACAAAAGGAAAGGAATTTTGCCCCAGGATGGACCATACCCATAACTGATTTTGATGAGACTTTGGACTTTGAGCTGTTACTGAAAAGGCTTAAGGCTTTTGGGATATTGGGATGAGGTGAATGTATTTTGCATGTGGGAGGAATGGTCTTCTGGGGGTCCAGACAGTGGACTGTGGTAAATTGAATTATGCACCCCAATAAACACATGTTCTTAATCTTAATCCACCTTCCTGTGGGTGTGAACCCGCTGCAGATAAGACCTCTTGAAGATGTTATTTTCAGTTATAGGTGTGGCCAACTGAAACTTGGTCAGCCTTAATCTGAATTACTGTATGTCATATAAAGGAACCCAGAAATCAGATGCCAAAAAATAGAGGACATAGTCATGGGATGGGAGACAGAAATACAAAACAAGGAACCCCAAGGATTGCTGGCAGCCATCACCAGAATGCAAGCCTTGCCTAAATCTTGATTCTGGACTTCCTTCAGTCTCAAAGCCATGAGCCAATAAATTCCTCCTGTTTAAGTCAACCCATTATACCATTGTGTGGTATTTGTCATAGTGGTATAGCAAACTAAGACAATCCTCCCCCCAAAAAAAAAAAAATTTTTTTTTTATCCTGTCTAAAATAATAGTATCCAAAATGAGAAATCCTTTCATAAAGGGGGACACAACTAAATGTTTTTTTCTTTTAATGTTCGTTGCCTAGCCTTTTAAATTTGGTTATTCAGATTCTTCATGAAAGAGGGCATCCCAAAGAGCCTAATTTGCAAAGAACTTTAATTCTTTTAAAGCAGTTAAGTCCTTTACCTTCAGAAATACAAGAGCTCATCACATGAAACCTGATATTTTCCCCTGAAATCATAGGGTAGGGCCTCTTTGCTGTTCAGCACACACCCAAAGCAGCCCTTCTAATCTGGACTCCCAGGAGGCATCCAGCAATCTTCCAGACAAAGATGCTTCTGAGAAAAGGCCATTTGAGCCATTGCTTTACAGCCATCCTGAAAGATGGCATGAGCAAAGCCAATTCTAGACTAAAAGCCAGATCAGATAAAAATTACTTATAATGACCAAAGATAGGCCTCTAGATAAGTTCTAAAATGCCACTGAGAAGTCAGAAACTCCTGACGCCAAAGATGTGTGTACAGTGAAAAATAAATCAGACATGGTCCTTGTTTTTAGACTGAATGAAAACATTGCTGAAAAAGCACATTGGCGCTGTCTGCACATCACTCCTTCTCCAAGACAAAGATGAATCTGATTTAAGCAAAAACACTGGGGAAATTAATGGTATACATGTCACAACAAACATTAGGTCAGAACAAATTTATTCTTTACATAGCATCTTTTGTACTGGTGATTAAATATGTCTGCTGCCACAGGTCATGCCATTCAAATTGCCACAAATATGCAAGTATTAAATTATTCCAATGGCAAGGCAAAGCTTTTCTGAAGAGGGGCATTTGGATCATATATCTACTATCCCACCTAAAAACATGACAAAATGACTTGGAGTCCACAGGAATTACTGTCCCATAGAGAGAAAGCTTATGAAGTAGTTATTTTAAATTCAAGACTGCAATTAACTTAGCTCAAGTTAATGTTTGAGGATTTATACCAAACACAGCTTTCTGGAAAAGCCAAGATCAGCCTGCAGACTGCATTAGTATTCTGCTAAATGTGGCCAGTTACCCATAACAGACAAAAGCATGCCTCTTTGACCTACAGACAAAATGGGATAGCATGAATCCAGCTGAATTTAGAAAGATGATTAGATGACATATCACAAAAATTTATTCATTCTTCAAAGGATCAGGCAAATTTTAAACTAAAAACCTAGCAGTATCTTCCTGCTGTTTGAAAAATAAATCAGAAGCCACAGTTTAGAGACTGGCATAAGTTTCAGAACTACTCTTTCCAAAGAAGGTACTCTTATTGTTTTCTCAATTACTCTCCTCCACTTGCTTCTATTTTCACAGCTCCTACAATCTCTGACCTTTCTCCCTGGCAAAGAATGGCTTGAATTATATTGGAAAGTCTTGGTTTGGTTAAAAGAATTAGCTTTCATAACATGCACTGTCTTGCGTTTCTATGCATTCATTTCACCATTGTTTTAACATGGGATTAATACCCCTAATTTTTTTTTAACCTGCTTATGTGATAATTTCTGTAGCCATAAATCAGGTGTCAGTCTGTACACGAAGAAGACGGAGAGAAAAGGAGGGATTACATGGATAAATCATGGAGACTTCCTAAGTGATATAAGCCAAACACCAAAGAAGAAATATTGTATAATTTTCCTTACATGAAATACTTAGATTATGCAAATTTATAGAGACAGAAAGCAAATTACAGGTTACCAGGGGAGAGGATGGAAAACAGTGGGGAGCTATTGCTTGGCACGTATAGAGTTTGTTTCAGGGATGTAAAAGTTTTGGTAATGTATAGTGGTGATAGTAGCACAACATTGCCAGTGCAATTAATAACACTGAATTGTACAAATGAACGTGGTTAAAATGGGAAGTTTTGTGTTGTATACATGTTACCACAATACAATTTAAAGAACAAAAAGGAGGGAAAAAGAAGAACATAGACCTTCTATCACCAAGTTATAGATAGGACTGTTCTCTCTTTCTCATATTACACCAGAAATATAGAGACTTGGCAGCCACATGTTCATCAGACAGCTAATATTTCTGCTCTACAGTGTTTGTTATTCTTTTTCAACTGACTTCCTTACTGTAGGGAAAGGTTTTGAAAGACTTTGAAATTGACCGAAAAGATTACTGCCTTTTTTTTCCCCATTGGTAAACAAGGAATTGGGTTATCTGAGTCTATGGAGTATCTGTGCTTTTCATTGTCTTTGAGCTATTTTAAAACTCTGTAAGCTGTAGAATACTGATAATAACACAAATATCTATTGTTCATGGAAATGCAAATTGTGACCAGTGGAGATGCAATTGATTATTATTGCCCTATGGATACTGGCCAATTTTACATTTAGTAAGCAAATTTATTTCAGCAATTCTGTTTGCTTTTTGGATTCTTCTTTGAACTAGTTGTAGCATCTTACTGTTTCCCTCATTAATTAATGAGTTAAGTAAAATCTTTAATGTATTCATATATTTGTATAAGTGTCATGATTATACACTCTTTTAAAAATTAAACTTTAACATTACCACTGCATTTACCAATTTGGAGGCCGTATGCACACAACCATTCTCCATTGCCCCATTAGCATTTGAGTTTGTAAACCCTGCATTTTGTATATACTCAGGGGGCTCCCTTTTTTGAAAAGTTTTTTTTTTTTTTCCAATATTTGAGTATTGGAATATTTGAAACTCTCTTTCTCTGGTTTTTATTTATTTATTCTCAGCCCCCCACCCCCAGCCCCCGCTCCCTCCTCTGTCTGCTGCTCTTATTTGGGAAGCACCAGGAAGGAACCCGGACCTCCTATGTGGGAGGGGAGCGCCCAATTGCTTGAGCCACATCCACTCAGAAAAGGTATTTATTTTTAAAGTAAATCCCTTGACTTTAAGGCACACAGAATTAAGGTGCTTACATATGTCAATTTGTGACACAACAATCACCATAAATCTGTCTTCCCTTTTGTTTCATTTAATGTCTGCATGTATTTCCACTCCCACTTCCCTGCCCTCACTATAGGCATCCCCTCTAGTTGTATTTAAAATATATCCCTCCAATCCATATTTTATAGATTTTCTTTAAACATATAGATGCTTTAAAATGTATAGTGTTGTTTTGTATGTTTAAGTTGCATCAAAGGTACTATAACATACATAGAACACGAATCTCATTCTTCTGCTCATTTACACAATATTGTTTTTGCGACCCTCAATGGCCATGTGTAACTTAAATTCATTACTCATTAGGACTGCAGCGCTTTCTATGTATAAACCACAGGTTTTCATCTGTTCTAGTGATCAAACTGAAGTCGCCTCCACAGGACTCCACACGTCAGTGCCTTGGACCGCCCCCTCCTGGATATACCGCATCCAAGAGCACTGAGGTCTGCGGGAGCCCCACCTTACCGCGCTCCCGCCTGGGCGCCCCCTCGCGCACGTCTCCCTCTCTGCTATCCCAACAGTACAGCAATGAACATCCTAGCATGTATCTTCTTGTGGATCTGGGAGACAGACCTGAATTTCTGGGTCTTGTGATATTCATAGGTTTAGGAAGACTTAGCTCTTCCACACGGATATCCACTAAATGGAGGCTATTCTGCCACCACAGTACTTCTCTGTATTTTACCGCTTTTTTACTTCTTTGCTAAATTTATAGATAGTGCAATGGTATCTTTTTTCTTATAATTTTGCATTTTCCTTCTTACACTTTACTTTCTTCTTGTAAGTGCCCTTGATGTTAAGAGAACAGTAGCACCAGATGATAGCTAACAAATGAAAAAATAGAAAGGAATTACATTCATTACGTTCTTTTCCTTCATGCTAACAAGGAAAAAAAAAATAAAGAGTCATTGGTTCAATCTTCTTAGGATCAGATCCAAAGAGATGTGGGCTATTTGAGGCACTTAGTGAAAAATAAACCAGATAATGTGTATAATCTAAAAAGCCAACCAAATTTATCAAGTATTTAACTAAATTTTCTGCAGGTAGCAACTAAAATTTAGATGTGTTTCTATTTTCATATGCTGTGCATACTTACATAATCAGTAGGTACAGTTCACCTATACCCATTTAACACAGGCCTAACTTTTTCGTCAGGCCCAGTAGGCATAGTGCCAAGGACCCACGACACTTTCGGGGACCCATGATAATGCTTTAATTTCTTTTAAAATAATAATAAAAAATAATTCTAGGTCAAAGAAAATAATTTAATATATAATGTTAATATGTCCATCTTTGTGCCAACTTAGTCATAAATACAATTTAATTATTTTTTATTTTTAAATGGAAATTGGCTGAACCAATTTCCATTCTGTCTAATAGATCTCTCTGTGGGCAACTGGCATTAAAGACTATTCTTTTTTCTTTTTTTTTTCTTTTGAAACTCCCCCATCTTACTGGTTCTCACATTCTAGTGTGGATAAACATAATTTGGACAGCTGGTTAAAATGTGTATTTCTTCACCCCACCCTAGACCAGAACCTCGAGCAAGCTTTCTGGATGATTCTGGTACATAAGTCTTTAAATAACTCATCCTTGCCCTCTGGTCTGTTCTCCTGTCTCTCTGCCTGTTCCACCTTTGTCTTATCCATTGGGTTCTTCTTCTTATGCTTAACCTTTAAACAGCGGTTATCTCCAGGGTTATAGTTCTTGCCATTCCATATAATATTCTTGAGTGATGTTATCCACTGTTGAGTTTTAAATTGCTGCTGTGTGCTGATAAATCCCAAAAGAAGATCTTCTACTCTGACCTCACCCAGTAATATTGCACTCACCTACCCAATGGTCTGAGTTATATCTGCATGGATAGTCCACAAATTGAAAATGACCAAAGCTTAATACAGCAGTTTTCCTTGTACTCCTTCTGCATTCTCTAACTCAGGTGGTAGAGACCAAATTAGAAATAGCCTTCTCTGCTGCTTCTCATTCATTCCCCATGTCCCATCTTTTATCAAGTCCTGGTGATTAGAACACCTAAATATTTATCCAATCTTTTTGCTACCCTGTATACCTATGATTACTGCCCTAGTTCTTGGCATCATCTTCTCTCACCTAGACCCTTATAATAGCTTTATGGCTGGTCAGTTTACCTCAGTCCTTTCATGCTACTGATCTATTCCCCTGAGAGCCAGAATAAGCTATCACGAGGCAAATGTGCTCAAGGTGCTGTCTTCTCTAAAACCTCCGTATGGCTCCATGCCCACTACCTAGTAAGGTGTACAAGACCCCTGATCCAGATCTCTAGTCTGACCCTTCTCTCTCATCAGCTATCTCCTTCCAGCTCTTCTCACTTTACACTTCACTTCATCATCATGTCACGCCACTTCTATTTTCTTGACACTACATGCTATTTCATGACTCCAAGCTTTTATTATTTATTTTGCTTGGAAAGCTTTTCCCCCTTGTATTTTATTTTGCCCAATTAATTTTTATTTGTGGTATAAGTCTTAATGTATGTATAATCCCTTCTAGAAAGCAGTCTCTGGATTTAGTTTGATTAAAATACTCTTTCTTTGTATTTCTTGATAACACAGTCATGCTTCCCTCCTCTCTTCCTTAAAAAATTTAACAGGGGAAATGGATGTGGCTCAAGTGATTGAGCTCCTGCCTACCACATGGGAGGTCCCAGGTTCGGTTCCCAGTGCCTCCTGGAGAAGATGAGCAAGCTGGTGTGATGGGCAGGCACAGTGAGCTGATGCAACAAGGTGAGACAACAAGGAGACACAAAGAGGAAAGACAATGAGAGATACAACAAAGCAGGGAGCGGAGGTGGCTCAAGCGATTGAGTGCTTCTCTCCCACATGGGAGGTCCCAGGTTTGGTTCCCAGTGCCTCCTAAAGAGAAGATGAGCAGACACAGAGAGAGCACACAGCAACCGGATACAGGGAGCAGACAGTGAACACAAACAATGGGGGGGGGAATAAATAATTTTTTTTTTTTAATCTTAAAAAAATGTAATAGAGTGACTACTATGCACTGGGAAATTAAAGAGCATTGGGAATATAGTGGAAAACAAAACAGAAGGGCTCTCGCCATCACTGAAGCTCCATAGGACTTACTGTACTAAATTAAAATGTGTTTTTGTGTCTGCCTCTCCAACCAGACTGTGAGCTCCTTAGAATTCATCACAATGTCTTACTAATCATCTTTGTATCCTCATTCTTTGGAATTGGGTTTCAATTATTATTTTGTACTAAAGTGGACAGTATTCAACCAAAGGAAATTATCAAGACCATCGTAAATTATCTGAAATGTTTATTGGTTTTTTGAAATAAGTCTTGAGGTTAGTTCTTTAAAAAGATTTTAAGCTGAGGTTGGCAAAAATTATTTTCAATAAAATAATCTTATAGATATATGTACTAATCATTTTCAGAAACATCTAAATCTGAATGCCTTCAAAGCTTGGGAGAAATGCTGTTACTATAAAAATCTGAAAAGGATATATCACCTCCTCTTTTCCCATGTAGCTCAACAGATACTTGGGCTTAACGATTTTCTTGTAGAAAAGAAAGCATTCAATTAAAATTTACAAGATGAAATCTGTAGTGTCTCCTTGCTTTACCAGTTTGTAGAATATGATGGCTTATCAGAAACATCCACAATGTCTCCAGCAGAAGCGAAAGGCCCCAGATCAGCTATATTTGAGGGTCAGCAACTCCTTTGGACAATGGAGAGGCTTTGTACTTTCACATTGCTTCATTTCAAGGCTTTAGGAAGGTTTGTAAGTTCAGTAATAGGGTTATCAGAAACACCAGATTCTTCCTTACTCGGAGAGCGTTCGGTGGGTGTGAAAGAATATTTTGCTGAATTAGACTTCTTTAACATGAGATTTCAGAAATGCGAGTTTGGGTTCAGAAAAGCAGTATTCAGTCCTCTTTAGGTTTAATAAAAAATGCATAGGTGTTCCTTCAAAGTTTACACCCGGCATAGCATTTTAAAGGTGCCTACATTACATTTAAAACTGATGGCAGAACATACATCATGCCAATGAATCTGAAACCTCTCTCACAGGCTCTCCGCAGGGGAGTTTACAATAGTTCTCCAGGTAGTAAGAGTGATGTAGCAGATGTTAGCACAAAGGAAAGAGCAAATGAGATGTGAATTACAGGGTGACGAGGCTTGTATGAATCTCATTTGTTTAACCACCTGAATGCTACACTCCAGGTATTAAATGATCTAGATACTGTTAAACACAATTTTCTGGATAGCACAGGAAGGTGGTTTAATGAACTATGCCCACTTGAATGTCCTCATATCATCTTGCCTCTTCATCCAGGCATAGCTTACTTCACTTTTTCCCCAAGTCTTTTAGAATAATGCTTTGGATGATTATGACCTTGTCATTCCATTTTTAGGTAATGTAACATCAGGGATTATTACATGATTAGTAATTCAATTAGGCAGATGCATTAGCAGAGATTCTTTTGCAAAATAAGAACTTGCTCCTAATAACCACTGGCACCTAAGGAGAAGGCATTCTGAAGTATGCAAATTTAAGTGCTTTCCTTCTTTATGCATACCCTGGCTAGTAGAAGCCGAGATCTCTCTGCCTTTCTAAATTGTTACCTGTCTGAAAACAATTCTGGGATTTTCACAATGCTTTCCATGGTTTAATGACTGGAACATATTTGTGATGCTACGTTATTGGCCCAGTATGTATTCTCCTTTCTCTCCTTCCTGTCACTCTTCCTGATCACTTCTGAAACCAAGTAAAACCACTTACTCTTGAGTAGAGAGTAGAGACTATAATTTAGTTTGCCAAGCATAATGGACAGTTCTGCAGTGCATTTCTAATTCACTGGATCTTTTCTCCAGTGAATTTTGCAGATGGGAATTTCAGTAGTGCATTAGGGTCAGTTAATTGTAAACCTCACCCACAGATCTGCTATCCTCCACCTATTTTAGGGAAATAATTGGATAGAAAATAACACATAAAACCTATAATGCTTTTGTGGCTGAAAAGTCAACAATTCCAGGCAACTTTTCTGACTTGTAGATGATGTGAGTTTATTCTGTGCTTTAATTAAAAATAATTTGGTTTATGCCAGAAGTGTCATTGTAGCAAATACAGTTCTATTTTCTCATTTTGTTAGCAACTGCATCTATTTAGGAATCCATGAGTCTAACAGAATTGGTATAAAGAATTAAAAACAGAGGCATTTTTTAAAGTTTAATATTAAAAGATGTTCGATCCTGTGTGTTGCACTTTAAATATTATATCCTGGTACTTAAAGACATCCTCTGCAGTATCTTATGTTTCTGGTAACTGGGAAGATGGGAAAGGCCAGAAAGATTAAGGAAACTCTTAGAAGTATATTAAGGGGTCAAAAGAGGCAAGATGAAACTTTAAGGATCCAGGATCCAAGGGCAAAACCACTGAGTATCAAGACACCCACTAAAAGAAGTTAACACAACAGGAAATTGACTGGAAGTAGTTGCAGTTTTCTCTTGGTACCAGTGGTAAGCTGGAGCCAGCTCAGAGAGGCGATTGTGCACATCTCTTCCAACTCTGTGTTCAGTGACTTCACGTTGGTAGCTTGAAATTGGTCATGGTGGGTGGCTTATACCATGGGAATTAGCAAAAGCTATGGACCTGTGGTTGGTTGTTTCTAGGTACACCACTACATCACATCCAACAGCAGGTGGGCCTCATAAGGAATGGACCTAGAGCCAGGAGTCAACCAAGATAATTCTTTCTGTATCTTTGGGACTTCAGGGGCCCTCCTCACTGCTATTGCTACTACTAATGTCCTTGTGCTGACTTTATTATGGTCATGTGAACATGGCTTCCAAGTTCAAATAATCAATAGAAAAATAGAGTAACTCTAGAGTCCCTTGTCTCAGCAAAGAAAAATTGACTGGCTTGCATTAGAATATCAAGTCTATCCTGGTGACACAGCATCCAAACTTGCTGCTATCGGTATAGTCTATACACAGTGTCCAGAATGATCTTTTACATGTGTCAGTCAGTCAACATCATCCTCTGTTCAAACCTTCTAATGGACTCCATCCCATTTAATGCCAACCCAGAGTTCTTACCCATGGCCTAAAGGCCCCGTGAGCTGAATCCCTCTTGCTCTTGGACCCCAATGTCCACCACTCTCTCCCTTGTTTCCCCTTGCTCTGACCACAGTGGCCTTCTTGTTGCTCCTCAGACATGCCAGGCATCCAACTCTGTGCCTTTATGCATTTTACTCCCTCTGCAGGCATGAGCTTCCCTACCTAAAATCATAGCCTGTTTCCTCATTTCCTGATGACCTCATATGTCAACTTAGAAAAGAGGCCTTCTCTGTCCACTCTATATAAAACAGCATTCCATTGCCACTCATCATCTCCCTTACACTGCTATATTCTTTCTAATGCTTCTTTGCATTACCTACCATATATATGTTAGATTATTCATTAGATTTGGTCTGTCTATTCCAACTAGCATGTAAGTTCCAAGAGACCAGAGACACTTTGAATATTTAATTTCTCTAATGCTTAAAGCAGTATCCATGACTTAGGCATATTCCGTAATCATTTATGGAATAAATGAAGGAAACAGATGTGGCTGGAGGGGATTTAGTAGCTAACTGCTTTTCTAGTATCCTTTCTCTCTTTACTCTGCTAATAAAATGCCTATTTCCTATGGGAAATCCATATCAAGGGTGTGTATGGGGTGGACCCACCTATCAAGCATGATATTGAACGTGGTGATGCATGCCTGGTTAAGCAAAGCAGTTCAAAAAGACCTATGGTCCAGCCAGGCTACTAAGACTCCTTCTCAGGATCTTTTTGCCAGGGTTTCCAAGGATTCTCTCTCTCTTCCAGGGTGGTGAAATTTGGAGGATGCATCTTGTGCTGCTTGTAGCCATCAAGCCTGCCACATGGAGAATGTATGTCTAGGAGGTTTAGCCTGATAACATCATGAGCTACTACAGCCAGCCAGAAATGAAGTGCATCTCACCTCTTGATTTTTTCAGTTATATGAGCCAACAGATCCTTTTTGCTTAAACTAGGTTGAATTTGTTATCGGTCAGTTGCAACTGAAAGAGGCCCTAAGAGGTCTAGGTAAAGTCATGAGGACTTCCAAAGCTCAGCAGTGGTTATGGCAGACAGTACCTGTCAAGGACTATAGGTAACAGGCAATTCTCCGTGGTGAATGTGGACTCAGAGAACAATCCAAGTCATATTGAGCAAAGGGGAGTGATAGCACAAGGGCAGGTATTGACCAAGGTTAGTAGTGTTATGAAAAGTATGCCCTGAGCAGGAGGCACTAGCAAGGTCTAGAGAGTAAATGAGATATGAAAGGAGATGAGATCAAGGAAATCAAGGGGAAAGTGAGAAATGCTAAGTAGCAATAAAACAAACAATTACCTTTGTGGCTATGCTACAACAAGGCTTTCAAATATCCGTAGGACAGATAAAGGCAAATTGGCCAGTACTAATGAGCCTCTCTCTTTCAAACAATGCATGATATTTTGCAGAGAGTCAAACAGTTGTGGGAAAACTCAAGCATAAAATCAGCATATACAAGGTTGACAAGTTTTGAAGAATTTTAAAGGCAATGGAAGAATATACTATAATTTTTTCCTGATAAATAATTTGTGCCAAATTATATGTACTAAGATATATATATATATATATAATGTTTACCTTTTTAAATTTTAAATTTTTATTTTTAAAGACGTTTCAGATTATGTAAATGTTACATAAAAAATATAGGGGATGCCCATATTCCCCACCCCCTTCCACACTTTCCCATATCAACAACCACCTTCAGTAGTGTGGTACATTTGCTAAAATTGATGAACACATTGAAGCATTGCTACTAATTGTGGACTATAGTTTATATTATAGTTTATACTCTGCCCCACACAATTTTGTAGCTTAAGACAAAATATATAATGGCCTGCATCCATCATTGCAATATCATGCAGGACAATTCCAATGTCCCAAAATGCCCCCATGTTGCACCTATTCTTCCCTCTCCCTCCTATCTTTTTATGTGTCACAACAACCCCTGAGATAGATAGTATTAGGATAGTCACATTATTAATGAGGGAACTAAAGTAGCGATTGATTAAACAACTTGCTGTGATTCAATTAACTAGTAACTAAAGTTGCTAAGAATTGAGCACAGGCAGTTTACAACCAAAGCCCAATCTTTTAACCACTCTACAGTCTGCTTACTATTTTATTATTTCATAAACCTTTACAATTTCTTTAGATTTTAGGCCAATGACTTCATTTGATAAGAAACTTCAAAGTTAGCTTTGTTTCTGTTCACAATCTTTACATCCTTGCTACTAGGATTTCCTAAATTTTCCTCACTCTGTCTCTCCTCATTAACTTCCTCCTATATGAATGCCCCAGTCTCCTAGCTCAAACCTTTTCCCAATTCAACCCATCGGGTCAAAGTAAAGGCGTTCACCCTGCCTCTTCCCTTCTCAGACTTTTTACAAACAGCCCCTTGTTTGCTACATCGGTGTGGTCCATGGACCAGGGCCAGTCTCCAAAAGGTTTATAACTGGTCCATGACAGATAAGCGCAGAAATTGAGAGCAAGCATTATAGTAACTTTTATAGCTATTTGTAGGAGTAATTTATATGAGGTGACTATACCAATGAAATTTGAACTTCTATTTTGTATGCCCTTTTTCATTTCATTTTTCTAGTAATTCATTTTTATTGTATTTTTTAAAAGCCTGGAAATATAATGGTCTAAAAAACGAAAAGTGGTTTTTCACTGCAGATAATTTGAACAACACTTCTCACATTAAGACAACCAACTCCCAGTTCCACTTTGCCTGGGACTGAGGGGTTTCCTGGGAAATGGGACTTTCACTTTTCAAACTGGGACAGTCCCTGGCAAATCAACGCAAGTTGGTTGCCCTACTCTATAGTGCCTAGTCCAAATTCCAAATTCCTCTGCTTATCTTTTTCAGTGCTTTTTAAATCTGATCTCCATACTAGCTAACCTTGCCTTTTACTTTTCCCTGCACATACCATTTCATTTTCTGAAATTAAGCATTGGTAATGCAATGGCTCAGGGATGGACGGCATGATGCATCGAGGATGCCAGCTCTGGTCACTTGCAGGTAGCATCCAAAGCACTGTGCAGGAGCTTCGTGTGAGAAGGACAGGTCATGTAGTACAGTGGGAAGTATCATGGCTTCTAGAACAAGTTGGTAGGGAGCAGGTCCTGTCCTCTTGCTCTCCCAGGGCCTGTCTTCATGGAAATGACTTTTCCTCTTTAATCACATTTACTCATCTGTAAACTAGTTTTGTGCATCATAGGGCTGATGGACAGAGTATAGGAGACAATGTACATAAAGAACAGAGCATAATAGGGACTAGCCCTTACTATTATGGAAATGGAAAGCAATATCCGTGATGAGTCTGAGGACACAGGGGGAGAAGGAGAAGGGAACAAGAATGGCATGTATTCATCTTCCTTTGATTCAATTTGACAAAAATAGTATATTCATCACTATTTGAATGTTCTCCAATTTACAATTTTCAACAAGATCCATATTAACTCCTAGTCTCAAAAATCCATACTGCTTAAAATAGGTAGATGAGGTCTGATGATGTTTCTCCTTTACTGCAGTTGTATTATTGAATGTCAGATTGATGAATATATTTTTACAGGAACCCAACCAACAAGACATCCCAATTCATTGTTGCTCTAAGTAATCTCTTGCTTTTTGCACACCAGATGTTACTTTGTTTTTTTCATGATTGTGCATTAATTTATCTAGTTGATCTTGATTTTTAAGGTTTTTTTCCGTTATTGTTACATCGAATAGGTTCTAATTTCCACTAGGATATTTACTAACACTATGTAAATATTTTTGGAAGGGGAAAATTATTTCGAACTGTGAAACAACACTGTATATAAAGCTTGATTTAAAAACCAAATTTTTATATGTGGCTTTATGCCACAATTTTCCTCTCCTTGATTTTGTATTAGCATTTCTTGCAGGTCATTATGACTCTAGCTGCAGTTGTCACCAATCTAGTCAAGTGTGAATCTTACATGTGGCACTTTCTGCTGTTGGATGTAAAAATCCTGTAAAAAGTTGAAGGTCATTCTCGCCGTCTGTTCATTTTTAAATGTAAGAAAATACAAACATTCTTTAAAGACAATGATTGTGTTCCTTAGAAATTAAACATTGATATGTTGGGAATCTACTATCTTAGACCAGATGTACTGGGGTTATAACAATTTCAAATGCTTAGTATTATCAATTTAAATATTCATTTAAAAATAATTAAACTTTTGCAGAATTCTGGCATATTTATTTAGATACATTCTTTCTTCCATTCATCACTGAACTGGGTCGATGGAGGTGAGAGAAGGTTTGGAAAGCAATAGCATCATTCAATTTCATAACTCCAAAGGCATGTTCTTTGATGGCTTGAGTCAGGCCCTACATTCTCTTAGGTACCCCAAAGCATGCTTGCTCTAAGAGTTTTATTACTCTTGAGGCACGGCTGGTATCTTCTGTATCATTGGCATTTCCTTGCATTTTCTAGTATGAAAATATTAATTTTTGAATTCAGAAAAAATGTAAAATCTTTTAGCAACAGAACTATTTTAAAATATTAGTTCTTTTGCTTTTCAATATATTAGATAACTGCAGGATTCTTCATCTTTAAATCTTTAATTATAAAATTAACTTCACTTGAATAAGAATTGGAGTAAACTTATTTTTCAATCTTCCTCCTATATCTTCATATTTAGACACACACAGGTCTTTTCTTTGTATCCTAAAGTTGAGCATCTTTTCTTATTTCACTTTATTTAATTTTATTCTGAGAGATCCAGAAATGGCATTAGCCCAGTTTTTGGTGAGCTTTTTTCTAGTATTTTTGAGTGGGATTTATAGGATGTCAATGCATGGGATTGAACAAGCTTTTTTGGTAGGTACAGAAGAATGTCTCAATTGTGTACATAACTGTAGTAGTAAATGCAAAATAATTCATCTTCTCTTTCTAAGTGTTTTAAATGTAAGCTCAAGAGAGAATAAATATTTTTCAAAGGAGAAAATATATAGGGTCTTCAAAAATGCACTTTCACTTAAATAAAAATGTGACATTCATTTAACTTACACTATATCCATTATGACTATAGAAGTCTAATTTACTATAATTAAAATATCACTAGACAAGAATATTCTATACATTCTTATAGGTCTGAGATGGGCAGGCTTTTTCAGAATAATTTAAGCTCAGAAGGAGGGAATCATGGCTCAATTATAGGACGAGAGAGTAAAACTATGCAATATATTTATAATCATACCCAAAATTCTTCTCTTTGAAATGCCATATTATGGGGTTTTACTTTATGGAATGATTGCAAGAAACAATTCCCATTTTATGTACTTACTTGTTCCTGAATGGTGTCCTGTATTGTTGATTGACACTTCCAACAGCCAATGAGACTTAATATATCTCAAATTAACCCTCATGTCATTGAACCCTTATCAGTTTTTTCTTCCAGTCACTCTCACTGTAAAAACTAGAAAGGTTACTTTAGAATCTTTATTTCCCTATCACATCCCCGTGCCCAATCCTATTGATATTTTTTTGTGTGTGGAAAACTCTGGTTTTCTTTTGCCATCACTACATTTAGGGCCATATTACCCAATGCCTGTGTCTTTTAATTGGTGTCACTGCTTTATACCCATCTGTCATTCCAATCCATTCTATACACTGTCACAAAGACCAAATTTTATAAATAATGTTATAACCAAATCTTTACCTTTCCAATTCTTTCTTGACCCCATAATGGCATAACAGTCTTCCACAACTGTTCCAATGTTTTTCTAAGATCTTGTTCTAATATCTCACTTTCCTGAATACATTGGGAATAATAAATAAACATTAGGCAATGCTTATTGCTTATGCTAGCATTGTTCCACGTACCAGATCCTTTTACAAAAATATTTTCTTGGCAGATAAAATACATATAGAGAAGGGCACATGATTGCACAGCTTGATGAATTTTCACATACTCAACACATCTGTATAAAGTGTATCCAAACTGCATTAGCCCTTTTAATCATCACAACTATCCTTTGTGAGTGTAATCTACTTAAGGAGCTGAGATATAAATGGATGATCTTGAATTTGAACTACTTGTCAAAATCCAGAGCCCATGCTCTTAACCAAATTCTTAAGCACTACCTATATTTGATCCAGTCAAATGCATGGACTCATATGCCCACCAAACACATTTTATACATTTTTTGCCTCCATTCTTTTGCTATTTTTATAGCCTAAAATGTTCTCTCCTCTGCTTTCTCCCTCCTTACTTACTTCTCTGCCTCCTTCTCCCTCTATCTCCTATTCCTTTTCCAATCATCTGATCAAATCCAAGTCTCATTGCCTGGTGTATTTTGGTAGCATGGGGTAGCAAACATAACCCAGGCTTTGAAGATAAAATGTTCTGGGCTCAAAATTCACCTAGGCCACTTACTGGCTTTATTAAAAGTTTCTGAGAGTTGGCCTCATGTGAAAAGTAGATCTGAAAACAACCATATCTTGGGGTTTTCTAAAATGAAAAACATCAAATGTAAAATGCCTAGCATAATGCCTCTTGGGAAATAGCCAATCAAATGACAACTCTTTTTCTTATTAAACTTTCAGCTGCTCTCTCTCCTTACAATAACTCTGTTAGTCTTCACCCTTCATTTGAGTCTTATTCATACACAGCATGGTGGGATTTTCTTTATCGTTGTCCTGGATTATTATTGATTCCTTTTATTCTCATTTAATTCTTTTGGGCACATTCCTTGTTTTTCCAAATAGGTAATACATTCCTTGTGGGTAGGGACTACATCTCACGCTTATGTGCATTCTTCATTAAAGACAATTAAAGACATGTTCAGTAGGCATCCAAAACACATTTGCTGAATCATAAAATTTTTGTTTCTAGGCAAACTAATGGATGAGAAGGTCTGACATGACAGATAAAGAATGACATGTAAAAGCAATCTGCCCCAAATTTAATATTTTCAACAAAATTATTTTCCCTGTTGCACTACTGTATTTACAGGGAGAACTGCCATAAATTGTGCTTCTTAGTTTAATTTAATTACCTGTGTCATCATAGTTCTAGAAGGAAAAAAATGCATAATATTATTCTACTCACTAATTGCATTAAAAGAAAGAAGAATTCAACTTTCTGTGAAATGAAATTTTTGATTTAAAAAAGTCCACAGCACTCAGTGCTGTTGTCTTTAAATTGATGATCTAACCCCTTGGCTATAAGAAGTAGTTATTGTACAGGTGTAAAAGGAAACAAAAGCAGCCATGTAGAGAAGAAATAACTCCATTCCTGGAATGGAAAGTAATCAGCCTGGAAATGTAAGAAATTGAGTGGGAAATGAATGAGAATCTTAACAAAAGCATCAACATACCAGTTCTTGCCAAAGCTTCTGCCCTTTTATGCAGGTAGTGAGCATTATAATTTGGGGGAAAAAACAACTTTCCTTTGAGGTTTTTAAAGGAAGAGTAGTTTAAAAGTTAATTTGTGCCATAGAGTCAGGGTTTCTAGAAGCTGTTTAACTGTTTATTACTGATATTATATGTGGCTGTGATATAAAATATATTAAATTACAAATGCTGGAAATACCACCCATTGCTTCAACGAGGGAATTGTTCTTGCTCACTTGGTCAGCTCCTGAGCACTGCTGAATGGGTAAAGTCCAAGTAATGGGGAAATGAAAACAAAAATGGAATTAGCAAGGATAAGTTGGTCTATTAAACAAGAGCTTATCCAGAGAGTGGAGAACAGAGGGTGCAAAGGAGTCTAACAGGGGAGTTTTAGACTATTGGAATGAAGGAAAGGGGAGATTTTGAAACAGCTTTACTGGAGTTTGAGATATCATGCAAAAAGAGACATGAGAAGAGCTTTATTTTGCAAACTTTGCTGAAAACTTTGGATATATTCTCCTTCTATGCCATCTTTGTGAAAGATGACTATTTTAACTAGGACAATGGTTCGTGCAAGCTCCACTAGCTGAATGCCACATTTGCCCTTAGGAAAGTTAAGAAATAATGCACGTCCTCTCTCAATATCCCATAACTGTCCCTTAGGAACTGCATTTTAGGCCTCTTTTTTGGGGTAACTTAGTATAATAACAGCTACACCAGCTGTTAATATTTATTGAGCACTTATTATATGCCAGTGGGAAATGAATGAGAAAAATTAAACTCACATAAACATTTTATGGTAAATGTTACTGTTATCCTCGAAAGGCAAAGAAGGAAACTGAAGTTCATAGTGGTCAGGTAGTTTTCCAAAAGCACATATACCAAATTAGTAATAGGTCCACCCCAGATCCAAGTCCCAGAGTCTTAACTACTGCAATGTCCTATACAACAAAAATGTATATTACGGGATATATTTATTGAACTCTTAGTGCACAAGACACTCTTGTATCTATTCTATCTTTTTGAAGGAACAACTTTTAAAGTTCCATGAACATCCAGCCCCTAATCATTAGTGTAGTTGAATACCTAAAATTGGATGTTTTGGTTAAGTGTTCTTCAAAATCTAAACTGTTTAGTGACATGGCTGCTATGGATTTCAAGTAAACCGAGTTATAATTAAAAAGAAATACAGAGCAGAGGACTCCCACTTCTGGGAAGGTAGAATAGCTGTACTTTTCCCACTTAGTATTGCTAAAAATCCTGGAATTTACATATAAAATCAAACAAAAGGAGACTCTGAAAGGTGGGAAAAAAGAAGACAGATCAGCTAGAAGCCTTGATACCCAAGGGACAACCAGGTGGTGAGTTTTTTAGTTTTCTTTTTGCTTCACATATTGCAGACTGGATGCAGTAGAAGCCAACAACTTGGAAATGCCCAAAGGGCACAGACAAAAAAAGCCACAACAAAAGCTTGCTCTCTCTAGTATGGGGACAGGAAAGGGTAGCCTAGCAACTATCTTAAAGAAAAATTTAAGATAATTTTTCTACTCCAACCAAATACCAACCAACCAACCAATCAAACAAACAAACAAACAAAACCCTGTGGCCCCAGGCTCAGCCATGCCAGTACAGACTGAGAGGGGAGCCTAGACTTCTACCCTTTCCCGACTATTAAAAAGCATCCCAATATCCCACCCCACCATTGTGTTGTCAAAGAAGGCTAAGAAGGAAAACCCCTAATCCCTAGCCCATTGTGCCAGTGGATATCCCGTAGGCAGCCTGGACTTCCACCCCTACCTCATTCTCATTCATCCTTCCACTGTCAGAGGAGACCTAGTGGCCAGTCACAGCTTTCAGCACTGTCCAGCATTAACAAAGTCATGTCTACCCTACTTGGGAGGTCAGTGGAGGATATGTGGGCAAGAATAATGAGGCACTTCAAGCCCTCCCAGGCAGGGAGCTATCAGTGAAAGCCTAGTTAAGAGTAGTAGTTCCTTGCCTTGCCAGGCATTAAGGAGGAACTCACTCACTCCCACCTTGGGTGTCAGTGGCTGAGTGGGAAAAAATGGACTTCTACCTCCAGCCAGCAGTAATGAGGTGGTGCTCCCTTTTCCCTGCCAGAGAAGTGTAAAGGGAAGCCAGCTAAACCAGGAGATTTAAATAAGTGCTTCAGTCTCATAATACCCAAAATGTCCTGGTTAATAAAAACATCACTCATCACACCAAGAACCAAGAATATCATAACAGAATGAATAAAAAGATAATTAAAAATTTCCAGACTGAGAAAACAGAGATTAGAATTATCTGACAAAGATTTTAAAGTGGCCATCAAAAAATGCCTCAATAAGCAATTAAGAACACACTTGCAACAACCAAAAAGTAGAGTCTCAGCAAAAAAGAGAATCAAACAGAAATTTTAGAACCAAAAAAATATAATTACCAAAAAAAAAATTTTTAACTTGATAAATGAACTCAATAGGAGATAGGGAGGAGAGAGGAAAGACCCAGTGAACTTGATGACAGAACAATGGAAATTGCCCAATCTGTACAACAGAGAAAATATAGACTGACAAAATGAAGAGAGCCTCTGGGAACTGTGGGATTATTACAAAAGTCTAACACTCATGTCATGGGAGTCCTAGAAGGAAAGGAGAGAGAAGGCAAGTCTAAAAAACTTTCAAAGAAATAATGGCTGAAAACTTCCAAAATTTGTCAAAAGGCATAAGCCTAAAGATCCAAGAAGCTGAGCAAGGCCCAAACAGGATAAACCCAAAGAAATCCATATCAATGATTATCATAATTAAACCTCTGAAAGTAAAGACAAAGAAAATATGAAAGCAGCCGGAGAGAAATTATACATCCCCTTTAGGGGACTATAACTTCAAATGACAGTTGATTTCTCATCTGAAACCACTGTGATCAGAAAGAAGTGGCAGAATGTTTCTCAAGTGGTGAAATTGCTTAACCAAGAATCCTATTACAATGAAAATATCCTTCAGAAATGGTGGGAAAATCAATACATTCCCAGATGAAGGGAAACTAAGACAATTTGTCCCACCAGACTTTCCCTAAAAGAATGGCTAAAGGAAGTTAAATAAATAGAAAGCAAGCTAAGAAAGAAGGAAATTTGGATCAGGAAGAAAAACCATCATAAGCAAACATATGGGTAAATCCAATAGATTTTCCTTCTTGAGTTTTCTAAATTATATTTGATGAGGAATTAAAAATTATAACAGTCTGATATAGTTCTAAATGCATCTAGATAGACTATTCAATACAATTTTTCATAAATGGTAGAGCTTAAAGGGTTAAAAAATTTCTCCTGTTAATTCTAAACAGTAAAATAATGACCCCAATAGACTGTGACAAACTATATATATAGAATATATTACCTAGAGCAACTACCAAAAAAGCTATGCAAAGAAACACACTTAAAAAAACCCTTGAGAATAAATCAGAATGGAATTCTAAAAAATGTTCAGGTATTCCATAGGAAGGCAATAAAAGAAAATTGGAGAAACAAGAAAACAGAGGGAACAAACAGAAAAAAAAAGCAGGTTTAAATACTAATAGATCAATGATTACATTAAATATAAATGATCTAAATATATCAGTTAAAAGACAGAAATTAACAGTGCCAATTAAAAAACATGACCAAACTATATACTGTCTAAAAGAAACTCACTTCAAAAATGATGATATAAGCAGTTTGAAAGCCAAAAATAAAATGGAAAAACATACCATGATCAATTACTCAAAAGAAAGGAGTGTCTATATTAATAACCAGATTAAGTAGAACTTCAGAGCAAAGAAAATTACCATAGACAGAGAAAGATATTATATAATGTTATAAGGGTCAATCAACCAAAACAACATTGCGATCCTAAATATGTATGCACCAAAAAACAAAACTACAAAACTATGTAAGCAAATTTTAACAGAACTGAAAAGAGATAGAGATGAATCCACAATTGCGGCTGGATGAGTCAATGTCCCTCTCTCAACAATTGATAAAACAGCTAGATAAAAAATCAGCAAAGATATAGAAGTCAATAACACCATCAACCAACAGGACCTAACTGACATTTATAGAACACTCCATACAACAGCAGAATATACCTTCTTTTCAAGTGTCCTGGGACATATGTTAATATAGATCACATCTTGCACTATAGTAGAAACCGCAGTGACCTTAAAAGAATTAAGATATATAAAATATGCTCTCCAACTACAATATAATCAAGCTATAATCAAACTACCAAAATCAATTATATTTCTATTTGCTAGCATGGGTAACTAAAAACTTCCCAAATACTTGCAAACTAAATGATCTATTTTTAAGTAATTCATAGGTCAAAAAGGAAGTCTCGATGAAAATTAAAAGTACAATGAACTGAATGAAAATGAAAATACATCAAAGCAAACTTTGTGGGATACAGGTAAAGCAACACTTAGAGGTAAATTTATTGTACTAAAGGCATATATTAAATAAGAGGAAAGTCTCAAATCAATAATCTAACATCCCAACTCCAAAACTTAGAAAAAAAGAGAGCAAACCCAAAGCAAACAGAAGAAAGGAAATAATAAAGAGCAAATATTAATGAAATTGAAAACATAAAATCAAAGAAACACAGAGCTGATTCTTTGCAAAGATCAATAAAATTGACAAATACCTAGCAAAACTGACACAGAAAGAAGAAAGGGGATACAAATTACCAATATGAAAGAAACACTACAGCCACTACAGATACTTAAAGGACAATAAGGGAAAGCTAAAAATAACTCTACATACATAAGTTTGACAAGTGAGATGAAATGGACCAATCATTGAGAAACACCAACTGCCACATCAGACCCCATATAAAATAGATAATTTGACCAGCCCACTAAGCATTAAGAAATTGAATTCATAATTTAAAAACTACCAAAGAAAAGTTTTCTAGGTGCATATGCTTTTAGTGGAGAATTCTACCACATGTTTGACCAATTCTACACAATCTCTTCCAGATATTAGAAGAGGAAGCAATATATTCCAAATCATTTTATTAAGCTGGTAATACCCTGACACTCAGACCAGAACAAACAGTACAATGAAAGAAAACTACAGATCAATATCCCTCATTAATGACACACAAACATCCTTAAAAATATTATAAAATAAATTTCAGCACTTTATAAAGGGAATTATACATCATGATCAAGGGGTGTTTTTCCACCGAGGCATGGCTGGTTCAGTATTTGAAAATCATCAATATTGTCCACCATAAGAAGAAGCTAAAGGAGAAAAACCATGAAATGATACCAATTGACATGGAAAAAAAGCGTTTGATAAAATTCAATACTAATTCATAATACAAACTCTTAGTAAACAGGCATAGAGGAAAACTACCTCGACTTAATAAAGAACATCTATAAAAACATGCAGCGTACATTACACTTAATAGTGAAAGACTAAATGCTTTCTCCCTAACATTGGGAACAAAGCAAAGATGTCTCCTCTCACCACTCTTATTTGATATAGGGATGAAAGTCGTAGCCAGAGCAATGAGTCCAGAAAAGGAAATAAAAGCATACAGACTGGAAAGGAAGAAATAAAAAACTACCCTTATTTACAGAAGGCATAATTGTCTATGTAGAAAATAACCTAAAATACAAAAGTTCCTATAACTAACAAAGAAATTAAGCATGGTCACAGGGTAAAGATAAACATATCAGAACAAGTAAATCCCTATATACTAGCAATGAACACATGGGAACCAAAAAATAAAAAAATAAAAATAAAAACAGTACCATTTAAAAATGTTTGAGAAAATGAAATACTTAGCTGTAAATCTACCAAAACATGTACACATCTTATATGCTGAAAATGATACAACACTGATGGAAGAAATAAATGGAGAGACATAACATGCTAATGGATTAGGAGATTCAACACAGCAAAGATGTCAATTCTGTCCAAACTGATATACTATACAGCATTAATGTGACACCTGTCAAAGTTCCAGCAAGTTTCTTTTTGATAGACATAGACTAGATTATTCTAAAATTTATAAGGAAAAACAAATGAACTAGCATAACTTAAAATATGAAAAAGAAAAAGGAAGTATAATTATTCCACTTCACTGTAAGACTTTTTATATGGTTTCAATAATCAAGACTGGTAGAAGCATAGACATATATCAATGGAGTAGAATAGAGGTCCCAGAAATAGTCTCATTCAAATATGCCCAACTGATTTTTGACAAAGGTCCAAAAGCAATTCAGCAGATGAAAGGTAGCCTTTTCAACAAATGGTGCTGCTGTAAATCCACAGGCAATAAAAAGGATCTTTCTGTAAATCTCACATGTTATATAAAAATTAGCTCAAAATGGATCACAGACTTAAGTGCAAAAGAGAAATGTGGAAAGAAAAAAAACATAGAGAAAATCTTCAGGATCTAGGGCTAAACAAAGAGTTCTTAGACTTGACACCAAAAGCACAATCCATAAATTAAAAAATTGATAAGTTGGACCTCATCAAACTTAAAAATTTTGCTCTGCAAATAATCCTGTCAATAGGATGAAAACAAATGCTGCTTGGAAGGGAAAATGTCAAGAAGATACTAAAGGCATTGCACTGTGATCTTTTGGCAAGTTCTCAATTTTAAAAAAAAGAAAAAAATATTCCATCCAAATTTCTCAGTTGTTTAAAAATGTAGAAGTTAGTATCTTTGCCTTGAAAGGAAAATTAGCTTCATTCTGCTCAGCTTAACTTCTCAACCCAGAATCATAGAGTATGAGAAGAGGAGAGCATTTTAGATAATGTGCCCAAATCCTCCTTACAAACAAAGAAACTAAGGTCCAGACAGGTCAAGTGACTCCCATTTAGGGGCCAGGACAGGACTAGAACCAAGATCTTCAACTTCTAGTCTTCAGTTTATTCTTCTTCAGGTACATTGATTTGACTACTGTATGCCATTTTAACCCTGCTTTATGACTCTTAAATTGAAGAGATCACTTTTCAGCTCATTAATCTCAAAAGAGTCTTACAACTCACTCCAGAGATTTAAATATGCAACTCAAATATTATCCAACCCAAAGAAGGGGAGAAAGTATTTGCAAATTATCAATCTGACAAAGGACTAGTATTTAAAATATATAAAGTACTCTCAAAACTCAACAGTAAAAACAAAAAATCCAATTAGAAAGAAAAGGGCATGAAAAGATATTTCATCGTAGAGTATATACAGATGGAAAATAAGCACATAAAAGGATTTCCACATCATTAGCCATTAGGAAAATGAATATTAATACCAAAAGAGATATCACTGCATGCCTTTCAGAATGACTAAAATTACAAAGTGACAATGCCAAAAGCTAACAAGGATGAGGAAGAACTGGATCATGCACATATTGCTGCCAGGAATGAAAAATGGTACAGCCACTCTAAAAAAACAGTTTGGCAGTTTCTTAAAAACTAAACATACAACTACCATACAACCCAGAAATTATTCTTTTGGTTTTTTATCCCAGAGAAATGAAAAATTACCTTTACACAAAAAAGTAAGAAGATGCTTATGGCAGCTTTATTCAGGTTAGCCAAAACCTAGGAGCAATCCAGAGGGTCTTCAATGAGTAAACGGTTAAACTGTGGTATATCCATATCATGGAATGCTACTCAGCAATAAAAAGGAATAAACTATTAATACGTGTAGCAACATGGATGGATTTCCATAGAATCATGCTTTTTAAAAGAAGCCAATCTAAAAGGTTACATATTATAAAATTCCATTTATATTAAATTCTTGAAATGATAGAATTATAAGGAGGGGATGGATGTGGAAGGGAAGTGGATGTGGATAAAGGACATCAGAAAAGATCTTTGTAGTGAGGGAAATGTGTATTTTGCCTGTATCAATGTTAATATCCTGGTTGTGATGTTGCACGAAAGTTTTGCAAGATGTTACTATTGAGGAAGACTGGATAGTGCAAACAATTGGCAGAATGGTGGCTCAAAAGAGGAAGCGATATGTGCCATAACCTGGACCTATTCCAGAAAGAGAAGAGTTGGTTCTGAAAATATTAGTAGGACGTGACTAGGTAAACTCCAAAATGAGGCAAGACTGCAAAATATCAAAAAACTATTATAGAATTTAATAATTATCCTTTCAACGTATTTACATATTTTCTGTCATCCATTATTTTTCTGTACAATTTAGGATGTGCAAAGGAGGTAGAAAAAACGACCTCAGTTCCAAGGAAGATCCAACTTAGCAGTTTCCAAATACATGAATGCACTAGAGAAAATGCAAACTTAGAAAAGCAACCTCTGTTTTCTGATATTTTATATATGGATTAATTATCCTGCCTCCTTCCAAAATGTCCAAAAAATTTAAGAACTACCTTCAATGTAAATTTTAGGGGCCAATGATCCTAAAGCCTCATTTTAATTATAACGATTATTCTAAAATAATACTATTATTTCCCCATTTGGATAAAGGTCCTAGCAACATACTACTCATACTCTCTTTTGAGAAGTGTTTTGTCTAATTTTCTTTCTCCCCAACCCTAAATTTTCTAGGAGAATGGTAATTATAGGGTAAACATTTGACTTTGCCATTATTGCTAACTGCATTGTAATTTTCTAACAATAAACCTGAAATTTTCTATGAAATAAACACAATTAGCTGTCAAAGCACTTTTTAATTCGCAAAGACTTAGAAAAAAGTATTCTTGCATTTTACTCAAGACCAAAATTTGGCATTGTGATAGCTTTGTTCTTTGTTTCAGTCTTTTAATGAATTTTGTCTGTAATTCCCAACTCTATGAATATTACTAAGCGATCAAATTTTTCTTGCATTTTAATTTAAAGTTGAATTCTTTTGTTTGACAATTGGAAACATAATTAAATAGAATTTCAAAGCTTAGCTTTGATTTCAAAGAAAATGAACTAGACTAAGATTTAGACTAACATATGGATAGTGAAATAAAAGTAAAATCAATATGATAACATCTAGAGCAAACTCAAAAACATTTTAATTTCAAAGTCCTTATTTAGTTGTCTAATACTCAAAGAACTACTTTCTCATCTTGACACAACCTATTTTACATTTAAATTTCACTGACACACATGCAAAAAATATGGTTGTTCCCGTTGAAATGAAATGTATAGTCACACTGATAAGATATTAGAATTTCTGTAAATGTAATGGAACAGAAATTGATTTAGGAATGTTCACAGACTTTCTACCCTGAGTCCTCCCCAGAGGGAATCATAATTGGCACAACTCTCTTCTCCTGTCCTTCCCCCTCTTAGAAGAGGAAGATCCTGTTCCGCTGGAAAGAAGCTAGGCCAATCTACAAGCTAAAGGAAGGAAGTGAGAGAAAGCACTGGATGTTATGGGGATGGAGGAAATTCTGAAAAGTGTGTGGAAGAGAAACTTTGCAGCACATGTGATAAGAAAAAAAAGGAAATGTTAGAGTCTCTGTGGAAAATGTTTCTGGATCACCTTCTTATAGGGTAGCCAGAAAAAATTTAGGATGCTCAATTAAATTTGAATTTCAGATGAACCTAAAATATATATATATACATATATATTTAGTATAAGTATGTTCCTAATATTGATGGGATAGTATTTTTATTTGCTAAATATGGTGACTTTGCCTTAGGTTTCAAACAAGTTGATTAGGGAATAGGTTCTTTTAAAAATTACTTTAGCTTTTGGACTATTTTTTGATATGTCCTTACTCTGAGATAGAACTAGATGGAGCTAGGATATCAAAGGTCAAATATCCAACAGTAGGCACAAGGATGATGTCTTGACACCTTTCTAGAAGTTGGGGAAAACTTGAGTCTTAAATATCTTGAACTTACGGCAATAGACTTTTGGCTTTCAAAGGCCTGAATGTTTAAACATGCACAAAATAATAATTTAACAAAACTTCAAAAGTTCACAAAATATAATAATATAATCTCATCTGATAAAAAATACTCTTCATTTCCCAGGGAGTTTATCCCATAATTAAAACAGTTATGGAAAGAATCCTATGTATATAGTAAGGTCAGCTTTATTCTAATTACTGGAACATTTTAAAATAAAGTTTATTTCCACAGAAGAATAGAGAAGGATTGTGCTAATGCAATTTCACTTACTTACTTCAAAATTTTAATTTGGGGAAGAAATTGCCTATACAAAGGGGTTATTTGGCTCTCTCTTTGAGTCTGCAGAAGAGAGATACAACTCCTCATGGAATATGGGGCATTCCTGCATTCACATAGGCACTATAATTAGTCACAATAACTTTCTTTAACAATGCAGAAAAATACAGAATATCCATACCATAAGCTCTCAGCTTCAGCTATCTTTATTTTTTATTATTCTACTAAACACACATCTCATTAAAAATAACAGTTGCAGGGGTTTCTCTTTTTTCTTCTTCAGCCATGCAAATGAATTTCCCCCTACTGCCAACCTTAAAGATTGGAGTTTTTTCTGTTTCTCCTTACAACCTTCAAAAGTCCCTCAGTGAACCCTGGACAAGTTTCTAAGGGTGTTTAATGTCTAACAAATCCCCTAGTCATGTGGCCTCTGCTACGCTCTCCAGGCCCAAACTCCATGATCTTGACCTGCTGGACCCTGTTGGGGATTGAATCAAGTCCCCACAAAAGACTTCAAGTCCTAAGCCCTGGCTCCCTGGGTGTGAACCTATTTGTAAAGAGGACTTTTGAAGTTGTGATTATTAGTTAAGATTTAGACTCATTAGCAAATAGGATCATAAAAGATCCTATTTAGAGGAGGCCATATTGAAGCAGGGTGGGCTTAACCCACACGACTGAAGTTCTTACATGTAAACAAAACTTGGGCACAGTCAGTCAATGGGAATCAGAAGTCAGTAGAATCCGGAAGTCAGCAGAAACCAAGGGAGCAGACTTAAGGAGAAGGAACGGTCATGTGATGGAGGATTGTTGGAATGCTATAGACCCTGGGAGAAAGCAAGTCCTGCCAAGACCTTGTTAGACATTTAGCTTCCCAAACCATGAGACAATAAATTCTTATTGTTTCAGCCAACCCAGTGTGTAGTATTTGTCATAGCAGCTCTGGAAAACTAAGACAGAATCTTTCTTCCTCTCTGTTCAGGTGCTTTGTACATGGTGGTCCTTCTGGGTAGAAAACCCCCTTTTCCACTTTGGAATGCCTACCTGGCCTATTCCTACTTATTCTTATTCCCTCAGTTTAGATACCCCTTCTAAGAAGTTCTCCTTAACCAAGATAGATTGGGTGACTCTGAAGGCAGCTCCCAATCTTCCTGACCTTATATTAACTCTAGTAATTATTGAATTCAAGTGTAAATGTTTACTTATTTGTCCCACTAGACAGTACATTCCTCTAGGATAAGATTTGAGTCTTATTTACAACTTTGGCCTTAGTAGCCAGCACAAGTTGTTGTTGAATGAATGAATGAATGAATGAATGAATGAATGAATCATGTCGGTAAGAATTCAATTTGTTATGGCAGATTTTCCAGTGGCAAACTGGTTGCATCAACAATACAAAAAGTAACCATTCCAACTAGAAACCACTGAAGACCGCTGCAAGTAACAATAACAGGTGGAATCTAGGCATCAATACTTGGCCTGCCTTTAGTAAAAGCTGTCCATTTGAAACATCCATAGAAACGTAGTTCATTTTAAATGCAGCCAACCATGCTTGTATGTTGCGCCACACATCACATCTTTGAAACTATTTATTAGTTTCTAGTACTAATGAATTTGTGTGATACCATCCTTCATTAAATCTTCCCCTTTGGGAAGTCATGGGGATGGCTCACACATCTATTCAATCCATCAGTCAGTGAATGGTACAGCTTGTTTTTAAGTTCAAGCCAAACTCCAACAGAGGCTGTGGCTTAGAGTCAATATTTGGCCACTTGAGACTTAAATTGTTATCCAGGTTGATAACTGTTCAATTGGTCAATTGCCCAAGAGATAATCCCATCAGTTGTCTTAGTAATTGAAATAATTAAAGCTATATTCTGGAAAATGTTTCAGTATTCTGAAGGCTGAATTAAATAGAGCAATTAAAATCTGCTCATTCACTTGGCAATCATCAATGGTGGTGACCTAGAATGCAAAATGTAATGATTTATGTGTGGTTCCACATTCATGTATGTCTGTATGTGTCCCCTAAATATGGGAAGATGGTAGAACAGGAATTTAAAAAGCCCTAATACTTGTTTGAATCTGATTTTTCTAAGAACAGAATAAGAAAATGAACAAAATAAATTCAAAATCTTTTTAAAAAGTATATTTCCCCCCAATTATTCATAGCTTAGCATACTAAAGTAAGCTCAAGTATTATACATATTGGTTAGAGAGGCCTCAAGTGTCAGGAAATATCTTATATTGCTCTAGTTTAGCTATAGGCATTATAAAGATATAATTTTGGGTCATGGGCAACTTATACAATATTAAGCGATTTCAGTAATTTTCATAATTTACTATTACTGTCAGAGGAAGATGCAATAGCTTAGCAATTACCTTATATTATTGCTTCTTGAGTGGCCTGTGATATAATGCCAGAGTGAGTTTAAATATCAGCTAGCAACCATCAAAGTGCCTAGGGAGTTGAAGAAACTGTATCTGTAAGAATTTGTACCAAAAGGATTAATCTACTAGATTTGATATAAGCTTTCCAATTTATCTGTTTTGTTCTGAGTGCTACCCATTTAAAATCCCCACAGTGTTATTTTTAAAATTGGTTACGAGATATTTACTAGAAACTGATGGAAGATGTTTTGCCAGATATCCTAAAAAAAGAAGTATCTAAACTTCACCTGGGCTATTTTCTTGGACTTTGTAAAAGAAATATTGAATAGTTAATGTTGCCATGGTATTTATTTCCAGTCTGGGTACCACTGGATATAATCCATCTTTACTTATATCTTCATGTGATTTATGTTCTCTGATGACAGATGGATGGGTTAGATGAGAAAATATTTTAATAATTACAAAGAATCTCAATTAATACATGAATATGGCCTCTAAGCCTTCAAAAATTTCCAGCCATTTTGTTTCTATGAAACAAAAGCTTTAAACCTGCACAGAGTCACGGTGTCATTTTTTTAAAACATTTAAAGTGTCTCAGAGTCTGACAGGTAAATAACAGAAAGCATTTAAAACGGAAATGTTTTACGTAAATATGTTACAACACTACAAAACCCTGTCAAAACACTACAAAACACTTCACTTCAAATCAGTGACTCTTTAAAGAAAATCCTGGAAAACATAAGTTCCCAAAACATCAACTAACCTTTGTTTTGGGTTTCTTAATAATAACTGGGACATGGTATTCTTTTGAAGTGATAAAATCCAAAAGAAAACTATCCAAACGTGCTACAGGTTCATCCTACTAACATCACCGCTTATTGCTAGTACAAAATCAGCCTTAAGTGTTTGGGATGGGAGCTTTCCCTGGATATATGTTAGAGCACAGACCTATACCCTAAAGAAATCTTATGCCTTAAACTTCCCAACTGTCCTAACTTCTATAATCATGCTTTGAAACAAAACAATCTTTGATATATATATGTACAGTTCTCCATGTGACCTAGGTCTACTTACATGACCTTGAGGATCACTTGTGCTCGGTGGCCTCAAGTGTTAGCTTTTATAGACTTCAGGACTAGAGACTTGCACTCTCTATTTTCCTTCAGCTTTAAAGTGTAGAAAGAACTTAGATGTATCCCTGACCACCTTATTTAAAAATATAATCTTCCCACCACAAAGCTCTTTCTTGCTAACTTTAACGTTTTCTGTAGCATGAAGCACCACCTGATTTACTAAATATTTCACTCATTTACCACTCCACCCCCAAACACACACACAATGTAAGCTCTAAATGGACAATGATTTTGCCTGATTTGTTCTCTGCTATGTCACCAGATCTTTGTGTGGTTGGCGGACCTTATAAATATGTCTTGAATATAAATGAATGAATATGTAAACATCCAATAACAAGTGACTAGTATTGGTTTTAAAATAAAAAAACAACCCAGACTTAAGGAAGGAGAGACTGTATTTGGAAACTCTATTGCCACAGGGAGAACACCTCGGCTATAAGATCTGTACAGATCTCAAACTTCAAGAAGAAAGGGATTCTTATTCATGGGGAAGAATAAATAAAATTAGAAAAAAATGAGTGTGAGGGAGTGGGATGAGCAGTTTGCATGAATGTACAGTTAATCAGGTAATGGTTTTCCCAATGTCAGACAATTCTCAGGAGAGACCATTAAGGAGTGATTGTTCTGTGTTCCAGTATTTTCTCAAGGATGTGTCACTGTCCAGAGGCCTATGGGTAGGGGACAAGCCTAAGTTTTGGTTAAGTCAAATTAGTGGATATTTTGTCCAAAATGGTCAGTGGGGGCAATCAGTTTAGCTAATCATTTAAGAGACAATGAATGGGAATACAGAGCATTTGTCTTTAGCCTGGAATAAACAAATGAGGGGGTGTCTAGGAGTCCTATCTAAGTAATATGGGGATGGGTTTTCTTTGCAGTAAGCCACTTCCCAAACACAAAAGTTTGAAGGGATTTCTTTACCATCACTATTTTTCAGAAGCATAGGGCTCAGGTAAAGTTCAACATTGTAAAAGGGTTCATTTATATACCATCAAATGAATAAAGGTTATATGTATAAAATAGTCAAACAATTTAGAAATCATATTGTACATCATGTACACTTGTACTTTTTCCCCAGTTCTAGCTCTGTCCATCATGTAGGGGTTATTTCATTCACACATGTATCATTCTCCCCACAAAGAGAACCAGAGTTTAAATGATCTGGTGTGGACAATCAGCCTGCTGAGCTCTCCATGAGTCTATGTCCCAAATGAATTGGAGGTGGTGGTATGAATATCTTCTTCCTTTGTTTCATGGAGTGTATTAGTCAGCCACAGGGGTGCTGATGCAAAATACCAGAAATCAGTTGGTTTTTATAAAGGGTATTTATTTGGGGTAGAAGCTTACAGTTACCAGGCTATAAAGTGCAAGTTGCCTCCCTCACTAAAGTCTATTGCCACATGCTGGAACAAGATGGCTGCTGACGTCTGCAAGGGTTCAGACTTTCTGGGTTCCTCTCTTCCCAGGGCTTGTCTCTCTCCAGGCTCAGCTGCTCTGTTAGCCCCACAAGGCCAGCTGTAGACTATCAGGCAAACAGCTCTTCTCTCTTCCCAGGGCCTCTGCCATGTCTAACTGAGTCTTCTCTCTGCTTCTCTGTGTGCTTACTTCCCGGGCTCCAGCATCAAAACTCCAAACTCCCTTCTCTGCAATGTGGTTTCTCTGTGAGTCCCTGCCCATGAAGGGGGCAGGGACTCAACATCTTACTGATGTGGTCCAATCAAAGCCTCAATCATTACTTAATCAAGTAAAAATAGAATCAGAACCAACCACATCCATGCTTGGGAGGAGGAAACCAGGACCATGAGAAAATGCTGTTTTGGAACAAGTGGTAGAAGAGTAAGTACAAGAGTAGTGAATGTATGTTTCTTACACTGATAAAATCCAACAAATAAGCCTCTCTCCTCATGGGTGGGCTAGAGAGACTTGAAATAAATACTTGTAAACTGCACAAGCTGGTCCAAATCCATTTTACAAAGCCCCTGAAAAAATGTTAACCCTAATAATAATAAAATAAATGGATATTAAAATTTCAAGAAACGTTTTTCTGTTTATTAAGATATAAAGGTCAACTCATTGTTGAAGGAGATTCACAAAAAGTTGGCAGTCACAATGCTGGTGAGAATGTGACTTAGTACAATGTTTATAGATGGCAAATTGGTTATATGAATCCAAAGCATTATAATATCCAAATCCTTTTGTCTAGTCACTCTAATTCTAGGATTTTATCTTGCCCCAACTTACCAAAAAACAGAGATCTGCAAAAATAATTCATGGATAAAATATTCTTCAAGATGTTCATAACAGCAAAAAAATTGGAAGTCATCTAAATGTTTAATTAAAAAGAATTATATATATATTTTAAGATTACAGTATACCCATGAAGGTCAAGGGTATATTATTAGAAAAACAGTGTGCAGGAGGAAATACTGAGCTGGTTAAACAATGAATACATTGTCCAGGACCAGCCTGGGAACTGCCAGTTTCAACCCTCTGAATCTGAGCATAAACTTAGAGACCTCCTCCTGCCTGTTCTGTGTGTTCAGCCTGGGACATTTTTCTGGGCCTTCTTCTCTATCCTGTACTGTTATAACTGTCCTCTGTCTCTTCAAACCTAGTCTCTTTCCATTCTATGGATTTTTAAAGAATTTTTATGTATTTACCACATGAAAGCATTTGTAAGTTCGATATGCAGATGAAGATTGTGCATGTTTCTTCAAATCCAGGAGATCTAACTGTGTGAGGCCAATGTTCTCACATGGAATGAATGGGGTGAAGACAGAGAGACCCTGAGAATGTTTACCAGCCAGCAGGGCATGAGCACTGGCCAGGCAGAGATGCAGGCTGCTGCAGCCACCAGCCTGGAGCAGGGGCCTGGTTTTTACCTTCTAGTTGCTGGGTTGTAGGTGGACGGAATTGTGAACCCCCAAAAGACGTACTCAAGTCCTAACCCCTGGTCCTGTGAATGTGAACTTACTTGTAAATAGGGTCTCTGAAGATGTTATTAGTGAAGGTGAGACCAAACTGGATTAGGGTGAGATCTAATCCAATATGTTGATGTTCTTATAAGGAGAGGCTATTTGGACCCAGCAAGACCAGCAGAGAGATAGCCATGTGATGGAAACAGGGATGCCATGGATTGCCAGCCACTCCCTGGAGCTGGGGTACAGGTGTGAAATGGGCTCTCTCCTTTAAGAGGAAGCATGGCCCTGCCAGCACCTTGCTTTCAGACTTCTAGCCCCTACAGCTGTGAGACAATAAATTTCTGTTTTGTAAGCCAACTAGTCTGGTTCTTTGTCAGAGCAGCGCTGGAGCAGGGTTATGCTGTGGGTCTCAGGAGAGGATCCAGGGCAACATGGGGACATGTAGGAGCCCAGGGCAGCAACTGTTTACCAAGGGCTGTGAAATTGCTTTAAGAACTCTTTTCAAGTAAAGATTAGAGCAGGTGTAACAAGAGACCTCAAGACCCCAGAGGTGACTCTGAGTCCAGAGCTCTTTCCATTCCTTCACTCAGCCTGAAGAAAGAAGGCCTGCATGCTTCTAAGGCATTTGAATCTAGTAGAATATTAAAAGGTAAACGAGACAGGAAGCAGAAAGATGTAATCTGGGTGTTCAATAAATGTGGGGGCCTGGAGGAGCCAACAAAAGCCACAGGCTTAAAAAACGAGGAGAAAGATGTCTCAGTTTCTGACCATCCCTTCTAGGGATGAGGGAGGCAACTAAAGGTTTTATTAATAAATGATATTTGCACTTTTAAAAGTGGACATCCTGGGAAGCAGCTGTGGCTCAATCAGTAGGGCTCCCGTTTACCATATGGGAGGCCCCGGGTTCGGTTCCCGGGGCCTCCTGGTGAAGGCAAGCCCGCCCGCACGGCGTGGTTAGCTGACCCAGCGAGCACAAGCAGCAAGGGAGGGGATAAATGAATAAATAAATAAAATCTTAAAAAAAAAAAAAAAGTGGACATCCTTTCGCAGGTTAACATCCAAGGAAATTCGACTTCTTTCTTTTCCTGGTGTGTTGACCTTAACAGGTTTGCATGTATTTTGTGCTCTCTTGCTTACATCGTTGAACACCATTTTCTCCCCACAATAAAATATAATAGGAATAGAAACTAAATTTCAAAAAGTCTTCAAAATACAATATTCAAGCCTTTACACATTATTCTCTGAAACTAACATATCCTGTTCCTTTTCTATTAACTCCAGTAACATTCAATTACTGTACAATGTGCCAACATTTTATTCATAAGGCAGCCACCTGAGAAAGAGCCATGCTCAAAGCCTTTCCAGAATCTGCTTTCCAACTAGATACTTTGAATCTATAATTCAGTGTAATTCTGGCTGTCTCACCACAATGACTGGTTCATAAATGGATGCAGGTTCCCCGGATATAGTTAACCACTGGTTCCTAGTTTTAGTGGGAAAATTTTTACTAGAATTGTGTAGGAAGAGAATCTTACCCCATTAAATTTCTGAGATTTCTTTCCCTGATAATACATAATAATGTCTGATAGCCTTTATCATCAACCTTTATCTCTTGAGCCAAGAAAGAGAGTCCTGCTATGTTTTTAATCTCCGATATGGAGCCAGGCGTGAGGCTGCTATATTCCCATTAGCCTTGCATTTGGGCTATAGCCAGCTTGAACTGAGTTTTTGATACTTGACTAATACATTTGATATTTAAAACCTGATAAGGATGTGTTTAGTTGTTAACAACTACTGATTATGTGCAGTGGCATATGGCCCATTTGATTGAACATTCAACTTTGAAAAACTGAACTAACCAACAAATTAGCGATACTTAGGTTAATCATATAGAAAAGACCATCTGTCCATAAACAGTCTCAAAAACGAATCTTATTGAAGACCTTCCAATTGTGACAGGAAGACAGGAAAATGAAGGTATTTCACAATGTTTTTCTTTTACCTAATACTTGCAGAAGTTACCTTTCACTATTATCTATTTCATTCTCAATGTTCATATTTAATATGAGTATAAACTGAATTGTTTATTCTTCCTTCTAAACCTTCACAGACTTTCCTTTCTAGTTTTTTTTTACATTTTGCCTTATATGATAAAGGAAAGGAATTATTTTTTGAGTGCCCTTAAAAGTCTACTTTACATACATTAGTTCACTTCATACTCAGAACAAGCGTGAAAAATGTGGATTTATCTACTTTTTACAGCTTGCGCAAACAGAGATTTTATCAAGTTTAAGTAACTTGCCCAAGGTCAAAGCTTGTAAACATCAAAATAGGAATTGACTTCCAGTTCTTTTGATTTGGTAAATCATGTCCACTCAATAATGATAATGATAATAATAATGCCAATAACAATCAAAATGTTATATTTATTAAGGTTTACATATCCTAACAAGCCTATAAGGTAGATACTATTATCTCCATTTTATGAATAATTCAACTGAAGCACCTACAGATTAAGCATGTTGCCAAAGATCACACAGCTAGAAAGCGGTGAGGTTAGGATCCAAACCCAGGTCAGACATCAGGCGTTGATGTTTTTCTAACCCTATGCTATGCTCTACTGAATGTAGTTAAAAGATTTTCTCCTTCTGTCTGCTAGCACAGTGTTTCTCAACCATGTTTCTATTATCACCCCTAAGGAGCCCGTGGAGTGATATCATCCCATGGAGAATGCATGCCCTAGGTCTATCCTCCTTAGGAGTAAAGGCTCTGTGTCATTTCTCTCTATCATTTCTTCTAATCCAGTTTAATACCTTTCCTTCTTGATCTGTGGACTTGTATATGAGGCTCTTGGACATGTTAATCAATTTGAAAGAACAGCATTTGCCCCAAGGAACAATCAATTCTATGGTCTTTGGTCAATGCTGCACTTTCAGCAGGACCTGAAAAATATCCTCCCCAACTCTCGTTTTGTTTGTTTGTTTGTTTTCTATAGATATAAAAACGTGTCATTCTGAATGTAGAGCAACTATCCACAGAAAATGGTACTTTCTGAAAAAAAATTTGTTTTTCTATTTGCAAGCTTGGAAAACTATTAAAATCTAAAGATCTTCTAAAATACTTGATGTTGGGCTTTCACAGACTGTGGGAGCATATATTCCCAACTTTAGCAAACTGCCTCCCATTTCTCAAAATAAAAGGAAGCTGTTCAGGAGGAAGGGTAATTTTTTTTCTGTTCAAATTTGTTTCTACTGTGAAGTTATTTGGTAGCCCATGAGAAAACAGCTGTTGCCGCCTTATTTCTATCTTTGTATCTGCTTCTAAATTAACTTATGGCTGATGCAGCCTCTATTTTATTTTATGACTACTACTAAAAGATGAATTATGAATTAATCAGAGAATTGTTCATTTCAGTTGAATCAATAACATCTTTAATGAGTGAGGACTCCCCATAAGGACCAATAAATCATTACTGTAAACATGAATAACTAAACTATACTCAACGTAATCAATATATAGAAAATATATTGGGAAGTTACTACAAATATCTAGGAATAAACATATATTAATCTTAGATTTGAGTTATATTTGTTGACGCCAATCGATATGATAATGGGAGCTATTTTCAAGGCCTTGGGAGTAGGTTTTCATGCCAGAGACTAGAGAGTAAATTTAATTGACACATCTCTGATATTCAGACTTGCCTCATCTGTACAGCCTTCACATGAATTTTCAATTCAATTTCAACCTCTAATGGGAGCTCCCTCAAATCCAAACACCTTGTTGTAGCAGCAGAAAATGAATTATGTGGATAACAATATTTCATCAAGCTTGAAACTCAGCTGTGTTATGTCCAAAGCAGTAAAGCTGTGTAAATAAATTGCTAAGGCACAGGGAAATTGATGACTTGTATCTCATATTGTAAAGCCAGGATGTACAGTTTAAAAAAAAAAAAAAAAAGAATGGAAGAAAGAAAGAAAAATTAAGAATTATCCCTTGCACTGGGCACATTTTACTGTTATTTACAAGTTCAAATGAATGTTGGAGCAAAAGTTATTCCTATTCGCCCCTCCCCCATCACACACACAGGTTTCCCTATTATTAACAGTTCGTATCAGTGTGGTACATTTGTTATGATTGGTGAAACAATATTCTTTTAATTATACTATTAGCTATAGCCCATATTTTACATTAGGATTCACAGTTTATGTTGTACAATTCTATAGTTTTTTTTTTTTTTTTTTTTTTTTTTTAATTCTGGTAACATACATACAACCAAAACCTTCCCATTTTAACCACTTTCAAATATACAATTCTGTATTATTAATTACATTCACAATGTAGTGCTACCATCACCACCATCCATTACCCCCAAACAGAAAATATGAACCAATTAAGCATGAACCTCCCTGTTTAAAGAAAGATATTCCTACTCAAAGATTGAAAAAAATATTCTGTGATTGCAGTATCATTGTATTATAATATACACATATTTTTTCAGCCATTGGCAATAAAACTTATTAAAAACTTGCACGGCTGGCATATTAAGTTTGGCCAACAGGACACCCAGACAAGTTAAGCTCTCTGCCACCTTCTCTACACATTTTAAACAAGCCTTATGAACACAAAGACAACTGTGAAGAATTTCCAAAAAGGTCCAAGCCAGAGACCCTCTAAAAGCAGTTGAAACAATTTAAAAACAAAACAAAACAAAATAACATTTAACAAGGGGTAACTTCTGTACCAGCTTCTTATCAAACGACTGTTTGAAAATATTTCTGAACCCTGATTTGAGGGTCAGAAGGATGGATGGGAAGGCCTGGTAGGAAATGATCTACTGAGAAAACACAATCATTCCTTAGGTAGACAAGAACAGAAAAGGAAAATGGACCGCTTAAAAATCAATGTAAAAGTGAGGAGAAACACAATAGTTGCCTTCTCTAGAATCTTCACTAGAGCTAGAGCTAGATTGTTTGGGTGTCCAAAAATCTCCAGCATCCAGAAACTAGAGTATGTGCAATTTTATTCCTAAACGCCTCTCTCAGTTGACTGAAGGTCTGTCTTTACATGGCTTCCCCACTAAGTTCAAACATTCCCCAAAGAGAGAGTTTGTCAAGTAACTTTCCCTTTGGAACTAATAAAATGTCTGGGCTAAAGTAGGTAAGAGGTTTTAGAAGGAATTCTGGGATCTGAAGGGTGAGGAAAAGGAACCTCTGCAGGGGAGAAGAGTGGAAAATTGGCAGAGAGAAACACATGTGAAATGGTTACCATTTCCTGAAAGGAGGTGAGGGCAGCAGCCTTGGCAGGCTCCTTGCTGAACTGGAAGGAATTGTTTTCCATGTTGTTCTGGCAAACGTCACAGAGAGCAGCATGGGTGTTTTCGCTACGCTGCAGGGCATTTTCTAGCCAAACTTTTGGGCTCAGCTTGGTTGCCCTTAAGCAACCAGAGAGTATCTCTATACTGGTGGGGCTGTTCCATGGGTCACATCTATGTTTGCTCTTACACCTCTCACTGAGATGCTGTTTCCGCAGGACCGTGCTTGCGTTTTCTTCCTTCTGAACATAGTTACTTTAGGATGGCTCAGCCCTTTGTTTGATGCTATAACTCTTAGATTTTAATTTTCAGATATTCCATAAATTTTGGGAGGATGTGACTTAACCCCCTTGACCTAACATCTTTGTTCTTTCGGTATTCTTTACTCATTTTGTCAGGAATTTTGTATAGAGTAAGAGAAAGCAGGTAGGAAAGGCTTAAACTGTTGCATTCATTTTATCACCTTTACCTAGCAGAGCAGCTTATTTTAATTATGTGGAATTGATTCTGTTCTATTATATATTTTATTCCTCTTTTAACTTTTAAACAGAAAGTGGAGGACAAGATGGTAGTTTGAGGCTTTTATGGAACCCAGAAAATCAAGTCCTTAGAGCTAATCCATTCCTGTGGGCATAAACCTATTGTATGTGGGACTTAAAAAAAAAAAAAAAGATTAATTCAGTAGCCCATGACCAAGGGTGGGTCTTAATTCTCTTAGTGGAGTCCTTTAAAACAGTATGAATAGAGAGAGAGAAACCCACAGAAGCCCAGAGAGAAAGCCACAGGAGCAGAGAGAAAGCCAGAGGAAGCCAGAAAGTGAAAGCAACAAAACCAGGAAGAGAAGGGAGAGACCAGCAGACAGGGCCATGTGCTTTTCCATGTGATACAGTAGTCCAGGACTGCTAGCAGCTGGTCTTTGAGGAGAAAGCATCTTCTGATGATGCCTTTATTTTGGACATTTTTCTCAGCCTCAAAACTGGAAACTTATAACTTAATAAATCCCCATTGTAGAAACCAACCTATTTCTGGTATATTGAATTTTGGCAGCCTAACTAATTAAGAGAGTAGTCTTTTCAGAGATTGTGAGCCGCATAGTTCTATTTCAATGTTGGATGTAGTAATAATAGGTAGTGTTTACTTATTATATGCCAGGCATTGTTCTAAGTTATATGCGTGTATTAACACATCTTTGCAAAAACCTTGTAGGGTAGATAGTATAATTATCCCAGTTTTGTAGCTGGGACCAGGATCCAATCTATTTGATTCTTAAATCCATGCTTTTATCACTAAAATTTACTGCCTCCCATTATACTGTTAAAAGCTCTGAACAAATCCTAATTGTTTAAAAATAAGTTAATATATAAATCTTTGCTATCTCCATTCTGTCTATTTGAATACTAAGGTAAAATAAAACAAAACAAAAGAAAAACCCTTCTACCACCCATCTACCATATGTCGCAGTTAAAGAAAAGACTCCATGTTTTATGAATCATCCTTATATGATTTCCCTCCAGGCCACTGGGTATCTTTTGCCTTTCACACTGCAAGAACTAAACTTACAATTTGATATGCTGCATATCTGTTATGCTTGGGGCAGAGAAGGCAAGACCCCAGGATCTCTATCTTAAAGTATATAACATTTCTACTTTAAAAGTCAAATCTCTCATTCAGAATGATTTCCCTTTCTTTAAACCTCTTTGTTTGGAATCCAACAGTTGCCTTCTCCAGAAAATCACACCTAGCATTACAATGGATGGAAATATTCATTCCTCAAGTCAAAGCTCTTCAAGTACAATAATTACATTTTTCTCGATGTGCACATGCCTGGATTCTTTTCCTGTGTTAGCTGTCAAAGCACCCAGTTCAAAGAGGAGGAGAAAATTATTTCCTGTGGGTAGCCCAATCAGTATTCGGATCGTAATGTCAAATCCCTGAACAACATTTTGTTATTCCAGATTAGTTTGATTAATGGTGTCTTTCCATGGATTAATTTTCCCTGGTCTACTTACACAGTGTCATCACGCTCACAGCCATGGCCATTCTAAGGCATCTTGGCAACTCCTTGCGCCATATGGTCGAGGCCGTCATTATTGCTCTATTGCTTTGCCATCAACTTCTTGTTACTGAAAACCTTTATCCTATGTTACTCTTTGATGTGTTACTGATACTTTCTAGGATATTTTGTTGTTATTGTGACACCATATTTTAAGAACCCTTCATGTGATAATAGGAATGATAATCACATGTTGAATGAGTCACATTTTAAGAAGAAGATACATTTTTAAAGTCCTTGAACAATTCAAAAATTATATAGTTCAAGTCAAACTCTTCCTAAGGCTGACTGGTTCTTCCGTCTTCTAGAATAAATGGTAGCCCAATGCAATAGCCTCAATACAGTCAATAGGCTACTCAGTGTGAAACTCTGCAATTCTGAGGAGTTAAAAAAAATAGTCCACATTACTTTATTCTTAAAAATAAATTCAGGCTTTATTAATATTTTCATCTTTTATGTTTTCAAATTTAATAATCCAAATTAGAATAAAATAAAGCCATACTCTATTTGATTCTGTCATTTTATTCTGCCACGTACATCTCTGAATAAAATTGAATTTGATTCTTTGCTGTACTTACCACTAAACTGAAAGAAGATACTGTACCCTCCACAGTACCTGGAATTCAGCTGGGGCTCCATAAATATCTGTTGGAAAAATGAATAAATGAATAAGTAAACATTTAGTGTTCCAGAAAATGATTTTCTTAACATGCCATCTTCCTAGTCACAAAATTATTTTAATTATATTACTATTCCATCAATTTAAAAAATGTATCTAGTCTTTTCTATTCACTTTTTTTTAGCACTTGTAAAGCTCCCTTGAGGATATATATTTATATCCCCAATATTATTGTTTGCAAACTGAATACGTGTAAGGTGAATGAAATATGTAACTATAATATCTACTTCTAAGATTGCAGAGGTAGAAACACAATTTCCAGAACAAAGGGGGATAGGTCTACTCTAGTTTTATGCTGCCACAGCTGTACCTGACAGTCAGTTCAGGAACCATCAACTCGTGTGTCATGAACATGAAGCACATGCCAGGCACTGAGCTGAGTGCACTAAATACATCATCTGCTTTAATCCCCAACCATATCCATGGAATACCTTTTATTAATTTATTCATTTTACATATGAAGAACCAAGGTTTGAGAAGTTAAATCCAGGTTCATAACTATTAAATGACAGAGTTCAGACTCAACCCCAGTGTCTGTCTGAGTTCCTAGCTGCCTCCTTAACCACTGCCTTATGAGATAGAGTTTCACAAAGAAATTATTAGGATGTGTGGGGATTAGAAACAATATTTTTTGAGTCATCAGTATTATTGTTGGGGATTAGTCTGGATGATTAAAAACATGGAAAGACAGAACAACTGTTTTCAACTATCTTAAGGGCCCCCATGCAGTAAAAATTAGTTTGGATTTTTCTTTATAGACCATCAAATGTTAGATGTTAGGATTAAGAATGGAAGTTATAGAGTCAGCAATTCTATATTAATATAAGAGAAACACTTGTAATGATATCTATCCCAAATAGATTATAGGCTGCCTTGGCAGGCAATAAAAGCTTCAATTGGAGGCATGATGATCTCTTACAGAGATAATAAAGAACTATATTGTAGATGAATCGTTGAATCAAATGGCCTTATATTTCCTCAAACTAAAGATTTCATGATCCCGTGATTCAACATAAGCTAATAAAAGTAGGAAGGAAAAGAAAGGGTGAAGGAACATTTACTGACTGCCTAGTTAAGGACACTATGCATCATTTCTCTTAATACTCATCATGAGGTCAATAATGTCCATGAGATCAATATTATCATTCCCATCTTACTTACAAAAAAAAACCTGAAATAGTATACCCACCTAACAGATGCAAAACCTGAGGTTTAGAGTATAAAAATAACATGTCCGAGACCACACAACTATAAAAGGACTAAGCCAGGATTGAACCTCTGATCTTTTCTACTCTAAGCAAAGTTCCTAAGGAGAGGAAAAAACTGTGGATGTAGAACTACAAGGAAAGAAATAGGAAGATCAAGTGTAACACAAGTTCAAAAACTGAGGAGGCACCAGCTGCAGAGTGACCTTGGGGAAGTGTTAGAAGTCAATGGGAAGGATAAACAAGAGGTATGGATAAAAGTACCAACACAATATAAACACCAGCCAGTATATCTACATATTTTCTTTAAGCACTTAATGTTGTTTGAAGTTTACTAAGCATTGGGCTGGAGTTAGAGAAATTAGGTGATTTAAAAGAGATTACTGCTGGGGGGTCAGTGTAGACATCACTGGAATAAAAAAATTCATGTATTTCTAGTCTATTAAATGTAGTAGCCACTGGTCAGAAGCAATGTGATGAGCAGTGTCAAAATAATTTGGTTGTGGCTGACTCCCTTTAGAGATCTTACTTGGAATTTTTATGCATTCATTTCTTTAACAAGTGTGTTCAAAGCACTAAAGATCCATCATTGAAACAAAAACACATAAATCCCTATCCTCAAGGAGTTTACATTCCGGAAGAGGAGGAGAGCATTAAAATTACTATATAAATCAATTCTATAACACACTGAGAAAAAAAAGAAATAGAGCATGACAAATGAATTGAGCAACTGGGAGGGAGCAACTTTCAAAATAGCAGCTGAGAAGGGGGCATTTGAGCAATATCTGGAAGCAGGTGAAAAAATGATCGTTGCAAATATTTTAGGGTAGAACATTCTAGAGAGGCAATAGCCAAGGCAAAGAGTTTAGGGAAGGGCATAACTGCGTTCCAAGCACAGAGAGGTGTGGAAAGGAGGAACAAGAGATGAGGTCAGAGAAGACCGGGAGGCCAGGACAATACTGCAGGAGCTTGTGGATCATTGTAATGCCACTAGCTTCTACTCGGCATGAAATGAAGAGCTACTAGAAAGTTTTGGGTGTAGGAGTGACTTAATTTTAAATTGCAAACTAGATACTAAAATACCCCCAACATATTCATGAGAAATGGAAAGTTTACTCCAGCTGCTATCCAGAGACAGGGAAGAGGATTCTTATTGTGTATCACATTTAAGAACTGTACTGAAAGTTCCTTCAGATAGCTGACCTACGGTTGCCCTCCAAAAATCATCTCTCCACCAGTCACACCATCTTTCCTCCCTTTCTGACAGAGCACCCCAAATTCTGTCCCACAGTTACCAGCTCTTGGTCTCAACTTATATTCCTCACTTAGCAAAACAAATGCTCTCTATTAAACTCTACAGCAAACTTTGATTTTAACTCAAGTGTTCACTTGAGAAAACAAGTCCTTCCTTTGGGGTGATTTTGCTGCTAAGAATATATAATTGTCTATATATTGCTAATTCTATGCTGAATGTTCTATAAATAGACTAAACAGATTTGAATTAGTCTTGGTTGCAGTTCCTTAGCACTTGGACAATGATGTGTTGGCAGCCACATCTTATTTCAGAAGAGGATGTCATTATGGGAAGTGATAAAATAGCAGAACACTGAACAGAAAGCTAAGAAAAGAAGAGTTCATTTCCAGTTTTGAAATGAAGACTGTAAGATTCCAAACAGGCATGTCAATCAGGGGTTGAATAGAAAGTTCACACTGTGGTGTGACTAGAGGGAAGAATGTCTTGAGATCCCCCTTAGTAAAACTGTATCCTTCACTTGCTAAAGTAAAGGCCCCAGAAGGAGAGAGAATCTGCAGACCAGATGGAGGAGAAAAGAAGGGATGAAAGACCGGGTGGAGGTAAGAATGTCAAGGTTGGACATTGCCCAAGGCTCAACCATTTGAATAGATCCAGGGGCTGGGAAATCAGCAGGCTCAGTAGCCCCCAGTTCTCCTTTTCCCCACTCTTTGCAAAAGTGGCATCATCAGAGGGATTAACATCTCTCAATACGTCTTCATTATCATAGAATGCCCTCCACAGATTATTTACCACAATCCTCTACAAGAAATTTCCACTCCCAATTCAAGATGAGCAGTGGTAAATTCCTTTATATACACTTATTCCAAAAATATGGTCTATGCCTTAGAATCTTGCTCCTCAAAGAATAGTATCCGCACCAGGAACATCAGAATCATCTGAAACATTAGAAATGCCAAGACTTGGACTACACCCCAGGCCTACTGAATCAGAATCTGAGTTTAACCACATCCCCAGGTGATTTAAATGAACATTAAAGTTGTAGAAGTAGTGCCTTTGAGCAATTGTTCTCAAACTTTGCATGATTAGAAATCACCTGGAGAGCTTTTTAAAAATCCTATGTGTCAGCTGTGCTCCATGTCATATACCTCAATTATCAGTAGTTTTAAAACTCCCTCAGGTGATTCTACTGTGCATAGAGAGGATTGTAACACTTGCATTTAAAGGGAAACTTGCCCTGAACTGCACTAGTCCTTACCACTTAGGTTTCCCTGTTAACTTAGATATTCAAAATCTCACTAAATCCTATCCTAATTTCTTACATGTCCAAAAATCTGATGATATTCATTAATTTGCAGTTGATCCATAATTGGCAAATGGCCAGAGAAATCCAGAAACACTACTGAGTCTTTCCACCCTGACATGTAATGATTCTTTGTTTTTAAATACTCTTTGTAGCTCAAGGTTGCTTTTCAGATGGAATGATTTCCTCTCTCTTATTTCTCTGGTCATTACTCAATAAGGGAGATAAAGAACCTGAACTATACTCAACATTTTTAAACATGATTATTATAAATGTTTTGTAAGTTAGCTTCAGGAGCTAAAAAGATTTCTTGATGGCAGGTGATACTTCTGTTGAATCAACAAGATTGACTCATCTCATGCGTGATGTTTAGTGAGTCAAACATTTTCATTTTACAATGGATAACACTGAAAGAAAATTTTCTTTAATTCATTGGAAGGCTATTTTGTAAGATGGAGAACAAAGAAAATCAACTCTCCATGGAACCAGTCAGTCTTCCAAAATGTAATACATCCATTAGGAGGAAAAAAAATGTGTCAGATGAGAAACAAATTGGCTAAATTGGTTGAAACGTCTCTTTAAAATTAAGTTTACATATTAAAGGTAAGATCAAAGGAATCTAAGATAATTTTCTAAGAAAGAAATATCCTCTGATTTTCAGCTAAGGAAAAACATTTCAATTTTTTCCTCACTATATTTTCAGCACTTTTGGTTGTGAGCAGCAGAAAATGAAAACAAACTTGCTTAAAATAGAGAAGAATTTATTGATGCATTAACTAAAATATCTAGGGTAGGGGTTCTTAACCTTTTTTGTTCCACAGATCCCTTTGCCAGTCAGGTGAAAACCATGGACACTAAACTAAGTCCACACTATACTGTGTATTATTTAATAAGTATAGCACACCTGCACCAACACATCCTCACAAGAATAGTATTTTTTTGAATTTCAATTCAAGCTCACAGAGCCCTTGTTATGAACCCCTGATCCAGAGGTATCTAGCTTGAAGCACTGTTAGATCCAGATGCTCAAATTAGGCCAGATAGATCTTCCTCTATCTTCAGACTCTGCCTTGGTTCTGTGCTGCTCTAATTTGCTGTAAAGTTTGCCCTATATGGTGGCCCATTAGATCCAAGAAACTCCCAGTATTACCTCGGTGACATATCTTGTTTCAGGTGTCCATCACTGTATCAGATTGTATGGCCTGGGAGATGCTTGCTGGCAAGATCTGGGTCCTGTGCTCATCTCCTGGAGCTGGACACAGGGTCAACCCCAGTTAAGCTACATGAACTGAGAAGAGGGGGGATGACAGCTCCCCTAAAGACTATCAAATGTGTGATGACATAAAAGGAGAATATGGGATGCTGGGGAATTAAAAATAATATTCCACAAGGGCTCATACATTCTTTGCCTTTAAAACTGATGCATTATAAAACAATTATCTGTGAGACATTCAGGAGAAATGAGCATATAGAATAACCAATTTATTCACCTTTGCTAGTTTCCCATGGCATGGGCTTTCCACACATAAATGCTGTGTTGACTCCACTTGGGGAAAGAGAAAGTGTCTGATGTTCCCAAGCATGAATCACTAAAGTATCACACTTCTTAAAAGGAAAGCCTTCTCAGTTGCAAGTGAAGGTGGGAGCATTGGGCTCACTGTGGTGAACATTATTCAGTCAAGTGTTTTCTTTATTTTGTTGGTTGTACTGGTGCATTGTGAAATCCATGTCTTTTGACCATTGCCCAGATCTAACACTTTAAATGGACTTTCTCCTTTGCTAGCTATTGTTGATATGAAGATGCTTGAACTCAGGGGTTTTAAGTAACTTGAATAAGGCAGACCAACTCTTTCTGAATCAAGATTCAATCTTTAAAAATGCATATCCAAGAAAAGGCACACCAATGCTTCAAAGGAGGTTCCTAAGACTTAACAGGAACCATGGTTGTTCTCAAGCAGCGTTTGTCAATGCAGGCGGTACTGACGTTTTGAGTCAGATTAATCCTTGTTGCAAAGGACTGTCCAGTACACTGTAGTACACTGAGCAGTGTCCCTGACCTCTACCTACTAGATTCCAGTAGCACCTCTGCCCATATTTGTGATAACCGAAAATGACTCCAGACATTGCTAAATGCTCCCTGTGGGGCAAAAGTGTCCCTGGCTGAGAGCCACTGCTTTAAATCTGAAATGACAATAATGAAACACAGACTATTTTATTAATATAAAGATAAAGTGAGAGGTTTCATCCATAGTAAAAGTAATCTTGTTGCTTCTTGTTTTTTTAATTTTGGCATTATTATAATTATTTCTTTGGAATTAATCACAAATCTAATTTTTTAAAGCTCTGAAAATAAAATAAGAAACCGCCCAAAAGGATAACTCTCCTTGCCACATTAACCTTCAAAGATAAAGAAGTAAAGAGAACTGTGACTTAAAGTGGTGCCAGATGGACACGCCTATTTAAATGAAGATTCCTCTCTTTCCCTTTCCTTCTGATTTCCACTGGTCACTATAGCAACAAGAACAGGAGCAATTCAGAATCAGGACACATGCACTCCAGCATGACAAGTTCAATTTATATGTAGTTCAGCAACATAACAGCAACAATAACAAAAAACTACGCTAAACTTAATGAGTGCATTTATACCCTAAGTCAGTGGACTTTGCTATGCAGTACCAAGAGTGACACTCGGTTCAAAAAATCCCTTGGGAGTCTTTATTCAAGAGTTGGAAACACTCAAGCGTTTTCATTAAGGCATCACCTTGTCAAATCTCTAACAGGAGATTTGGATCCCTTAAATATCATGCAGGCTTAAACATAGTGTCCTTTCTTAGCACTTGGAGATTTTAATGCCATAAAATAGGGTGAGGAGTGTCTCCAATGACAGTGAGTTGAACAGAATTGATAATATTTAAATATATGCTGTAATATTCATATGTACCAAGCTAAGGAACAAGCATATTCCTAAAGAAAAAAATCTATAATGGGATTTTATATATTTCAATACTGAAATCCAAAATTCAAATGGAAAAAAACGAGTCTCTTCCTAGTGGGGTAATAAGCCATTATTTTGGATATATCCTTTCTTGATTTTAATCATTGCAAACTACTAAAACTGATGTTTATGTCCTTTTAGTCTTAGAATTTGCTGTAGCTATACTTCAGTTTAAAGAACTTGGGAATTGAATTTCTTACTTTCATGAACTCAAAATTCTAAAGGCGACTTTGGTATATCTGACTATTAGTCTTTCTGTTAAGCCAAATTTAAGCTATTCTAGGCAAGTGACTTTCTAGAATTAAAAAAATCTTCAAGAAAAAAATAAAACAAAATTTATAGCTCACCTGTTCATTTCAAGAACATACCCAATATATGGATTTAATCCCTTATAATACATCTAAGGACAATTTTCATTTGCACTTTCTAAGCAAAGGGTAGAATTTATGACTGTACTCACCCCCATCTGATTACCTTCAAACATTCCTGAAATAAACTGAAGATGTATTTCTGTTTCATCTTCTCCAGATTAACTACTCTAATTCAAAGAGCATTTCATAAAATTGGTTTTAAGACTTAATTCTTTAACTAATTTTGTGTCTTTTCTTTGGTTCAATGTAACTTTGCAAATGAGGATGTACAGAAAATGAATGCAGAGTTTAATAAAGTGTAAAGCAAATAGAACCTTTCAAATTCCAATTACTGTAGTCTTGGTATTATGTTATTAAAGAAAAAAACAATATATATCCTCTCATAGATCCTGGACATTTCTTTAATGAGCTTAGATCCATTGAAATGCTAATGTATAATTTTTCCTTAAATTGTTTTCATCTCCACTCAGATTACTAGTAAGTTAGTTACCATATTTATGTGATAAAAACTTTATGAATCACTCTAGGACCAAGATCAGCACAGACTCAGGCTACTGACTAGAGTTCAGATTCTTAAGAACAAGGGTGAGGATGAAGAACTACATTGAATAATAGGATATTACGGATATGTTCCTTCATCCAAGAACAACGTAAGGATATGGCATTTACCAAAAGACAGCAGTCTTACATGGATTTTGAAGAGTTTTCTAAAAATTTTCCATGTCAGTTTTCTAAAGATAAATGTATGGGAATTTCAATTTTAATTTTCCCTTCAAATTCAAAATGAGAAAACTGAGAAAAATGGAAGAATACTTGTGTTTGGTACTATTTACCCTTTTACACAAAATTCATCCATGTATATAATAAAAATTCTGAACTTAAATTTACAAGGAATATTATTTCTTGCCAAAACACATTACATATATATGAAAAATTTAAAAAGTCAAATATACATTTGTAATAATTATTCAGCTCCTCATTAACTTTTGGAACTGTGCAGTAAATCTAAAAACTGATAATTGACTTAGATGCATATCTCTTGAGGATTTAGCAGGTGTTTAACAGCTACAAATATAAGTGGGGAAAAAAAAAATCAAATAAGCCAAAAAAAAATCTAGTCATACTGAATATGTACATCAAAACCAGATTTGAAAACAACTGATATTAGTATTCCACTATATTCACACACTTATTTTATCAAGAATACTATATATCATGCCAAATAACCTGTTTATAAAATTCCCGAAGGAAAACCATTGCATCATTTGTAGGAGAGCTCTGTTTTTTCCAAGTGATTAGCTGATTTACTTTATCTGATTAAATAAAGAACCATTCTGATAGCAAGGCACAGGGCCTGACATGCTGGCGGGGATGAAACTATCAGATGAAATGATATTGGGTATCTGTCTGTGGATAAATGACTTCCCTTCACTGCCAAATCACTGCCAAGTCACCGACTCATCTATTATATCTTTCAGGGTAAGGCAAGTGAGGCACTCATCTCTGGTGAAAATTTTAAGGAGGCATCAAAAATCTCAGTAATCAAGATAAATAATATTTTGATGTACTATTTTTAAAAATCAAAATTAGTACCAAAAAAACCCATGATGCACTAAATATCAAATTTTTAAATAAAGGACTTGTATTGATTTCTATTTATTATTGGCAATAGCTGGTAACCATTTGCTATGTGAGAATGCTTTTTTAGTATTCTTAAGATGCACAGTTTTCCACTAAAAAAGAAAAAAAAAGAAGAAAAAAAGAGCCTTACATTTTCTTTATTTGAACTCTAGATGATTGTTGCTTTGGCTAATAAATATTTAGATTTCAGGCTTATTGTGTGGCAGTATATGATTGTGTACATTGCCCTAAAAATATATTGCTCCCTGACGCTTCATTTCAGATGCCAGAAGTGGGGGTCATCCAGGAAAAAAAAATTCTGTTTGAAAATGTCAAACAGGGTTAGAGTTTAAAAGCTCCTGTTATATTATACTCTTGTTCTTATATGGTCTTTTATAAACAACAGAAGGCTTGTTCACACATAAAATGATACCAAAAATCTAACAATCATTACATCTTTTAAGACTCCGAAATTTGTTGTGAGGGCAAGATGATATCTGTGAGCATGACAAATTACAAAGCACTATGCAAATGTAAATTATTAGTCAAGTTTAGAAACCTCTAAAAATTGGGCCATTTGACTTTTTAATCTTTTGCTGCCCCATCTTCAAATTCTAAATTTTTATAAGTCATACCCACTCAATATTGAAGAAAGAGAAAAGAACTGTCCAATCCCACTATAGCTACTTTAGGTATATCTGGTCTGTATTTTCAGTCTTCCCCTGTTCTAATCTGTCCTCCGCATTATTAACGTAGTGGTCTTTGAACAGACATCTCAAAGCAGATTTGAGTTTCCTACAGGCTAGAGCACAAACCTCCTCCTGTTCACCTTCCGAAGCTCCAGGCACCAGTTTCCTGCCTACTCCTGCACTCTCATCTCTGAGTCCTTGATTACTGTGCTCGACAAGAGAGTTTACAAATATTCCCAGCTACGTCCCTAGGTGTGGGTTAGGATGGCATAGCCCCATCTTTTTGCATTGAGGCATGACCATGAGACTTGTTTTGCCCAATCAGATGTAAACAGAAGTGATGAGTGTCATTTTCGAGAATAGTTTTTGTTGTTGTTGTTTTCATTTTACAATTTATTGAAGTATATCATTCGTACATGAACATACATAAACAATAAGTATTTAGTAAACATTGTGAACTTACAAAACAAACCTGCATAACATCATACAGGGCTCCCACACATCACCCCACCACAAATACTTTGCATTGTTGTGAAACATTTGTTAACAAATTATGAAAGAGCATCGTCAAAGTATTACTAACTTTAGTTTGTATCTTACTCCGCCCTATAGTATTTTTCTTTTTAAGGATTTATTTACTTTTATCCATTTTTACTGCCCCCCCCCACTGTTTTTGCTGTTTTTTGTGTCCATTCGCTGGGCAACTCTCTGTGCCCATTTCCTGCCCTCTTTTCTCATCCTTCTCCTCTTGTCTTCATTGGGATTTGAACCTTGGATCCTCCGACGTGGGAGAGAGGTGTCCTACCACATGCACCACCTTAGTTCCTGTTTTTTTTCAGCACATCTTGTTTTGGCTCTCCCTGTGTCACTCTTTTGTTATGTCATCATCTTGCTGTGTGGCTCAGTGGGGCCTGACGGCACACCCATGCTTGGGGCCTGGGAGGCTCACCCACTTGCAGGGCCTGATGGCACACCCATGCCTGGGGTCTGGTGGCCCACACGCCATATATATATTTTAACTTTTACCAGGAGGTCCCAGGGATCGAACCCAGGTCCCTCCATATGGGAGACAGACACCCAACCATTTGAGCCACATCCATCCCCCTGCTATATCTCTTAAGGTTGACCAAAGATAACTAGAGTTACAGTCATTTCCCATACAGGATGGTCATATAATAAATCAGGCTTAGTTTATCACCAGCATTCCAAAAACCAGACCTAGGGAGAAAAACTAGGTCTGAGGAATAGTTTTTGAGAGCCAGTGCTGGGTTTATTATGAGCCCTTCATCCTGCCCCATGGACAGTGGCAGTACTGTTAGCTTCCATGCATCTTTTAGGATAGCTGAGCTTCTGTAAAGTTGAGTCTGACCTGTAACATTGTCAAGAAAAAAATATTTCTAGTTTTCAGCCACTGGGATTCTGCAATTGTTAGCACAGCATAACCCCGTCTATCCTGACTGTTACAAATCTGTGGTTGCCTCTCATGGGATTCCTTTCCTCTATATGCTTGGTGATGCCTACTTAGACTTCAAAAGATTTAAGTTCTACAACCATTCTCTGGTTTGTCTTTTTTACTCTACAAGCATTTTTATCCTCTTATTGGTATCTCAAAGAAGTATACACACGTGTGTGTGTGTGTGTGTGTGTGTAGGCATATATCCTTACATTCATTGGTATATGCATCATATTATAAATACTACTTTATTTTATTTCATCCCTTGCTAAATTGTGAGCTACTCACGGACAAATCTACCCTGTAGCAGAGAAGGTTAGTTTTTATCCCTATTTCATTTTAGTGATTGAACTGTTCCTCCCTCAATTTTTAGCAAGATCCAAGTTGTCCAGCTAGCAACAACTTTTCTAAAACTTCCTTTAAGCCGGATGTGATTAAGTTCTTACCACAGGATTGTGAGGCTAAGTGAGACTGGCAACATTCTGTCGTCTCCTTTAAAGGAAATCGCCTGCCCTCCATTTCCCCCTTCTCCTTTTCAGTGGCCTGGAACATGGATGTGCTAGGAAGCCAAGGGGAAAAGGACAACTCCCTAGATGAGGGACCAGCAAACTATAGTTCACCACCTATTTTGGTAAATAAAGTTGTATTAGAAGACAGTAACAGCTATTCAATTATGTATTTGTGGGTGCTTTTGCACTACAATGGCAAAATTGAGTAGTTGTGTCAGAGTCTAAAAGATTTACTCTCTGCCCCTTTACAGAAAACGTTTGCTAGCCCCTATCCTAGAGGATGGTAGAGTAACAAGAAAGGAGTACCTGAATTCATGAATATCCTCATGGAGCAAAACTGCCTCTCTGACATGGAAAAGCTGCCACTTCCATACTGTCACATGGAGGAGAAGTAAAATTCTAGCTTGTTTATGCCACTGTATAAGAGCGTCTCAAAGGGCACCAGATAAGCAGTCATAGCAAACTAATATATGTACCTAACCAATTTTTCTGCCTATGGGTCCCATGTAAATTGTATGTTGAGTTGAACATCTTAAAAATACTTTTCATGAAAGCTTTATAACAATAATACCATAGACTATATTAGAACAGTAAGTTTGGGCATTACATGAAAGCCTGTTTTTTGTTTTGTTTTGTTTTGTTTTCATTTTGTTGGCAAACACTTTAGGCAGAACTCTAAAATTTGTGGACAAAAATAAGTGACATAATCTTTGGAATGTGCTGTTATTTAATGCAAACTGGAGCCAGAAAGCATAGGTTCAAATCCAAGCAGTACCATTACTAGCTGTGTGATTTGAATTATCACATGTAACCTGGGATCATCATTATCTACCTTTCTGGACTATTGTGGAGATAACAAAGTCTCTAACAAAAAGTTGGGGCTTCTTCAGAAATCATTGGAAGCAATCTTCTGATACAAATTTAACTGCTGTACCTAAAACAAAATAACCATGGATTAGTCAGTAGGATTCTGAACAGAAATAACCTAGGGCTTCTGGGGTGGCTCCCCAGTGTTGGGGTTCAACCTGCTTCTACCTTTGTGTAGTGTCTGTCTCAGTAGATGACTTCAGTGTCATGTTCTGAAATGGCATCTCCAGGTCTTACTGCCATGTTTACTTTTCCAGCATATGAAGAAGAATTAGCCATGATACTGCTCCTTAGGGTCATGAGCAGAAGTCACATATATCAATTTCCCTTTGCATGCTTTTGCCAGGATTTAGCTATATGGCCACCTCTGTTTAAAGAGACAATAGAAAATAGCATCTTTACCTGGAAGGTCAGGTACCCAACAGCAATTTGGGAGCCCTGTTACTAAAGAAGTTATGTGAGGCAACCAGTATTTTCTGCCACAAACATTAACTTAGGTGAAAATGTGAATTTTGCATCAATTGACTATTTGATATTTTTCTATTATCTCTCTTTCTAGATCACTGAGCCATAAAATTGCATGCATATGCTGAAAACTGAATCACACATGAGATGGTGACAATGCAAAATCCCCATAAGGCCAGTCAAAGGCAGGTGGACTCACCTTCTAGGGTATATGGTAAGGTCACAATACAATTAGCAGAAATTAGTAATATGTAACAGCTGAGCAGACAATTGGGCTTCCAACAGAAATTAGTAATTTACAACAGCTGAGCAGGCAATTATTACTCCAAAGGCCACAGGCATGGGGAAAGAAACCAGTTAGGAGGCTATCAAAAGGAGATCGTCACAGTCAGGACAGAGCATGCTGCTTCACAGTGAAGGTGAGGTGGATCCTAAAAGAATGCTTGGAGCTATAGGAATACAGTGCTACCCAGGGAAACAGACAAAAACCACTTTGGAATTTTTACTGATGTTTTAGAAGATACAAGTAAAAATATATTTTCTGTTCAAAAAAAGTATAGTCTCATTGGTGGCCATACAGCTAACAGGTGAAATAATTAAAATGCAATACTTGGGAAGGGGGCATGATTAAGAATTAAAAATCAGTGGTGGGAAGCAGATGTGGCTCAAGTGATTGGGCTCTCATCTAGCATATAAGAGGTCCAGGGTTTGATTCCCGGGACCTCCTGGTGAAGGCAAGCTGACCCAGGCAGAGAGTTGGCGCAGCAAGATGATGCAACAGAAAGAGATACAGAGGAGAGACAATAAGAGATGCAGCAGACCAGGGAGCTGAAGTGGTGCAAGAGATTGAGCACCTCTCTCCCACTCCAGAAGGTCCCAGGATCAGTTCCCAGTGCTGCCTAAAGAGAAGACAAGCAGACACAGAAGAACACACAGCAAAATGGACAGAGAGAGCAGACAACGACGGGAGGTGGGGAGAGAAATAAATAAATAATAAAATCTTTAAAAAAAAGAAAATCAGTGGTACTCATCACTTAAGAGATTTTCAAACCCTGCCCCCAGTGCATAGAATTTAAAAAGTGAGTCAGACAGAGCACTGATCAAATATATTCTGACCTCTGTATTATGTTCTTGTTTTAATGCTGTTATTAAAAAGTTTCATATAATACCCCCAAAATATTGACTCTGGGTTTATGTCACAAAAGTTCTTACCATTAAACAAAAATCAATTCAAAAAGCATTTGTTGAATGTTGATTAATATAGCCTTTTGGGTAGTGTGACCAAGATATAGCTATGGCACTTGAGATGCTTACAAAATAGGGCAGCAGTTAGATAGCTCTACAGATTGCTATACTATTTCTCCAGTGAAACATTATGCAGGCACTGAGGAGCAGCAGAGAACAAAGCATACTGGACTGAGAGTTCATTCCAATGGAGGGCAGACTTCATGGGAAAGGCAGCATTTTAAAAATCCCTTTAAGGAACTAAAGATTTTATTAAGCATTACTGGCAGATTAGAAAGGCCAGACCATGCTATGGCAAATCCATATTTCAAAGGCAGGACAAGAAGAAATGTATGGAATATTTGGGGAACAGTCTCACTTGTTGAGCTCTGTAAAACAATGTGTCACATATCTATTCCACCAAAAAACCCTGTCCATTCTGCCCCCAAAGTATTTCTCATTTCTGCCCCTTTTTCCATCTTCACCACTAGCCGTGCAAAACTAACCTCCAAGTCTTCACATCTTTTATCCAGCAATGGCCTCCTGTTGGCTTCCACTTTGACCTCCTGCAATCCATTCTCACACAGTAGCCAGGCTTCTGTTTAAAATGCAAAATCTATCCAGTCTCTTCCCAACTTAAAAGCTTTCAACAACTTCCAAATGTACATGGGGAAAAATCTCGTTTTTGTCACCACCTGGGAGGCAAGCCACTTAGACTTGGTTCTGTCTATACTCTAGCAGAATCCAACCTGCTCACCACCACTGCTCACAATACTCCATCCGCACTGGACCACTTTTGTCTCCTTCTTCAGAACCTGTGAGCTCACTGTCCCATCCTCCAGAAATGCATTCCACTGGGTGGATTGTCTCTCATCCTTTAGGTCTTTTCCTAGATGTTGCTTCCTTAGAAAACTGTCCCTCTAGTCTCAGTTGGGTTACTTTGTTAAATTCTCTCACAATTCCCTCATCCCTTTATAGGATGTATCCCAAATTGTATCATGTCTTTGTCTGCCTGTCTCTATCATGGCTTTTGAACTTAATGAGGTAGAGACCATGTTGCTCTTGTTAAGCCCAGATCCTCAAGGACTGACACTCAATATGTATTTGTTGAATGAATGAATGAATGAATAAATGAATGAATGAAAAATTATTCAAGGACTTTCATGAAATAGGCAACAGAACATTATTTTGAAAGTGTCCTGAGGTTTTATCTTCACAGTGTGTCAGAACACATTAAAACAATCCCATTTATATTGTAGGGTTTCTTTTTTTTTTTTTTTTTTAACCAGGAGGTCCCAGGGATCGAACCCGGGTCCCTCCATATGGGAGACAGATGCCCAACCATTTGAGCCACATCCGTCCCCATATTGTAGGGTTTCTGAGGTCAATAGTAAATAAAATTCAGATGGGTAAAGGAACCTATGGATTTTTCAGGTTGTACTGAGGGGAAAAAAAAAAAAAAAGATTTTAATAATTATAGATAAGAATCAAAATACTATAAGCTAAGAACTATATAAGCAAATTATATATCAATTTATGTCTTATGGGTGGAGATGATCATTACCCCATTTTGTAGACAGGAAGCATGAGGCACAGAGCTGTAAGGTGATTTCCCCTAGATGGCACAGCTGTTAAAATGACAGAGCCTGAAACCAAGAGAGGGTGGCTGCAGAGTCCATCCTTGTAACAGCTAAAGACTGACTCAAAGTTAATTTGACTGTACCTTGGCAAAATGTAATATTAAGTTGATATCATTTTTTTCTGAATTTTTAGATTCCTACTATAGGAAATAATGTTTATTTTAATATAATTAAAATATGATCTAATTACTAGTAACAGACAAACTTATAAATTTTGAGTACAGTAAGAGATAAGGGCTACCAAGTGTGGTTTACATTAAAAAATGTGTTGCCTATCACGTTAATTCTTTGAGACCACTAAATCTGCCATTGTTAAAAACAAAAACTGTGTTAATGAATTTCTAATTTTTGAAGGCATTATAATTTTTGTAAAGCTATATCACTTTTTCTCACATACAGGTAGGATTTGGGACCAGAAGCTATGGGACCACATTAGAGGGGGAAATGACTGTAGATAGAAGAGTAGCTATGTAAGATGAATTTGGGTGCAAAATTAACCACTTGAAATAGAGTGAACTTTTTAGCAAAGAGCCTTATAGTAAGATACAAGTTTACTTTTAATATAGTATCTTGAAATAACTTTCACTTTCTAAAACATGTTATTTGGCTCAATACATAGGAACCTAGAATTTTGTCCATAAGATAGAATTACCTTTACCATTTTTTTTTTTTCTTAAATTCACTTGAGGGAATGCTTCCTATATTACTAGAATGAAGACAAACATGTTTTTAAGATTCAGTTTGGGGAACGTATGTGGCTCAAGCAGCTGAGTGCCTGCCTCCCACGTGGGAGGTCCCAGGTTCGGTTCCTGGTGCCTCCTAAAGAAAAAACAAACAGACATTGAGCAAACAGAAGAGGGAGCCAATTCAGGAGAGAAAAAAAAAAAAAAAAGGTTCCATTTACATGAAAAATAATCCAAATCAATATCTTTTGGGTTTCTAAATAATAATTCAATTTTTGATAAATACACCAACATGTGTCCCTTGAATAATACAATTTATTTCCTATTTCACTTGACCTAAATGACAATAAATTAAAAATTTATAAGTTTCTCTGTTAATTATGCCTATTAATGGATCCTTCAGAAGAGTGTTTCTAACTTAGGTATATGCATACATACATGCCCATATCTGCATATGCAGATGGATATATCGATGCATATATATCCAATGACTATTCATCAGAAGACATATTACATAGTGCTTAAGAGCAGGAGATCTAAATGAAGATTATCTGTGTCCTAATCGTGACATCACCACCTATTAGCTGTGTGATCTTGTGGTTTAGTAAATTCATTTATAAAATGGGGATATAAAACTACATTTTAATTAAATGTGATAAGATCAATAAACATTTAACACAGTGCCTAGAATAAGTACATGTTCAATAAATGTTAACCACTGCAATATAATTATAAAATATTTGGAGCTGTTATATCAACTCTTTAGAAATACCATGATGAATAGTTGAAAGATTTTCAACCCTGTTATTCTATAGCATTTGAAAAAACATCACATATATTCATAAAGGGCTTTTCTGATTTACACTAAGAGGTCCATATTCTACTGTATCTCTCATTTGATTCACTTTTATCAAGAGACATAGAAGGAAAACAGTAGTAAATAACATTTCAACAGTCAGTGAATATGTCTAACTATCTAATCTTAATCCATCACTCTCACCACTTAGAAAGAAATCAAGAGCATTCTAAGAAAACAATACTGATGATGAAGAATGATACTTTAAACCTTCCAATAGGAAGGATATATGAAAAAAAATCAGAATGCAGAGCAGGGAGTGAAGTTGAGTTTTAGCAGTTGGCACTCTTGAACAGAGATATTGCCATTTGGAATTTTCATTTGAGCAACAAAATGCATCTAATTGTGTAATTCGCATTCCTTAATGAATGTATGGAGAAAGCAAGAATAAATAGAAAACTTTTAAGTTCTTGAATGGAAAGATATGATTGGCTTTTGTAGGCTCTGTCTTCCAAAAATCTTTCAGCTTAGAGTATATTGATGAAATTGTTAGGGGAAGTGAGAAATTAGAGTAAATTGGTAATAAGATAAAAAACAAATAACACTGAGATACTTAAGTCTTCAATGAAAATTTGTAAATGTGTTTTGTACAATAATGCTAAGGATTCTCAATTCTTAAATATACCCATTCCCCAAATTATCTTTTACACTTAAGTTAGAGTGTTTAATGTTGAATAAAACACCAATAGAATCATAGAGTGACTACCTAGATGCTAAAAGGTTAATTAATTTTTGCCACTCACTTGAATAAGGCAAGCTTTATATTTACGTATGAAAGGCAGAAAACTGTTTTATTTTTAAACCATCCCTCTTAAGACAAAACGGAAATTACATCTGAAAGTAAGATTGTGGGAGTTTCACTCTAAGAATTCCATGCATATAAATTGTCATCCATCCTATTACATTAATATTTATTAAAACATTTACTGTATATCAGGCACATGCATATATGTGTTTAAGACATTGCTATTTCCTTATTTTTCTCTGATGAAACTCAATGATATAGCACAGACTGTTCCTTTCATAATAACCATTCTTCCCCTCTCCTTGATTTAAGGGATGTGATTTAAACATGACAATCCTTAGCATTCACTGCGGATAGAGGTGTCCATGCAACTCAGTTCTAGGTTATGCTACAAAAACAGAAGTTGTTGAGTGGAGTTTCCAGGAAGGCTCTTTGTAGAGAGAGGGGGATTTTAGTAAGCAAGACCTGCTGTCTGCATCCTAGAAGTACAACAAAGAAGGCTCTGCCCTAAACATTTAGAGAACCAAGTATCAGGAGCCTGGACACCTAATGTTTCTGCTGAACTACTCTATCAGACCTTAGCTTCCTATGTTCGGGCCTGTCACATGAGAGCAAAAGGAGCCCAAATCTTCTTTAAGCGATTCTTATTTGGGTTTATTGTTATAAATATAAAAAACCATTTTTTAATTAACATATGGGGGAAACATTTTCATCATTAAAATAGGAACCCTGTACTTTTTAAGCCTTAACTTCTCGTTTCCTCTCTCTACCTTGTCCCCTGGTAATCTATATTCTAGATTCTAATTCTGAGTTAGCTTATTCTGATCATTTCAAATCAGTGAGATTATACAACAGTTGTCCTTTGGGTTTGGCTTATTTCACTCAAGGTTCATCCATGTTGTCATATTATCAGGACTTCATTCCTTTAGATGGCTGAATAATATTCCATTATATGTATATAGAACATTTGATTCATCAGGTGTTATGCACTTGGGTTGCTTCCATCTTTCGGCTATTGTGAATAATGCCACTATGAATATCAACATGAAAATGTCTGTTCTAGTCCCTGCTTTCAATTCTTTTGGATATATACCTAGTAGTGGCATTGCCTGATCATATGGTCACTCTATACTTAGCTTTCTGGGGAGCTGACAAACTGTTTTCCACAGTGGCTGCATGATTTTATATTGCTACCAGCAACGAATGTGTGTTCCTCACCCCCCACATCTTTTCCATCACTTGTCATTTTCCATTTTTCAATAGTAACCCTTCTAATGTGTGTGAAATGGTATCACATTGTAGTTTTGATTTGCATTTCCATGATGTTTAATGATGTTCAGCATCTTTTCATGTGCTTTCTGGCCATTTCTATATCTTTTTTTGGAGAGATGTCTATTCAAGTCTTTTACCCAATTTTTAATTTGGTTGTTGGTCTTTTTGTTAACTTGAAGGTTCTCTATACATACCTTTATCAGATACGTAGTTTCCAAATATTTTTTTCCCATTTTATAGGTTGTAATTTTACTTTCAAAATAGTTTTTTGAGGCACAAAAGTTTTTAATTTTGATGAGGTCCCATTTATTTTCTTCTTTTGTTGCTTATGCTTTGGGTGTAAAGTCTAAGAAACCATTGCTTAGTACAAGGTCCTGAAGATGCCGCCCTATGTTTTCTTCCAGGAATTTGATATTTCTGGCTATTATATTTAGATCATTGATCCATTCTGAGTTGGTTTTTGTACTAGGTGTGAGGTAGGTTTTCTCTTCCTTTTTTTTTTTTTTTTTTTTTTTGCAAATGAAAATATAGTTTTCCTGCACCATTTTTTGAAGAAACTGTTTTTTTTTTAATTTTCAATTGAGTATTCTCTGCCCCCTTTTCAAAAATTACTTGACCACACATGTGAAGGTTGCTTTTTGAGCTCTCAATTCAATTCCATTGAATTCCATATCTATTTTTGTGCCAGTACCATGCTGTTTTGATTACCATGGCTTTAATAAGATTTAATATCGGGAAGTATAGGTCCTCTAACTTCATTCCTCTTTTTCAACATGGCTTTAGCTATTCAGGGCTCATTATCTTTCCATATAAATTTGATGTACATTTCTGCAAAGAAGGTTGTTGGAATTTTCATTGGGATTGCATTGATATTAATATTTAGTCTTCCCATCCATGAACACACAGTATTTTTCATTTATTTGGGTCTTATTTGATATCTTATAACAATGTTTTGTAGTTTTCTGCATACAAGTCCTGTAAATCTTTGGTTAGATTTATTCCTAGATATTTGATACTTTCAGTTGCCATTGTGAATGGGAATTTTTTTCCTTGATTTCTTCTTCTGATTGTTCATTACTTGTGTATAAAAACACTACCAATTTTGGGATGTTGACCATGTAACCCATCATTTTGCTGATTTCATTTTTTAGCTCTAGGAGGTTTGTTGTGTATTTTTAAAGATTTTCTGTTTATAGGATCATTTCATCTTCAAATAGGGTAAGTTTTACTTCTCCCTTTCTAATTTGGATGGCTTTTATTTATTTATTTTCTTGCCTAGTTGCTCTGGCAAGAAATTCCAGTACAATGTTGAAATACAGTGGTAATTGTAGGCATCTTTGTCTTCTTCCTGATCTTAGAGGGAAAGCTTTCAGTCTTTCACCATTAAGATGTTAACTGTGGGCTTTTCATATATGCCCTTTAGCATGTTGAGAAAGTGTCCTTCTATTCCCATTTTTCTAAGTGCTTTTTGTCAAAAAGTGGTGTTAGAATTTGTCAAATGCCTTCTCTGCATCAATTGAGATATTCATCTTTTTTTCCCTTTATTCTGTTAATGTGTTGGATTAATTGATTTTCTTACATTGAACTATTCTTGCATATCACTTGATTGTGGTGTATAATTTCTTTAATATACTGTTGGATTCATTTTGCTAGTGTTTTGTTGAAGATTTTGCATCTATATTCAAAAGTTATATTGGTGTGTACTTTCTTTTTATTGTGGTGATGTTGGCCTCATAGAATAAATTAGGAAGTGTTCCTTCCTATTCCATGTTTTGGAGGAATTTGAGGAGAATTGAAGTTAAGTATTCTTGGAATGTTTGGTAGAATTCCCCTGTGAAGCCTTCTGGTCCTGGGCTTTTTGTTGGCAGGTTTTGTTTTTTTTCTTTTTATTACAAATACAATCTCTTTATTAGTAATTGGTTTGTTGAGACCTTCTATTTCTTCTTGATTGTATAAGTAGTTTGTGTTTCTAAGAATCTGTCCATTTCATCTAGGTTATCTAATATATTGGCATACAGTATACAGTTGTTCATAGCAACATCTTATAGTCCTTTTTTATTTCAGTGGGGTTTGTGTAATGTCCCCCTTTTAATTTCTGATTATCATTATTTATTTTTATTTATTTATTTTTTAAAAGTCAAAGACTTTAATACACCACTCTTTTTTTTTTTTTTTTTTTTTTTTTAAGATTTTATTTATTCATTTATCCCCCCCTTGCTGCTTGTGCTCGCTGGGTCAGCCAACCACGCCGTGCGGGCGGGCCTGCCCTCACCAGGAGGCCCCGGGAACTGAACCCGGGGCCTCCCATATGATAAATGGGAGCCCTAGTGATTGAGCCACAGCCGTTTCCCTGATTATCATTATTTATATCTTCTTTCTTTTTCACTCTAGCTAAAGGTTTGTCAATTTTTTTATCTTTTCAAAGAACCAATTTTTCAGGGTTTTTTTTTTTTTTTTATCCCTTTTGTTTTTGTTTCCTATTTCATTTATCTCCACTCTAATATTTGCTCTTCCCTTCCTTCTGTTTACTTTGGGTTTAGGTTGCTTCTATTTTTCTAGTTCTTCCAGTTTTGAGGTTGCATATCTGATTTGAAGTGTATCTTCATTTTTTAATGTAAGCAATTAAAACTATAAATTTCCCTCTTAGCACTGCCTTTGGTGCATCACAAAAGTTTTGGGGGAAGCAGATAGTGGCTTAAGTGATTGGGCTCCCATCTACCATATAGGAGGTCCAGGGTTTGATTCCTAGGGCCTCCTGGTGAAGGGCGAGCCAGCCCACTTGGAGTGCTGGCCCATGCAGAGTGCTGGCCCACGCACGAGTGCTGGCCCATGCAGAGAGCTGGTGCAGCAAGATGATGCAACAAAGAGAGACACAGAAGAGGGACAATAAGAGACACAGCAGATCAGGGAGCTGAGGTGGCACAAGAGATTGAGCAGCCTCTCTCTACTCCAGAAGGTCCCAGGATTGTTTCCCAGTACCGCCTAAAGAGAAGACAAGCAGACATAGAAGAACACACAGACAGCAGACAATGAGTACAAAAACAATGGGGGGGAGAATAAATAAATAAATCTTTTAAAAAAATTTTTGGAATGTAATATTTCATTTCTCAAGATATTTCTGAATTTTGCTTGTGATTCCCTTTTTAACCCATTGGTTGTTTAAGATTATGCTGTTTAATTTTCAAATATTTGTTAATTGTCCATTTCTCCCTGTTTGATTTCTAGCTTCATTCTGTTGTGGTCAGAAAATATACATTATATGATTTTTCAATATTTTTGAATTTACTGAGATTTTTGTGAGATTTTTCTTTGAAGAACAAGCCATGTGCACTCAAAAAGAATGTGTATTCTGTTTTTGTTTTTTTTTGTTTTTTGGGTGGGGGGAGGTGAAGTGTACTCCATATCTCTGTTGGATCTAGTTGGTTTACAGTATTGTTTAAGTGTCATATTTCCCTATTTCTTCTAAATAGATGTTCTATCCTTTATTGAAAGTGGCATATATTAAAATTAAAGTAGAATCATCAATTTCTTCCTTCAAATCTGCTGGTATTTACATCATATATTTTGGGGCTCAACTATTAGGTAAATATATATTTATAATTGTTACACCCACCTGTGGAATTGTCCCCTTTATCTATATAATGAGCACCTTTGTCCCTCATAACTGCTTTTGAATTAAAGTCTATTTTATCTGACATTAGTATAGCTACCTCAGCTGTCTTTTGGTTACTGCTTACATGGAATATTTTCCCCCATGGTTTCACTTTCAACCAACTTATATCTTTGAATTCAAGATGAATCTCTTGCTCGCAGCATATAGTTGGGTCCTGCTTTTTTTCATCCATTCTGCCATTCTCTGCCTTTTGATTGGAGAGTTTAATTCATTTACATTTAAGGTCACTACTGATAATGCAGGACTTTCTCCTGACATTTTGCTATTTAGCCTTTGTGGGTCTTATAACTTTTTTGAACCTCTATTCTTCCATTAATGCCTACTTTTATATTTATTTGATTTTTTTTTTGGTTGTACCATGCCTTCTTTTTTTCTATCTGGATATATTTTCCATCAATTTCCTTGGGGTAACCATGGAGTTAAAGTTTAACATCCAAAATACTGAACAATCATATTTCGATTTATACTAATTTAACTTCAATAGCATACATATATACTTTTCCTTTATCCATCAGTCCCTCACCTTTATTTTTTTTTATACTTGTTACCTCTTATATTTTTGTACATTGTATGTCCAAAACCATAGATTTATCATTACTTTTTATGCATTTGCATTTTAGCACCTGTAGGAATATGAAGTGGAGTTACATACTGGTATTAGTCAGCCAAAGGGGTGCTGATGCAAAGTACCAGAGCTCTGTTGGCTTCTATAAAGGGTATCTATTTGGGGTAAAAGCTAACAGTTACAAGGCCCTAAAGAGTCCAACTCAAGGCTGCTTTCTCACCAAAGTCAGTTGCCACATGTTGAAGCAAGATGGTTGCTGATCTCTGCCTGGTCTCTGGGGTCTCTCAGCTGATCAGCTGCTATGATCCCTTCAGTTGCAAACTTTCAGGCAAATAGCTCATCTCTCCTCTTCTCAGGGCTTTAATTGTTTGAGTCTTCTCCTTTCTGTCACATAGCAGGACCACAATGATCGAGTTCTCTCCTCTTCCCATGTTCTTAAGTGAGTGTCTGTTTATATCAGCCGACCACGAAGAGCAGGGACTCAACCTGAGTCATGCCCTACTGACGTGCTTGAATCAAAAGCACTAAATTTATTTTTATCAAGTAAACTTGAATCCTTTAAATTTAACACAATCAATGGCATCGCACCCAGAGGAATAGATTAGTTTACAAATATAATCTTTCTCTTTTGGGGATTCACAAATAATCTCAAACTGCCATACATACCAAACAATACGCTACAATAATATTGGCATTTATAATTACACAAATGTGTACCTTTACTGCAGGTCTTCATTTCTTTATGATGCTTTGAACACATCTAGTATCCTTTCCTTTCAGCCCAAAGAACACTTTAGCATTACTTGTGCAGCAGGTCTAGTGGTGATGAACTCCCTCAGCTTTTGATTATCTGGGAATGTCTTACTCTCTCCCTCATTTTTCAAAGAAATTCTTTCCAGATATAAAATTCTTGGCTGGTGGTTGTTTTCTTTCAGCACTTTAAGTATTTCAATCTACTGCCTTCTTGCCTCTGTAGTTTCTGATGAGAAATTGGCACTTATTCTAATTGGGACTCCCTTGCACATAACACATTGCTTTTCTCAGAACTCTACCATTGTCCTTTTCTTTCAATAATACGATCAATATATGATGGGGCATATTTTTCTTCAAGTTTATCCTGTTTTCATGTTCTCTGGACTTCTTGGATGTACATATTCAACTACTTTGCTAAGTTTGGGAAGTTCTCTGTCATTATTTCCTTAATATTCCTCTGCCCCTTTCTCTCTTTCTTTTCTTTCCAGGACTCCCACAAAGCATATATTTGTAGGCTGATGTATCCCAAAGTTGTCTTAGGCTATTTTCTATTGTAATATTTTTTCCTTTCTGCTCCTCAGCCTGTCTCAGGTCAAATGTCTTGACTTCAGGTTCACTGTTTCTTTACTCTGCCAGCAAAATCTGCTCTTGAAACCTTGCTGGGAATTTTTCATTTCAGATATTGTGGTCTTCAATTCCAGTAGTTCTGTTTCTTTACTAAGATTCTCATATTGCTCGTTCATTTTTTCCCCTGATATCCTCTAATTCTTTCTCTGCATTTTCCTTCATCTCCTTGAGGATTTTTAAGATCAGTTTTTTATAAGGCTTTTTTCAGTATGTCCAGGTTCCATTCTTCTTTCTTGTTGTTTTCTGTATGGTTATGCTCTTCCTTTTGATTGATCATCATTTCCTGTTTCTTTTTGTGTCTTGTACGCTTTTGTTGCACATTGTACATTTTAAAGTTTTAAAATGTTAACTCTGGGATTTATTCCATGAGAAGTCTGTTTCTTCATTTTTATAATCAGGTGGTGATGGTAGAGATTTTCCTATCAGGAAGGTCTGCCCAAGGCAAACGCAGTGTGCAAGATTTTCCCTGTATTTCTGGACTTGTGTCTTGTCCTGAGCTTTTGCTTGTTAGTTGTTTTAGAGTCCATTGTTTACAGGAATTTGGTTGCCCCCTCTTTTCCTGGGAAACTGGCCTCCTTATCGTGGGTTCTTGAATCTGGCAAGCTATAGTTTCTTACTCCCTCCTTTCCTTGTCTCAATTTATTTTTGCCCATTCTGGGAGGAGAAGCACACCAGAGAGGACTTTCCTAGCCCAAACAGGACCAGGACCCATGAAGGGGGCACTGAGCAGCTCCAAAGTTCCCTGGGGAGGGGACCAGGAAGGGCACCAAAAGCCTCTTCCAAGTCTCCTCACAATTGAGAATTCTGGCCTGCCTAGCAAATACAGTCCTTCTACAACTGTCTCCAGCATCCCTGAGGAAGTGGTGTGTCTTTAAGTCTTCTTTGCCATTGCCTTTGTCCTGGTGAGTTGAAAAAATGGCCATCCTCAGAGCTCTGCCCCCAGCAATCCGAAATCACTAAGTAAAAGCCATGATCAGCAATCAGCCATGCCAAACCCTGGTCTAGGGGAAGAGGATTTTTATGTCCCTTTCTGTCACCAGCATGCTAGCCAGGAGCCAGACCCCATGGGAGCCTGCTGTGAGAGTGGGGTATGGGTTTCTATAGCCAGCACACTGAGAACAATTTACTATTCTTTACTGTAATTTATCTGCCTCTCCCTCCCACTCTTTCCTGGATGCTGTTGTGTATTCTTCTGTCCTTCAGAGTTTTAAAATAGTTGGTTCAGATACTTCCTGCCTGTTTGTTAGTTGTTCTAGTGGAAGGAATGAGTGCTGGCACTCCCTACTCCACCAACTTCCCATAATTCTCCTTTATATTACCTTTAGTAGTGTAATTTATTTTAAAAGTTTAAAATAATTTTACAAAATTAAATACATATTAATCTAGAAAAACAATCAGATAATAATCTAAAATGTCATAAACATAATATAGTAATTTGTTAACTAGAATTTTTAAAAATATTGACCTGAAAGGATATAAATTAAATCTTATTGTTTTCTTATCATGACATCTATCATTGTACATTTAAAGATATGTTTAAAATTTAAAAACCCATAGTCATGGGAAGCGGCTGTGGCTCAATCAGTGGGGCTCCCGTTTACCATATGGGAGGCCCCGGGTTCGGTTCCCGGGGCCTCTTGGTGAGGGCAAGCCCGCCCGCATGGCGTGGTTAGCTGACCCAGCGAGCACAAGCAGCAAGGGGGGGATAAATGAATAAATAAATAAAATCTTTAAAAAAAAAAAAAAAAAAAAAACCCATAGTCATTGGAAACACAACCTACAGATGCTATAACTAAACCTAACTTGGGCATACCTAATGGTCATAGATGAGAAATTCCCTTCTAATAATAAGTCAGTTTAGTATCATCTGCCACAATTTAGAATATAAGAATATTTTAAGTATAAGATAAAAATCTTAGATAAGAATTCCACACACTGATGATGTCGTGATCTGGCCTTTTAATTGTCAACTGATATAAGATTAAATTTGAAAATAAAATAGAATAACTCATTGTGAATTTCCTTCCTATTTTGAAAGATTTGCCTATTTTCTTCTTTTGAGTTTTGTCTTACAGGAAAGAATAAGCAAAATGGATTAATGCTTAAAATACAAGCTTTAATCACATTATAAAGAATTCTAAAGAGAGTCTCTTCAATCCATTTTTTCTAATGTATATAGGGTGAATAGTTGTCATGGCATTTGCAGGATAAAGGAATTCAAAATGTATAGTGTGGCCCATCTCTGTAATGTGCATTAAAAATAATTCTTTCAAGATTAGGAATGTAGTCACTGTGTTCTAGGGCCTTTGAATGTTAAGCTTCTTTTCTTTGATGGAAATCTTGCAGTTTATCCCTGAATATCAAAGCAAATCTTGCTTTGGGACAAAAAGGATGGAGAGTGATTTCAGTGTAAGATGAGATGGGACAGAGAGGAAAATGAGCTATTCAATTACACAATGCATAAAATATAAAAAGAATATACCAAAAATTACCTCTGCAGCAGTCTAACTCCTCATTATAATCCATATCAATTCTGTCAGTCTTAATCCAAAATTTCTACCTTTAAAAACTGAGTCACTCTAACTTGTATACAATGCTCCTTTCCCACACTGCCTCACAACAGCTAAATGTTGATAAGCATTATCACTTCCAATTCCTAGAAAATGAATTGAAAGCGATCCTGAAATTTTCATGTTCAAATTTTGTAAACATGAAAACCTGCCACCTTGGTCCCGGTATTTCTCTGCTATTTGGATTAGATAAAAACAGGGATCACATTTATTGAAGAGTGTTGAGTCACTGACTTTCAGTACATCAATATTTATCAGGGATTGCCTGGAATGTGCTGATAAATGCAAAGTTTTATTTCCATTCTATCTTTTTGCTTTCAAAGACAAGGCAATTACAAAAAAGAAAGATTGGCAAAGTAATATTGTAACATTTCAGTGAATGGATTCTTTCAGTAAATGGATAGTCTTAGAATATACAATAACAAATTTTAAATTCCCAAACTAAGATTGCACTAAGCTACATACATTAGAGAGTTAAAAATGAATTCCAACTTTGAACCCACTTGTGTTATTCCCATATATTTGATCATATATAAGATGCATCAAACCAAATTTTCCAGCGAAACAATTTCTTGGCCTTATAGCTAAGGGTCCACTCTGAAAACTTGTCCTATTGGCTCATTCATAAAGGCTACCTTTCAAAGTCCAGCACTTAGATTTGAAGTTGGAGTATAGTCTTCTGTGTTAGGGCATTAGCTTTTTAGCACTTAATGTAGCCCTCTGATTGAGAAGAAATGCTTCAATATTTTGGCCTGAAATATCAGGTTTGCTGATATGAAAAATCATTACCAATTGGAGCTCCTAGGATGATAATTCACTCATTTCTGATTTCAAAAATCCTTGAGTATTCCACCTAGGAGATACTAAAAGCTGGATGCCTAATTACCTAGAGTTAATGAAGTTCTAATTGTTTGGCATAAGCTTGCCTGCTTAACTCGGCCAACTTCAAGACAAGGAGGCATCATTAGTATTAACTCCTGACTCATGGGACTATAAAACAAGACAAGATTTCATTCTCTAAGGGCATCACCATTCCAGAATCCACAGGAGTGGGGAATAAAATACGGACTAGGGTAGACTTACTGGTATTCTACTATAGACTTATTGGGATTCTAGCAATGGAAGAAATTGTACCTTGATGTGGAGACAGTGGCCACTCGAGGTGCTGAAGTCAGGGAGATGGAAGAAGAGGGGAATATGGGGGCAGTTTCAGGACTTGGAATTGTCCCGAATGGCATTGTAATGACAGATACAGGGCATTATACACCCTGCCATAGCCTACAGAATTGAGTGGGAGAGAGTGTAAACTACAATGTAAACTATAGTCCATGCTTAGTGGCAATGCTTTAAAATGTGTTCATCAATTGCAATGAACATACCACACTAATGAAAGAAGTTGTTAATGTGGGGAAAAGTAGAGGTGTGGGGAGTGGGGCATATGGGAATCCCTTATATTTTTTTATGTAACATTTTATGTAATCTAAGTATCTTTTAAAAATAAATAAAAAATATGTTTAAAAAATTAGTAGGGATGGTAGTAGGTTGAATTATGTACCCCAATAATCACATGTTCTTAATCTTAATCTGCCCTCACTGTGGGTATGAATCCATTGTAAATAGGATCACATAAGTATATTATTTTTAGTAAAAGTGTGGCCAACTGAACCAGAATGGGTCCTACTTCACATTACTGGAGGCTTTATAAAGAGAACCTGGAAGTCAAAGGAACAAGAAAGGAGAGGACATTGCCATGTGATGGGAGACAGAAATACAAAATGAGAAACCTAAGATTATGGGCAGCCAGCACCAGAACACTACAAATTTTCAAAAGAATGTAAACCTTGTCTGTATCTTGATTTGGGGCTTCTTCTAGCTTCAAAACCATGAGCCAATGAATGCTTATTGTTTAAGTCAATCCACTGTGTGGTATTTGTGAGAGCAGCTTTGGGAAACTACGGTTAGCCAAGATATAAATACCTCTAGATGATGTTTATGAGAACATCTAGAAAAATTAATGATTAAACAAGTAAATAAAAATTCAGATTACTTTTTCAACTAGATAAAACAATATTCTAAATATGGTTTTTAAATAACTAACAGATATTAGGATTCAATATTTGAGTGTCAATTTACATATGAGTACTTACTTTTTGTGAAAACTAAGTAGAATTTGTATGAAAAACTGTAGGATAGCAACTTCCACTCAAGAAAGGGGTGGAATTATTGGTTAGATACCAGTATTCCCACCCAGACAGAACAACTAGAAAGCCTGGAAAAGATATTGGTGAAGGCAGCAGAGAGTGGCTGCATCAGTAACAGCTGCTCCTCAGGGAGGGCAGGACCTTGGAGGGGCAAGCTGACATTCTATAGATGCTGCTATCTTGAGGGATTTGGTGATTTGGGGCTTGTGACGGGAGGCTCAGAGTCCAGACTTTGCACTCACAAAAAGTGGTGGACAAAGCTATTGGAGGAGATTTTGAGGTGCTCAAATTTTAGCACCTTGGACAAGTGCTAAAAATGGGTTATGCAGATGAAGAGGTTAAAAACAAAAATACAAATGTTCTGAAAAGCAGAAGAGGTTCTCCACAGTCTTCTGAAATAAAGACTAGAATGTGGAGCCCACAAGAAAGAGGGGCCTACAAAACATATGGGCTCTCAGGAGAAGCCCTGGTGTGACCCCAGTAAACCACAGGTAGACTTACCCTCATCAGAGCTACAAATCAGCCTCATCTCATCTCAGTCCTTGTTCGTTTAAGGTTATCAACTGCCATTCTATCTGCCTAGCAAGGAAAGGATGATCTCTTTCTAGAAGAAGATAATAATCACCTGGAGCTTCTAAAATGGAAATGATAAAGGGACAAAAATAAATAAACAGTGAATATGCAAAAGAGTAAAATACCTTGTGAGGTTTAAAATGTGTAGGATGGAAATGCATGGCAATAATGATGCAAAAAGTAGGAGAGGGTAAATTAAAGGGTTTTAATGTACTAGCATTATCTGGGAAGTAGAAAAAATAACTTTTCTATACCACAATATATCAATATCAAGCATTATTTAACCATTAAAGGAATAGTGAAATAATGTATAACATGTCAATAGAGGATATCTATATGCGTGTGTGTGTTCACAAAGAAAGCAAGCAAGAAAAAAATTAAGGAAAAGGAAGAAATAGAAAATAAATAGTACTATGTTAAATAGGTTAAACACTTAACCTGTTTGATTTGACATTCATAGAACACTGCATACATGACAGAATATACATTCTTTGCTAGTCAGCATAGAACATTTACAAAGAAAAATTCTATGATGAGTCATCAAACCTTAAAGTTATGAAAAACTTGAATAATTTAAAGCATGTTCTAATATAGTGCAATTAATTAATGCAATAATAAAAAATAGCTAGAATATCCTCAAATACTTGGAATTAGTAATATACTTTTAAATAACATTTGGGTCAAAAAATATATCACAAATAAAATTAGAATAACTTTGAAATTAAATGATAATGAAAACACGACATGACAATTCTTGGAAGATGCCCCTAGTACAGTGTTTAGATGCATATTTAAAGCCTTAAAAATATATATATTAGAAAATAACAAAGGTTGAAAATCAATTAATTAAGCATCCACTGGTAGTAACCACAGTAAATTAATCCCAAGAATGTAAAAGGAAGGAAATAAGAATAAAAGATAAATCTGACAACTTAGATGAAAAGAACACATTTCTTTAAAAAAAAAAAACATTAATTATTAAAACTGACACAAGAAATCTTAGGCTAGGATGGTTTCATCAGTGAGTTCTTGGAAATATTTAGGGAAGAAAACATGAATTCATGAAAAGAATGAATGCAACCCATTTGTTTAATGAGACCAGCATAACACTGATACAAAACATGACAAGGACATTAGAAGAAAGAAAAATTAGAGGCAAATAATTCTCATGAAAATAGATGTAAAATCTTCAACAAAATGTTATAAAATCAAACCCAGAGATTATATGAAAAGGATAATACACCATAATCATGTGGGTTTATTCTGTCACTCCAAAGTTGGTTACAGTGGAAAGAAATGTAATTTGAGGCATTACAGACAGAGGAAATCATATACATGGATTCAGATGAGACACATGATAAAATTCAGCACTCCTTTATTCAAAATAAAACTGTGGTGTGATTTGCAGCTATATACCCCAGAAAAACAAGTTCTTAGACTTGGTCCATTCCTGTGGTATGAATACTTGTAAATGGGACCTTCTGATGAGGTTATATGGGTTAAAGTGTGACCCAGCTGAGTCAGGATGGGTTTTAATTCAATAACTGAAGGCCATATAGGGAAGGTCACAGGAAGAGAGAAGGCAGAGAGAACAGCCAGAAGCTGAACATCAGTGGAACTCAGAAGACAAGGAAAAAGCCAGGAGAGGCTGCCATGTGCATTGCCATGTGACAGCCTCAGAAGACCACAGTCTTCTGGGAGAAAGCATTGCCTTAATGGCTCCTTGATTTGAACTTGTACCCTCAAAATCATGAGCCAATAAATCCCTACTGTTTAAGCCACCCCATTGTATGGTATTTGTTTTAACAATAAGGAAAAACAAAAACAAAACAAAACCTCTTAACCAAAGAGGAATAGACAGGAATTTTCTTCATCTGATACATTTTTTAATGCAGCAAACATCATACTTAAGAATGAATTATTAAACATTTTCTCGCTGAGATAGAGAATGAGACAAAGTTGACTGCAATTACCATTTCTTGTTACCATTGTACTGGAAATCCTATCCTGTGCATCCAGGGATGGAAATAAAAGACAGAACAGGGAAGGAGAAGATGTCTTTAATTATTCACAGACAACATGATAGTATCTTGAAAATCTGCAAAAATCTGTCGATGAAGTAATAAAAACAAGTGACTTTAGCAAGGTAAATATTTTAATTTTTAAATATATTTTCCAAAAAAGTAGAAGACAAAGTTAAAAATGACAAAATTTAAAATAGCAACAAAAATCATATGCAATATGTTGGAATAAATCTTATGGAAGGTGTGCGAGATCTCTATACAGTAAACTAATAAATATTGCTGAGAAAAATAAGCGACTAACCAAATAAAGATATGTCCCATGATCATGGGATGGAAGATTCTATATTGTACATGTATCAGTTTTCCTGAAATTGACCTGTAGATTCAGTGCAATCTCAGTTAAAGTCCCAGCAGATTTTTTTTTCTGGGAAGAGAAAATCTGACACTAAAATGCATAACGGGGTAGTGGATATCTCAGTGGTTGAACGCCTGCTTCCCATGTTATTAGGTCCTGGGTTCAATCCCCAGTACCTCTTAAAAAAAATACATGAGGAAATTCAAAAGGCCAAGAAGAGCCAAGACAATCTTGGAAATGAATAAAGCTGGAAGACATCTATTACCAGATTCCAAGTCACACTATGAGCTTACAGTGGTTAAGAGAGTACAGTACTGATGGTGTAAGGACAGGAATACAGAGCAATGGAAGAGAATAGAGGCCAGACAAAGACCACACATATGCAGTTATCTGGTTTATGGCAAAAATGACACTGCAGAGGGAAGAATGGTCCTTTTAATAGATGATAAATGTTTTTGGATATTCATATGGGGAAAAAAAAAAAACCTGACCCCTATCATACACCATAAACAAATAGAATACAATAGAGCTTTTTGGAAAAAAAAATAGAATAATACTTTTAGGACGTTGGATGAGCAAAGATTTCCTAAACTTGACATAAATAGCAGTGACCACAAAAGAAAATATTAGTAAATTGGATATTAATTTTAAGAGCTTATATTCATGAAGACACCATTAGGAACATGAATCGACAAGTCAGGGCAGGAGAAGATGTTTGCAATTTATATATTTTTAACAAAGGACTCATTTCTAGACTATATTAAAAGCACAAAAAAAAGTCATCAAGGAAAAGTCAAGCAACCCAATAGAAAACTGGAACAGACTTGAATAGGCACCTCACGAAAGACTATCTCCAAATGATAAATGAGCATTCGTTAACTTGTTCCATTTCATCAGCCATCAAGGAAATGGAACTTAAAATCACAATGTTTTGTCACCCTATACCTACCAGAATGACTAAAATAAAAAACGAGCAAACAAACAAAAACAGAAAATGCCAAGTGTTGGTGAAAAAGTGAGAAAAACTGGAACACTCATATAATGCTAGTGTAAATTTGTACAACCACTTTGGAAATTATTTTGGGCATGTCCAGTAATGCTGAAGATATGCATACCTTCCAATCTATCATTTCTACTCCTAAATACATACCCTGTATATACAAATGCACTTACACACACACACACACACACACAACAGATGACATATACAAGATTGTTCATAGAAGTACTATTTGCATTAGCCCCAAAATGGAGATAACCCTCATGTTTGAATAAGGTAGAATGGATAAATATATTGTGGCATATTCATACAATGAAATACAATCAGTGAGAATGATCAAACTAAAACCTTATGGCTCAAACTCACAAACATAGTGTTGACTGAAAATAGTCCCAAAAGAGTACATACTGCATGATTAAATTTCTGTATAGTTCAAAAATAGGCAAAATTCGTCTTGATGATAGAAGTCAGATAATAATTACTCATTGTGGTAGTGAGGAGTAGTTTCTGGACAAAGGTAGTCATACCCTGTTGTTGTTGTTTTTGTATCTCAGTGCTATCTTTACTGATATGCTCACTTTTTGATAATATATTGAGCAGGACAGTTAGGTTTTGTGCACTTTTCCATATGTATGTTAAAATGAAAATATAATTTACATTAGATATTAAACTTAACATTTATTGAGTCACTGAGATAATATTTCAAGGATTATCTCATTTCATATTGTAAACAATTCAAGAGTCAGATCCTATTTTTATCCCCATTTTACAAATAAAGAAATAAGCTCTAGAAGGCTGATTAACTTGTCCAAGTATACAGAAAGTAAAAAAATTGAGGATACTGAATAGCAATCCTTTTGATGCCATACTTATGTTCTTTGTCACTAAACCTAATGTTTTCATTGCTTCTTAATTCAATGTTTTTTCTATCTTGCTAGATGATTAATTCAGTACAATATTTTGGGCAACAGGTAAAACTGAAATTCAGAATTCAAAATGACTGTGAATTCACAACAGCCTTGACCTCAAATGATTACACGCCTGAAAATCCCATGCTGGGGGAAATAACTTTGAGTATGCACTGCATTTTACTTACATTTACGCAAGATTGACTCAACCTGTCAAATGTTTAAAAATCAAAGCCAGAGTTACGGCCCAAACATATATTAAATCATGTGCACAAATCAGTGTGCTAGCAGCCATGAACAAATCAGAGTTATACTTAAATCTGAAGAACTATTCTTCTCATATATGGTTAATGATGAGGTTACAAAGGCAGCAAAGCGCAGGAGATAAATGGGCTTCAATAAAACTTAAGACGTGTGTACCAGTAAGACCCAAAGCAATTGGGAAAAATTAGATCATGGTGGCACTTCTTTCTATTCCATCTATATTTTCATCCTCCCAGCAGTTTATACAAGAAGAGAAAATATTTGTTGGTTGACATACAAGGCAGTGAAACCTTCCCACTTTTATGCAGATGGAAGCTTAGCTTAAACTGGCTCATATGTTCTAAGCACATCTTAAAATAAAACTGGAGTCTGCTTTGCACCCAGGAAACTTCCACAAAGCTGTGTAAGTAGGCAAGCAATTTAAATTTCCAATATGTCATTGCAATTTTTTTTTTAATTCCAAAGGGGTAAAATGACACCATTTTCATTTCTTCATTTGATTCCTTTTGAAGCCCACATTTAAATTTCAAATATTACATTGGACCTAATTATTTCAAGAAATGTTGAAATTGATTTTTAAAAATCAGTTACAATACCCAGTATGTTTTATTTCCACTTACAAATTCATTATTTGAACTAGCTATCAAAAATTCACAGGAGTAGAGTTTCTAGTTTTAATACATATGTGACATCTGTTATTTTCTCTGGCAAGTATAGTCCTTGGAGTACTTCAGAAAACTTGGTTATGAAAGTATACAGTAGCTATTTTAGTATCATTCTAAATAATGGGGCAATGCTAATCTAACGATTGCCTTTATGTCTTAATTGAATTTAAAAATCATATGCTGCCCTTCACAATATAATTAATTTTTTTTTTCCTGGGAAAACAGAAAGCTAAGAGTGAAATTTAGTGAAGTGTTTTGTTAAAGAATTGGGTCATTTGTTTACTGTCCTATAACTAAATTTCACTTTTTACCACCTCAGCAAAAGAAAAAGGAAAGGAAAGGAAATGACTGGCTGAAAATAAATGTAGCTTCACTCAGTCTATTATTTCAACCAGTGTTGAATCCAAGTTCCATGTGAGACTTAGTCACAAATTATCCCCAAGTCCTAGCATAGTACCTAGTACGTGGCAGGTGCTTAGTAAATTCCAGAAATGGATGAATGGGTTTTCCCTGCAAGGTCACTTTTAAAAGCTAGAAACAAAGAAATGGGAGATTTTATTTGTATTGGTGTCCCCAAGACCACCCCCAAGTTTGAAGATTTGCTTGAAGGAATCACAGAAATCAGCATATGTGTGTACTCACAGCTATGATTTATTACACACAAAGTAGACAGAGCACAATCAGGAAAGGGGAAAGGTACATGGGGCGAAGACCAGAGGAAACCACATACAAGCTTCCAAGAGTCTTCTCCCAGTGGAAACTCGTAAGACATGCTTAATTCACCCAGAAGCAAGTTGTGACAACAACTATGAAATGTTGTCTATCAGGGAAGCTCATTAGGACTTGGTGTCCTTGGTTTTTATTGGGGTTGATCACACAAGTCCCCTCTTGCCAAGCACGTACTAAAATTCCAGACTCCCTGAAGGAATATGGGTGTTGAACATAAATGATATTTACATAAAGAGCTTAGGTACCGTGAGCCTTCCTTATCATTTATGGGAATACCTCATATCCAAGTTTCCAGATGCCAGTAAAAGTCATCCTTAGAAGCAGTCTTTTCTAAGGATAGCAGTCTCAGGCTGCTATGCTAACTCTTTTTCACATGCTGTCATTTCAACCCATCATGCACATATAATGTTTCTCAACTTTTCTATTTGATTCCCTTCTTCCATTTTAACAGAGCCCAATCATTGATTGTTAGTAAATGTATTTTAGTGTAACACTAACTAATACAGCTAATAATATGCACCCCACTTAGGTGGAGAGTTTAATGAGAAATGTATTAGATGACACTAAACAAATATTAAGTCCATTTCCTTATATTACTTCTCTACTGTTAGGAGTTCATTTGTTGGTGGTTCTGGAAGGTGGCATTTTTCCAATATCTACTCATATTAAAAGGCAGCAACATTGTCTTATTAATATTTTGTCCCTTAAAGTACTTAGGTTTTCTATAAATTATCTATGCCACGAATGCTTGTTGAATGAATGAATAAATTTATGAACACATATTTACTTATGCTCTTTGGAAAATAAATTTTGCTATTGGCTGAAATTGTAATACTCTAAAGTCCTTTAAAAATATTGCTTTGTTGCTTGGTTAAGGAGATAACTTTTTTCCTTAATAAATTATTAAAAATGAGCTCCAGCTTCAAATGGGAAACTTATGAGTTTAAGAAGGGAACTTAAATGGGGGAAATTATTGTGATGGAAAGAGAGGATGTTTTGTGGTAAAGTTCCTTAATGGCATCAATACTTTACATTTCCAGATATCCATGGCCTCGTCATGTCATTATACAGTTCTAACCATCAAGAGGATGAATATATTGCTCTATTCCTTGAACCCAGCTTTAACCATTTTACTTTTGCCAAAAAGATGTCATCAGTCATGATGCAAGTAGAAGCTTGAAAAGTTTTTTGTAAGATTGGATTTATGCTCTTGTGTTTCTACCATTGCCAAGAAAAGGACATGTTGGGGCTGACCCGCTTCTCCCTGGAGAAGGATGATAGATGGATGGAACAAAGCTAAGCTTTTCCAGCCAGGCCCAGTCTGGAGCAGCTTATCCGTTTTCAACTCCCACAGGCCTGAGTGAGACAAGCCAAGATTAGCAGACCCACCCAGCTAGGCCTGGCCTAGATCAGCTGACCTACACTGGCACTTGGAAAAAAAAAAAAGAGTTTATATATGCCAATTGACTGTCAAGTAAAAGTCATGTAAAAGTCATGGAGGCAAATATAGGATATGTTCTGTCAAGTGACACAATGAGGGAAATTTGTGGCAATGCTGAGTATTTATAGGGGAGAGACATCAAATATTTCCTGAAAATGATATTTAAATTTTAAAGCATTTTTGTTGGATCAGTTAATACCAAAACATAGAAAATGTTTTTGCAAGGGCCATTGTAAGATAGGGCTTGTGTCATTCTAACTTGGGCATTAAATTTTAATTTGACCTCAGAAAACCTGACTCTCTTATATTTAAATTTTAATTAACTCTTGAACCAGTTTCAGTTTGCAACACACCAGCATAGCAGAATGAACACAAGCAGGAAGGGTGGTAAACAGTTCCATTATAGTGTGGTGAAGAATTCTCAAGTTAGCCTTGTGTTTCACTAATGGAAGAGTGAGTAGTAGGAGCAGAGACAAACGGAATACAAGGAATCCATACTTTCATCTCATTCTGGCTCTGTCTAACCAGGGAGAAATAAAGCAAGGAATGGGCAAAAGGAAAGAAGAGCTATCCTATTATGTCTGTGAGTTTTCAAATTCCAAAAAGGGCTTCACTTGCTCAGATACAGCTACAGGGTAACAATAATAAAGCAACCTGATGCAATAGGTATTTTTCGTACAGATTCTAAAGCCATTTAGGGCAAAGTCCTGCCAAATTATATTAGTTAGGATAGCACTATGTACTATAACAAACTTAACATCTCAGTGGCTTAAACATAAATGTTTATTTATAGTTCACGTAACAGTGCAATGTGGGAAGCTTCCCTCCTTGTCGTTCTTCAAGTACCCAGGCTTTATCCATCTTGTGGCTCCACTTTTCCTAGGGCCTGGGAGTGCTCTACAACAAGTTCGCACACCGAAAAGAAAGAATGGAGAACGTATCCCTGTTTTTCTAGAGCCCCAGCCCAGAATTCATACTTCACTTCCTCTGCCATTCTATTGGCAAGAAATAGTTAAGAAGATACATGTAGTTCAAGGTGCTACAGTAGCCTCCCAGCAATAACTTTGTACAATGGAAGTGGAAACATGAATTTTGGGTGGATCGCTAGCCACCCCTGCCAGACTAGTACATTCCACTGTGTTTTGTCCATAGAAATGAGTATAGGCCTTCAATGCAGCAAGTGCTGAAACATATTGGTAGAATAATTGAATTAATGAACTACAGTTATCAGGACTCATGTACCCATGTTTGTCCTATAGTGCTGATATGATAATTTTTGTGTTTTTGTTGGCTTTCATTGAGTCAGTGCTCCAACCCAATGGCTAAGCTCATTAATTAGCTTTGTGAGAGAGGCATTACCAATATCACTGTTTCGTAATTGAGGAAATTGAAATTTAAGAGCAGTTAAATAACTTGGTCAAGTTCAAAGAGCTATGAAGTGATGAAATCAGGATTCAGGTCAAAGTTTGTCTGACTCCAGAATGGAAATTTTTTAAAGCACTCAGTGGCTCCTTCACACTGTTTAGCTCATTCATGTGCTATTTGGTAATGAAACATTCTCCATGTATGAACATCTCTTTGCAAGTGACTGTAAGTTCTTTGATGAAATAATCTGAGTCTTTAAATTTCTTCCCTTCCCTCCCCCCTCTCCAGCCACCCTAGCTATATATAACAATCTATATTGAAACACAGGAAAAAAATAGAGAGCTAAATCATTCATTTCATGTTGTACATTCAGTTCATTTTAGTATATCTGAAGGTACGTAAATACTGTTAAGACAAATCAGCTTTTCACTCATCTTCCTGCTCTGTAGTTTGGTCATAAATTACTGTTGGAATGAAATTTTAAAAATTGGAAAATACAAGTTAAGGTAAGATTTCTTGCTGGGTAGAACTGGATCTAAGTGTTCCAAGGTTACAAGCTGGAAATGAACCATTAATATAGAACAGGCTTCATTTTAATCTGAAAATAAACCTTAAGCATCAAAACCATAGGTACTGCTTTAATCAATTGCCTATAAATTGAGTGCATGGTTCTTAGTTTCAGTGGTTAAGAGGGAAAACAATGAAACATTTCAGCTATATGCTTGGGGAATATAATCTCTATATTTAAAAAAAGGAACATAAGCACATTATTTTGAAGGAAAAAAGAAGGTGGTTCTAAAAATATTATTTTTATTGAATTAGAAAGTATTTAATTCAAGAATCTAAATGCTCTTTAGGTTGAAGATAGCAATTGTGTTTTCCTGTCTTTCACTGAAAATTGGATCTATTGTGAAGGGCTTATACTGTGGCTGGAGAAATCCAGAGTGAGTAACCAAACCTTTGTGAAAATGCAACATTAAATTCTTTATGAAATCCCTTTTCAACAGATGCACTCCTTTATCTATGACAGTTTATACCAGCTTTTTACAAAATGTGTTCTTGGACTGAGCAATTTACATACATTTGGTTTTACCGAATATTTTTACAAGAATGATTTTATTTTTGAAATGAGAAGATATAAAGTTTACCTTAATATAAAAACTGAAAAAAAAAAAAAAAAAAAAGATCAATGATTTATGTTCATGTACCAGTGGATATTTAATGACAGTTGCCACATCAGACAAACCTACAGAACCACAGTGGCTTATAGGTCCCCTTCTCTCTGTCATAAAGTCTAATAAAGGCTGTATTACTAAACCTCATAGCTCCGTTACCTGTTGCTTCTAAGCTGCAAAGGTAGGGAAAGAGAGGTAGGCAGGAGGCACACTGTCTCTTAACTGTTTTGGCCCCAAACTGATCATAGTCTATTGGCCAAAACTAGTCACATGACCTCAGTCAAATTACAAGACTGTGAGGCACTGTTTTCATTATATTCACAGCAAAAATAAGCACCCACATTTTTGAGAGTTAGTCTGGTTTTTCCATGGACCATGCTTTGCAAAGTATACTCATTGAGTTCAAAAGAAATTATTTTTGGCTTTTTCATCTATGTTCATCAGGGCTATTTTATTTTTAAATAAAAAGACATTTCCAACAGAATTGTAGTGGAAGACATATCATAATATTCTTAATCTTGAGACTCTGAGTTTGAATTTCTTGACATTGACTTGGGAAATTTATTTTATAAGTAAAAAACGATTCACAGCTGGAACTGGCTTACCTGAAGCTTGATAACAGCATGATTTAGTAGGTTTCCTTCCATAAAGAATTATATCTTTTTCCTCTTTTGGTACAAATTTTAGTTTCTAAAGTTCTACAATAAAACTAAAGTAGCTTATGCATAAAGCTTTTTGCATGTATATGTTGCAGGGTTTTTTTTCAAAATACTAACTGAAAACAACACAGAATAAATGTGATAACACAGCTACCGACTTTTCCTTTATTTTTTTTTTTAATAGGGCTCATTCAGAATGCATTGCAATAAACTGCTGAAGATTATTTTTCCAGCTTTCCCAAGTTTTTAAAAGCAGTGCCATGCAAGGCAGAATTGTATTTTCTAGTCCCTTTTCTAAGATAATTGTATTTCTTAATAGATTTCATAATAATTTTGGACTTATCCATCATTGATATTTCAAATATTTTATAATCAAATTATTATTTTCGCAAAGCAAGCAGATATCCTCAAACTCTACTCACTTTGATTAGTAAAGATGTGCCTAAAGGAGTTTTGAAACTCTTCCAAATACTCTCATCCATTAACTTCTTTTCATTATAATGAAATAAAGTCCAGTACTCAAACATGCTAGTGGGCAAGAGAGATCATGGGCTCTGGAGAAAATTTTGTATTCATTCCCCCAAACCAAATAATTGCAACCATTCCCTATTGTGAAATAATATTATCTGGGATTTCATTAGAATAATATTGTGCTGTGCCTTAACTAATGCTTGTTTATCCTGACTTTCAAATAACAGATGATATTATTGACAGCCACTTAATGACTTCAAAAATACTTCTGCTTATATATTATTGAAGACTGGATACCCTAGGTACTTAGGAGGCATTGAAGGAATTTTTATGTATTGTGCTTTATTTTTATCTAAAAGGGAACTCTGTCTGAGCAAGCTAGAAAATGAAGAGAATTCTTTATCATATCAGTTCTAGTGGGTGGCACTGACCATGAGGAATACTCTCTTCCTGAATCCCTAAATATTAGTAGATAAATTTTAGCATTTGGTGGCTGAGAAAAAACAAATAATGGCAAAATTTTAAATATAAAAATGTTAAAAGAGTTGTCAAGAGAGTTGAATCATGTACACATTTATTTTAGACAAATTAAAGAAGTTAAAGTATGGCAAGTTAAAAAAGAAAAGTAAGTTAGAACTGGCAATTTTCCCCACTTTTCTAGTCAATAAATCATGTCCAGAAACGATCATGAGATTGAAGATACGGAGATCGTCTTTTCTTGGTCTGTCTCAGTTTCCAATAGCCTTTTGTAGTATGAGCATCTCACCACATTGGGAATTGTTCTAGTGAATAATGGTAAGTACTTACAAACAACATGCCTCCTAACATGTTTATCTATTGCTGCCAACATCTTTTATCTATTTCTCTACCAACAGACAGCAATGGAAGAAAAACTGACTGTGTTGGGGTGAAAAATGTATCTGTGCAATATTCTTTTTGGGAAATTTCATGGATTCAATATAATTTAACAATGTATAATTTTCACTTTGCTTTCTAATTTAAGAATATGAGTGTCTGAGAAGATTTACTTGGTGCCTTAAAATCATCACAAGGGGAATCATGTCCACACCATTCTTCTGTCTTGGGGGGTGTGCTGGCTTGGAGCTATGTGTCTCAGGAAAACATGTTCTTAAACTTCATCTATTCCTGTGGGTGTGGACCACTCACTGTAAATAGGACCTTTTGATGAGGTTAAATTCAGTCAAGGTGTGGCCCAGCTGAATCAGAAAGGGTCTTCATCTTATTACTGAAGGAGAGAGAGAAAGCCAGAGGGCACATCCAGAAGCTGGAAGTCAACAGAAACCTAACAGTAAGGAGAAGAAGTCACCATGTGCATTGACATGTGACAGAAGAGCCAAGGACCAAGGATCGCCAGAAGCCAGCCCCAGAATGCCACAGTCTTCAGGGAGAAAACACTGCCTTGCTGACCTCTCAACTTTGGGCTTCTCCTAGCCTCACAACCTGGAGCCTGTAAATTCTTTGTTTAAGCCAACACTTTGCATGGTATTTATTTTATCCACCAGTAGAGTAAAGCTGGGCAAATGGATTGGTAGACACCTTGCAGTAAAATGGATCTGAGGGCATCTCCAGAGGACAATGGCCAGGAGTATAAGAACTGCTAATCCAGGGAAGCGGCTGTGGCTCAATCAGTAGGGCTCCCGTTTACCATATGGGAGGCCCCGGGTTCGGTTCCCGGGGCCTCCTGGTGAAGGCAGGCCCGCCCGCACGGCGTGGTTAGCTGACTCAGCAAGCACAAGCAGCAAGGGGGGGATAAATGAATAAATAAATAAAATCTTAAAAAAAAAAAAAAAAAAAAAAAAGAACAGCTAATCCAGAGGATAATGCTAAAAAGGCCCAAACCAAACAACTGGACATGTTTATAATGCACAGTGCTCATGATTCTGTCACTTTCCTAACAAAGCAGATCAATAACCCACACAGAAAAGACACCTTTACATTGTCAAGTGGCTACATAGAGCAAAACGAACATGATTCTTTAGTTCAAAGTTCAACAAACTGCATACAGATTACCAACTACTAGTGACCAAGCCTTGGAGTGAGAGACACATGGTTTCAAACCCTGTACCATATAATTACTATTTAAGAGTTAAGTGTGAGTCATTTAATTCTGACCTTCACTATTCGCATTCATAAAATAAGATCTTAGGATAAAATTAATTTAAAAAGTTACGTAAAGTACCTAGAACACAGTGAATGAAGTACTTGCAAAGAGTGAAGCAGATTTATATTAACTGCTTTGTAGTAATTTCCAGAATATTTGTTATTTAGAAAGCAAGGTACAAGAGTAGTGTATTTGGTTTGATACAAGCAGCAAGCAGCAATACACACACACACACACACACATATGCATTTGCTTTTTTTGTAAGGACAAGATAAATATTTAAGCTTTGTCAGGCACTTGGTCTCTGTCAACTACTCAACTCCGTTGCTGTAGAACAAAAGCAGCTTTAGACAACACAAGAATGTATGGATGTGGCTGTTCCAATAAAACTTTATTCACAAAAACAGGTGGCAGGACAGGGTGGTAGCTTGTCAACCCATGGTAAAGCATGGAATATCTCTAGAAAGCTAGACATGACCCTAGCAGCAAAAGTTGCCTGCGGGGCAAATAAACTGGATGGACAAAGGACAGTGGATAGAGAATCATTACCCTTCTATTACTTTGAATACTGTGCAATCTACCAACAATAAATGAATGTACCTTTGAAAATAATTATTATTCTCATTGTAGCAATCAGCTTTCCCAAGGAATCAATTTTATGTTCTGTAGAAAGGGGAAATAGTATCTCCTCTCCTTCCACTGGGTTATTGTGGAAATAACATGAATGTGATTTGTAAATAAGTATCACCTACAGTTTGTGTTATTTTCATTAATCATAGCCACTGCATTTGGTGCATTTTGGAGGTAGGACAGCATTGGAGTAAGACCCTTAGTACTTGAGCTGAACTGTTGAAGATAAACCAGAACATTTTCAGTTACTTCTCCCTCTTACCACCTGTGTGTTCTAATAGATTCCAAACTCAAATCAATAATAGACTCAAAGTAATTCAGACAGCAAATATTCATACACAGAAATTAAAATTCTAACTGGATCCATACTTTTAATAATTTGCTTTATTCTTTTTATAATCTACGTAATTTAGTGGAAATTTAGATATCAGACATATTCTTCTCTTAGCTTCCCCCCCCCCCCTAATTTTCCAAGTCAATCCTGGAGTTATTTGACTGTAGACTCTGCCTTCTTGACAAGAACAGTCTCAGTAAATGTTGCCCTATTAGAATTGATTGGGATCAGAATAATGAGCTTAGGCACAAGAATATCCTCAAACACTAAATATGATTTAATCAAATCATGTCAAATATATTATAATGAAGTAAGAAAAGAGCTAAATATTATTAAATCATTTCAAGTATAAATTTTAAAAGTGAAAGAAATTTCAGGTTAAACTTGATTTAACCTAAAAAATCTATTTTAATTAAATATGGAATTATTGAGACTTACTTGAGAGTTAAATATAAAAATATTTTTATTTTTATCCATTCTAGTGTTTGTTTATAACCACAGGAATGGAATGTTGTGTAAGACATGGAAACATTCAAAGAGACAGATGAAAAAGACTAGTGAATCAGTGTAGCAGAATAAAACACCCACTCTTTAGAAAAAAATAAAAGTACAAGCACTTTGACAATGTGAAATATGAACAAGTATTGATTAGTAATTGGCAAAGTGTATAATATTTCATTATATTTAAACCGTCTTGAAGTATGAAAAAATTCCTCACTCTCCTTAAAGGATGCCTTAGTGTCAGAATTCACCAAGTAATGAGAGATGGAGATGAAATGTGGAGAATCTTGTGGGTATTTTTTCCAACCATGAATCCAATATTGAAGTGGAAGATGCCATATATGTCACTGAGTCTTAGAGCCTGAGGTAAGGCAGCTATGAATGAAAATATAGGTATGCATAAATCTGAACTCAAGAAGTAATAAACTGCATGGGGAAATGGATTTTTTGTAGCAAATTCTCTAGGCAGCCAAAAATAAAAGACTTTTCTGTATATAAACACAGGCACCACTGCAAAGAACTGCTTCACTGATGTGAGAGCTAATTAAATCTTTGGGAAATTGTTCCAAGGCATGGAAGATAGAGAAGAAATATCGAGGGGACTAGTTTAAGAGGAGTGCCCTAAGGATGAAGGAAATAAACCAAAACAAAAACTTCCTGGGGAGAAAAAAGGAAAACAAATAGCCATCACCATCGAACACATTCTTGCTGATGCAGTTGGTTGCTGCAGTTGTGAATAATATGGGGCATTTCACTAATTAATTGCCAGCATAATAACTAATCCACTTATATTCCAGAAAAGAAATTTCTAAAACCAAAATACCATTGTAAAACTTATCTCAGGAGAGACAATCTGCTGAAGTGGTCTCACTAGTCCCAACTGTAATACCCTAAGGTAGAATTTAGGTTTTGCAGACCTTGAAGCTTGTACAAATCGGGAATTCTCATTAAGTCTGAAAAATACTAAATTACTAATACAAAATTAGGTTTAAGAGGGAATGTTTATTTAGAATGAGAAAATAAATCACAACAAATTACAAATGTTAAATGTTAAAAAGCTGACAAATGACACAAACAGTACAAAATCCAGAAAGAGAATAGCATTTTATTAATTAATATTTTGACACAGATCTTATCTTTTTTTTTTTTTTTTGTCAGGATACCAAGGAAATCAGTAACAGGAACTTCATGGAAGCCATTCTTAAATTAAGATACCAGTCTTTAACTTCATCACTTAGACACAAGGAAGTGGCTTTGAGCCACATCAACACAAACTAAATGTATCTCTAACTTCACTCCCCTTTAGCAGACCCCACCACAATCGTGGCTATTCCAAGGTGACTCAACGGGAAAGAAATTGTGATGGTGGGCAACTCAGAGTTAAGAGTGGCAGTGATCTTAATCAATCTAAGCCAAAATGTCTTATTTTTGCAGATTTTACAAAAACATAGTGGTGAACACATAGTGATCACATTGCTGGGATCCTCCCAGAACCTTGGGTGGAGCCCATTAAACAAGGAGTCCTGTAGTTTAAGCTCAACGTCCTTCCCTTCATAGTAGGCTTGCATCTGCGACAGCCTTTGGTGCCTCTCACCTGGACACAAGCTGCCACTAGTAAGAGGCAAAGAATCTAGGTCAGACAGTAGGGTTTCTTAAAAATGATTAGGAAATTGCAATGTAATTTACTTCCAACTAGTCTACTTCTGCTTTATTCTTGTAAACCTTACCAAAAATGAGAACTCTAACAGACACTTAAAAATATTTAAAGGGAAATTTTTCTTGTTTATGTCTTTGAGGACCTCAAGTTCTTCAACAGAAAGATTAATGGGATTGCACTTCCAAAAGATTTAGAATTTCTAGGCAATATGATATGAACTGAATGAAGATGTCAGAGGGATCTCTGCCCAAAGAAAGAATATTGAATTTCTATTCCAGACACTCGTCACTTTAGAATAAAAGAGAATGATTCAAAGCCACTCAACATAAAAATTCCAACCCCTCTCTAGCAGAGGCTAAGTAATTTGGCCACATTATCATCAATTATAAAACTCATTGAGAATCAGAATATTAGATCAGGGAGTCACCAACCATATATCTGAGAGAATATCACCCAGGAAAACAATGTTCTGAAGTCTGGAGTTTTTGAATACAGATGGAGGAAAATGATCTCTTCCAGTAAGGATTTCTGCTTATGGAGGACAAGCCATAATTGAACATTAGTGAAGGATGGATTAGTGGAACATATGGGCAACTAGTATTCTAAAGAAATAAGAAATGTGGAGAAGTGAGAGATAGAATGATGCTAAAATTAAATGTTTCTTATATTGTAGTTTTTCAAGGACCTGCTTGGCTCTTAGATCCTGATCACAATCAAGGCTTATAGGTGTGCACACGTACTGCCCAGGAGTCAAAGGTTCAGGTGCAGTGAACCAGTTAGTTCAACAATAAACCCAAGTGAGGGGGCCTCTTTTTGTGCTAGGTACTTCAGTTAGGGGAGGTTTGACAGCAGGATCTTTCAGGTGGCAATTTTACAACAGTGTTTCCCATAAGAATGTATGTATACTTCTACTGGAATATGAGATCATATGAGTTGAATGGCCATTTTTATCTGATGCTTTTACTTTGAATTTTATTTATGTAAATGTGTCAAAGAAAAAAATACACTCAATGAGTTTACAGATATTATAAACTTCCCTTTTTAAATAAATTGCATAAGTAAAAAAGTGGGTCAATTTAAAAGTAAAGAATAATTAGCAATAAATTCAATAGGTGATACTGAAATGTGACAAGAATGATAAAGGTAGAATGAGAATGACAAAGCCTGGAATGTGAGGTCATGTGTTAGTCTCTTCTTTCTTTAGGAATACAGAGAGTGGCCATTTTGTAAAAGACTTTTACATTAATGGAGACCCATTTCTCAAATCCCTAAAATCTTATCAAGATGTGGAAATAGTTTAAAAAATCCAAAATATTGCTAAGTTCTTTCTCTAAGTTTTTAACTATAGCTGTGATCAAGTGCCCCAATTTCACCCATTAGGACCTTGAGATATAGATTGTAGGTTCATTCCTAAGGTATAAGGAGCAGAGTTCAAATTTGAGCCCAGGTCTGCTACCTCCAAATTCCATGGTGACCACTATTCTAGCACTAGTTCAAAATGACATTCTGACACAAATTGATAAGGCAAAGAATCATTATGGGCAGAAAATCAGGAAATTCTCAGGCACAACTAGAACATATACTTACTTAGCTATTCCTGGCTAAAATTTTACCAATTCCCAGAGAAGCAGCAGCAAATCTACACAGCAGTGAGTATGTTCAATCCAAAAATACAAAAATGATCCACACAAATAAGTATTATAATAAGTATGTATATACATATATATATACACATATGCATGCTAGTCACACACTCTTATATGCACACTTCTATTATATGCATATATGGTATGGGGTTAGAGATAAAAATCAACATGATATTATGCCATAGTGATTAAGAATTAGAACTCTCAAGTCTTATCTCCTGGATTCAAATCCCTTACCAGTAGGGGGCGGATGTGGCTCAAATGGTTGGGCATCCGTCTGCCATATGGAGGAACCTGGGTTCGATCCCCGGGACCTCCCGGTGAAATAAAAATAAATAAATAAATAAATAAAAATTAAAATTAAAAAATCCCTTACCAGTAATGTGACTTTGAGTAATGTCTCAACTTCTCTAAGCTTAAGTTTCCTAAAAAAAAGTAGTTACCTTGTAGAATTTCTGTGAGGATTAAGTGGGCTAATATATGCAACATGCTGAAACCTGTGCCTAGAACATCATAAATGATAGATAACAATAACAATTGTTATCCATTTGACAGCACAATGAAAAGAGCACACATGCACAGGCACTTCATTCTTTATTGCCTCAATAATCTGGACAGATATTTTGTATATGTGTTGTTATACTGAAATTATTTTGACACCAGCATTTGATGCAAGCATTGAAAAATATATTGAAACAATTTTAACAATAAGGCACTTAATATGTCAAGGAGAGAATTACCTAAAAACTGGCCTTAGCTAGGAGTCACTAAAGAACTAATCTAGTTTTGACAGAGACCTTCCCTGATTTTCTGCCCATACTGCATCTCTGGTGTATCAACTTGTATCAGAATGCACATGCTTCGTGGGAGTAGGGTGGGGTGGGGTAGGTGTGGCGCGAGGGTGGGGAGGCGTAAGGAAGCAGTGGAAGCTCATGGAGGGAGCAGGAAACATCTAGCACAGCCTTGGACGGAAGTGAGTCTGCACCCTAAAGGATGATTAAGAATCTGTCATGTTAAATGGCAGAAAGCAGGTAGAATTTGTCCAGGCAGGTGCCCACTGTACCCAAATACTGAGAGGTGAGAAAATACCCTGCTATGCCTTCATATTTTCTAATATGGTATAAGGTTAAAGTACAAGATGGGAGAATTGAGAGAATAAGCCTGGTCAAATTGTAATTACGGCCTGTGTGTCATGCTAAGGAGTTTAGACTTTATCCAGACAGCAGTTGGGAGCAACTGGAGGGCTTTAAGCTGGGGATTTACACAGTCAGATTTGCTAAGAGGCTACCAGCACTTAAGGAACAGGGACTCAAACTGGAGTCCATGAACCTTCCTGAAATTCAGTGAGACTGTGACTTGGAAGAGCAAAAAGGAAAAAAAAATCTCATCTTTGCGTTACTAAAGAAGCACTTATCTCTGTATTGCAAACCACTTTATAAGACATTGATAGCTGTTTTCTCTGTAATCCTATGTATTTTATTTTATGCTTTTAAAAACATTATTCTGAAAAGGGTCTATAGGCTTCACCAGACTGTCAAAGGGGTCTATGACACAGAGGGTTAAGAATCCCTCAGGAAGGGTGACTTACATGCAGATTCTCTGTGACTCTGCAAGGTTCATCAGAGCCAAGGGCGTGGCCAAGAGTTCAAGTATAAAGCACACATCTTAAGAGGATAGTAATTAAATTAGGTTAATTACAAACACCAGATTCTGATATATCTCGTACTTTCTCATTGTGTCTGCTGGTGGGAAAGCTCAAAATATTAGACTGTCCCTTTGAATACCAGTCATCTGGTATCCTTACAGACACTAACCCAGCACATTATCTATGGTTTTTCTGTGTATACATGCATCACAGTGACTGCTTACTAGTGATTTCTCCCTTGGATCCATCCTTCCTCTTTCAGACAACCAATAGTAATTAATGTTCATTAGTAGATGTACCTCTCATCCTCTCCCAGTACATATGATCTGGGGAGGTAGTACCCACCCCACCTGCAACAGACAATCCAAGGCTAAACCAATCATTGTTTCACCTTCTAACAATCACATGGCCTAGCCTTATCCAATCAGTGTAACTCTCAAGATGGTATAGGAACCATCAGTCAAGATTATAGTTATTTCTCACTGGACTTGACCTTGAGGGGCTTTGAGAATGGAGTTCTTATGACCACTTTTGCCAACAAAGTATAGAGTCTGGCATGATGAGACAATGAAGACAACATGCAGAAAGCAAAGGCAAGGAATGGGGAGAAACTGAGTCTTGGTGATACCATTTGATTCCTGAAGACAGAACTAATAATGGAGCTTTTAAATGCATAAGGCCAAATAGTTTTCTTTATTAAAAAATTAAAGAATGGTTTAAATTTTTATTATTAGATAGGATCCTAACAATTATCCAGTGCTCACATAAATTATGAGAAATTTCTATGTTCATAGCATAATGTGGATTCATTTCTTATCAATTCATTCATGTTTTTATAAATTTCAGTAAAAGAGCCCCTTCATCTAGTATTAAAGAAAGTTATCAAATTGGTGAACACATAATGCTATTAGAATAATGTCTCTGGTGCCCATATTTTGTTGACAGCATCCCTTTGTCAGAATCCTGCCAAGTTTTTTCCACGAATGACCACAGCAGAATCCCACTGGGTTTCAATTAAGAGTAGACATATCCATATTCCAGGCCAGATATGTTGAGTGACATCTCTTGGGGGTGAGGAGGGGTAGAGCTGTGCCTGAGAATCTGCATTTACCCCCAAATACCCAGGTACTTTTCACATACAGACAAATTTGAGAACCTTCTTCCTTAAATATTACTAATGCTATGGAAGATATGAAGAGTTAAATCCTGAGACTTTTTAGCACAGTATGTGCTAATTCTTTGCTAAATATGATATTTTTAAATTATTTACTTTAAGGTCTACATATCATTCCACATATGTTTGGCAGTGCCATTTGTCATGCTCAAACTGTACTATGTACCCAAACTTCTGAGGATCCTTGGTACAAAATCAGATTCCCAGGTCTTATTCTAGAGTCATATCACATGGGGGAGCCCTGAAAATCTGCACTTTTACCAAGTTTCCCCAGGTAATTCTCCTGCATCCTGAAGTTTAAGAATGATGGAACTGGAATAATCAAGAAAACAGAATTCTAAGCGGAATAGAAAGAGATGACTTTGAAGATGCTTCTCTGCATTTTTTTCTAGGCATTTTATAGTCTTGGTTCTTTTATTTAGAGCTTTGATCCATTTTGAAGTCATCCTTGTAGATGGTGTGAGGTAGGGGTCCACCATTCTTTTTGATATGGATATCCAGTTTCCCCAGTATGATTTGTTGTAGAGACTATTCTCTCCCAGTTGAGGACTTGGCACCCTTGTCAAAAAATGAATTGACCATGAATGTGAGAGTCAGAAACTAAATCGCAAGTTACCAGGGGCCAGGGTAGGGATATGGAGTAAAGAATGGGGAGTTAATTGGTGCAGAGTTTCTGTTTGGAGTGAATGCAATTAGTCATCACTGACTTTTATATCATTACAAGTAGAAATTTTTAGGTGTTATATATATGTTGCTAGAACAATAAAAAAATAAAAATAAAAATAAAACCCCACAGGACTGTACAATACAAAAAAATGGACTCTGATGTAAACTATGAACTATAGCTAATAGTATGTTTTCATAATATTCTCTCATCAATTGTAATAAAGTTACCACATAAACACAAAATGTTAAATATGGCAGTAGGTATATGGGAACTCTATTTTGTGCATGATCTTTCTGTAAATCTATAACTTCTCTAATAAAAAAAAAAAAGGAAGAAAATATTCAACATGAAATCTTTGAATTCCCTTTTTACTTAATCAATCCAGGAAATATGTTCATTTCTCCCTATCTGCTTTAGTTTTTCTTCTTTTTGGCACAGCACATTTTCAGCCCCACAGAGGATTAGAATTCATGTTGCTCTTTATATAGAACAAGTCAAGCCACTTGCTGGAACTGATCATTTTTTAATTAGGAATATCCTGAAGAAAATACTTGTGCACTCTTACAGGCACTGCTGTACCTACATCTTGTCAGTACCCAGCAGGTCTTAATGCTTGATGAACTTAGAATATTTTTAAGTGGGAAATTGAGCATACAATTGAAAATCTGAAAATGCTGCTGCATTCATGAAGTAAACTCACTGTGATCTCTCAATTCCATTTTTGTCCTTCAGTCAAAATTGAGTTTGAATTATACAGACATTTCAGGAATAGGAAACCTATTATTTATCTCTTTTCAGGTATAGGTTTTGGCATCTTCTTCAAACTAGCTGTAGAAATTGAGCTGAATATAAGGAAGCAGAAATGTTGCAATTTCTTAGGAAATTCTTCACAATGGATTCAGGTGGAAACTAGAACTTTTCCTACGCTGAAAACTGTCCAGTATTGGTTGGAGGGAGAAACTGTATTTTCATATTTTTTCATTCTACCAAATGGACAGAGTTGCCTTAATTTGTAAATTCAAGGGCTTTTCCCTATTTTCCTGCATTGGATGGATGGATGGATGGATGGATGGATGGATGGGTGGGTGGATAGATGGATGGATGGATGGGTGGATGACAGATGTTTACTTAATCACAAGCCACAAGAAAAACATATTATAGGTCAAAAACATGTTTAATATTTAATTAATGAGTATGAAAAAGAAAAAAAATCCTTTAATATGGTATTTCCATTTATTCAATGTACGTATTAAAAAATTAATGCTTGCTCATTTTAAAGAAATTTTCTAACTTGTTTCTAAAATGTCTAACAATAAGACAAAAGAATCTGATGACTTTTCCTCCAAATATAAAGGTGCTTTGTCTCAATACTATATGTAGGTACATATATTAACCTTAAAATTAATTTCCAAATCTAACTTTAGAAATAATGTTGCACCACACATTTCATCTCTGCTTAATCCAATAAAAGCAACCTAGCAATCTGGAATTCCTGACAGGCAATGCCCATATTTCCTATGCATGGAAACACAGTAGCCATCTATGTTATGATTTGACTCAACAACAGCTAATATCTGTCTGAAGCAATTGCCCACCTAAGCCTTTGTGTTGCCTTCATGATTTATTTGATGTACATTTCCATTAGGCATTTGTTCCCATTAGGGACTATACCAAATAGAAAATACTGTACACTTTGTTCATATTTACATATCTGTTCCCTTTCCAGGCATATTTTTAATCACATGTCTCAGTCAGGGTTTGATCAGAGAAGCAGGACCACTATGAGTGATATTTTGGGATAGGACCTGTGCAAATATGGGAGCTGATGGAGCAGTCAATGCAAGGCAATGGCTTCTGCATTTGGTGTGGGGCCTTACTCGTGATAGGTCAGCCAGGTCAACATCCAAGAATGAAAGGGAGCAGTGAGGTGGGGGAGACCTAGGACAAATTGAAACCTGCAAGGATGAAGTGGAACACACCAAGATGAATGACACACTTGATTTCATCAGGAATGTCTTGATATGTGACTCATGCACAGTTAAGCACTGGTCCTCTGCCAATGGGTGACAACTTCACTCATGACACTTTTTCCCACTATCCTGACCTCTGCTTCAGAATCCTTCTAAACACAGATATCCAGGCAGTTATTTCCAATTCAGAGGAATTGGTCTAAGAGAAGAAAGCAATTTGCCATTTCTAGTATCAACACAACACTCAAGAAGGGAGTGCCCTTTGTAGGCATCCCTTATTTCCTGGTTCTCAAGCCTCGAAATTTTTGTGATTCAAAGAGGCTTTGGGGATAATTATGCAAATTTTAAGATATTGCTTTTGGAAAGTGAAAAAAATAAATTTCGGGATTCACTAAACCAACTTATTAATGCTTACTGGGTCATTTCCTAAGAGAAAGTAACTACTGTTATTAGCACTTGGCAGTAATAAAACCCATTCTTTTGAGGATTGTCAACAATTATTTTTATTGATTCTAAATATACATATGTCAAGTCTTTGTGAAGGAATAAGATTATCTCCTAGGTCTTGAACTTGAGATAAAAATCAAGAGTGGCTATAGTTTCAAAAGAAAAATGTCCACAAAAAATCTTAAAAATAAATCTTAAAAGGAAAACATCCTTGGAGGAACATGAGCAGAGCCTTCACCCAGTTTCTAGGAATACTCTTCCATGGGGACTGAATTCATAAATTACACGAGAGCGTGGGCTGCATGTTCTTTCTACCCTTATTCACATCCAGCTTATATCTGCCTTTCTTTAGCTTCACTTCATTGATCTGAATTCTGTTCATTTGGATTAAGCAGAATGAATCCATTTCCTCTTCTCTATAGAAATCCTTCAAAATGTACACCTGGAGTCAGTTCTTCCTTCCCCTCTCAGAACTTTTCCACATCTCAGATCTAGATTCTTTAAGAATTCCTCTTTACTACATGTAACAGTTGGGGAATTTGATGTAATTATGAATTCCAAAAATATAATTGGATCATGCTTGTAAACTGATCTGTTAATCTGGGCATGATTACGTTATGATTAGGGCGTTGAGTCCCGCCCCTTGGTGGGTGGGGAATTGAATATAAAAGGCAAGGCAAAGAATAGAGTTGAAGCAGTCTTTTGAAAAGGAGTTTTGATGTTGGAAAGAAGGCCCAGGAGAAGAGAAGCAAGCTGTTCGCCTGATCGTCTACAGCTAACCTTGTGGAGGAAACAGGAGCTAAGCCTGGAGAGAAATGCAGCCCCGGGAAGAGAGGAACCCCAGAAGCCTGAACCCTGGCAAACGCCGGCAGCTGTCTTGCTCTAACACGTGGCAATGGACTGTGGTGAGAGAAGAAACTTAACGCTTTATGGCCTGGTATCTGTGGACTTCTACCCCCAATAAATGCCCTTTATAAAGACCAACCCATTTTTGGTATTTCACATTAGCACCCCTTTGGCTGACTAATACAGAATTTGGTACCGAGAGTGGGGTAGTGCTTTTGCATATACCAAATGTTGGAACGGTTTTATAAATGGGTAAGGAATATTTTTTGGAAGAACTGTGCAATGCTTGATGACAAAGGCCTAGATCACTTTGAAGAGACTGTTAATAGTAATATGGATGCTAAAGAGACTTTCTATGATGCCTTAGAAGTAAATGATGAAACTATTATTGGAAACTGGAGGAAAGGCGATCCATGTTTTAAAGTTGCAGAGAACTTAGCAAGATTAACTCCTAGTGTTATATGGAAGAAAGAATTTGAAAATGGCGAACCAGAGCATTTAGCCGAAGAACTTTCCAAGGTAATCTCAGAGAATGTGGCGTGGCTTCTCCTTGCAGCTTATAGCAAAATACTAGATGAGAGAAATACACTAAGAACTGAACTTTGGGGCACAGAGAAAACAGAAACTGATTCTGGAACTTCCAAGTTTCTGGAAATCAAATTCCCAGATGAAAATGCCCTATTTGAAGACTTTACTAAACTTGGAACTCATAACTCAGAATTAAAGATGCAGTTATCTCAGAAAGACTTGTGGAAAGTCTTACTGTCTGTTGGCTTGGACCCCTGCTTCCTGCATGCTAAACCAACAAAGTTTTTGAAAATGCTGTATGAACAAAACCACTGTCAGCTTGGACAAAAGAGGACATGGAAAGGAGAGATTGAAAGAGAAACAGTTTTAAGAAGAAAAAAATGGAAACAGAGATCTGGGATTAAGACATCCTCTTGGGCCAAGAGAGGAGCCCCACCCATATATACAGAGAGTTTTCCCCAGCAGTTGAAGAGGGTGGATATCCCCACCCAATGTTCAGGAAGAGTTTTGCCGCCCCAGGGAGCAGAGAGGGTGGAGCACATTCCTCAAAGATTAGGGAGGTTAAGGTCAACACCCCATTGGTCTGAGAGTGGTGTACCTGTCCCCCATAGATTAAAGAAAGCCAGGTGGTCAACCCATTGCTCTGAGAGGGTTGAGCCTATATGCCAAAGGTTAGGGAAGGCCAGGTAGTCAACTCGTTGCTCTGAGAGGGTTGAGCCTATATGCCAAAGGTTAAAGGGAATGTTATCTTCACCTCACTGTACTAGGGGGGCTAAGACACTAACCCAAAGATTGGGTAAGGTGTGGCAATCACCCCAACACTCTTGGAGGGTGAGGTCTGAAGCTTGGTCCACACCTAGATGCTTGGTGAGGGTGGAACCAAGAAAATGGCTGTTGGGCAAGCCTGTGGAAAGGGTGGGTTCCCATGTGGCCCCAAAAAGAAGAAACTATCATCTTAAGAATGACTCTCAGGCTTTGAAATGGAATGGAGGATGCCCTGCAGTTTTACTAAACTATAAAGGATCCATGACTCATGTTTAACATCCCAAATTCTCCTTATGATATTGAAAATCTTTATCCTTTGTCTTTCCATTTGTATATTGAAAGCAGTTAATTGGTTTTGTAAGTTTCAGAGGTCTACAGCAAATGAAATTTTGCCTGACGACAAACTGTATTTCTTTAAATGTCTGTGATATGATTTTGTACTTCAATTGTTACTGATTTAAGTTTTTTTTGAGAATTGTAATGTATTTTTGGAATTCAGAGGGTGGAATGTAACAGTTGGGGAATTTGATGTAATTATGAATTCCAAAAATATAATTGGATCATGCTTGAAAACTGATCTGTTAATCTGGGCATGATTACGTTATGATTAGGGCGTTGAGCCCCGCCCCTTGGTGGGTGGGGAATCGAATATAAAAGGCAAGTCAAAAAACAGAGTTGAAGCAGTCTTTTAAAAAGGAGTTTTGATGTTGGAAAGAAGGCCCAGGAGAAGAGAAGCAAGCTGTTCGCCTGATCGTCTACAGCTAACCTTGTGGAGGAAACAAGAGCTAAGCCTGGAGAGAAACGCAGCCCCGGGAAGAGAGGAACCCCAGAAGCCTGAACCCTGGCAAACGCCGGCAGCTGTCTTGCTCTAACACGTGGCAATGGACTGTGGTGAGAGAAGAAACTTAACGCTTTATGGCCTGGTACCTGTGAACTTCTACCCCCAATAAATGCCTTTTATAAAAACCAACCCATTTTTGATATTTCACATTAGCACCCCTTTGGCTAACTAATACACTACATAACTTTATTTCTGCTGATTACTCTCCCTAGAAGCAGTCTGGCTTCTCCATATTTCTTTCAGAGTTGTGTCATACTGTATTCAGCACAGAATTGAGTCAGAACACCACTACCCTTGTTCTGGAAACTATATGTTCACGGTAGCTTTAGATTTAAAAGGAAATTGCTTTTTTCCATATCCATATCAGACTACTACCTCATATTGATCTTGTGGTCAATTAAACTCCTTAAGGCTTCTGACACAGAGTGCTTTAAGCCACAGTGCCATTCCTGTAACCACACAGCTGAAATGTTTAATCTCAAGAGTAGATCATTATCTTTGGCATTTTCAATAGTTTACTGGTATTAAAAATAGAATGGAAATGAGCTAAGTCCTCTGTGAAACGTTTTAATGAATCCACCATCACTTTAAGTGATCACTACTACCTTTTCTAAGTGCTCACAAGTCAATATTAAGCAACATCATTTGGGATTTAATCTGGCCTAGGGGCCACTTTATTGGTATAATCAGTATCATTGCATTCATCTCATTGAGAGACCATAAGCTCCACAAGGACAGAGATTTGTTTTGTTTTCTGTAATGTTCATTGATGTACTTCTAGTGCCTAGATTGGTACCTGGCATTCAGAAAGCACTCTGAATTTGTCACACCTAAATTATTTAATGTTTTAGTAGCCCTAAGAGGTAAATACTATTTTTACTCCATTTTACATATGAGAAAGTGAGGCACCTACTTTCACGTTTCAGAATGGACATTGACTGGATACTGGAAGCTAGTTGTAGCAAACATATGGAAAACAAGACACTATAGCCCAGGAAAGGAATACATTTCCTAATACTTATTAGATTTTCTTTATAGACAAAATATAGCTATTAATTCACTCAGCCAACAAATTTTGAGCACCTTTTGTGTGCCAAGGGCTGTATTGGTGCTAGGAAGTGAGAAATGAAAGATAACCGTTGACTTCCAATAGCTGTCAATCATGCTCAAAGTAACAGAAAGTCTATACTGAGATAAGAAGAAAGAATGAGGAGAGAAGGACCACTTGTGCACTCACGTGGTGCCTGAGTGGACATGATGAAAAGATTGCAATCAGTAATTGTAAAAGAGAAAAGTGAGCAAGGGCCCAAATGAAGATCACAATAATGGAATCGGGTTAGAAAATAAACTGTGATTGGGATCCCTGTTGGACTACATGAAAGCTGAGAGAATGGATACCATTATGGAACCCAAGTCAGGTCTTATGAAAAAGACTTCATACTGACAAGAGAACCACTGATGCTTTTAGACACATAAGTAAGGGTTTCGCTAACCATGTACAAACAAAACGAAGGTTATTCTTCACTCAAAAATCTGGAATTACTCGAAGGCAAGCATAGTGTTCAAATGGCCTAGCATGACTAGTTACTCCCTGTATCTATTCTTCATCCTTGATCTCAAAACGAGTTTTGATTTTTTGTGGTGTTTTTTTTTTTTTTTTTTTTTTTTTTTTTCTGTCACAGTACTTCCCAGGTTATAAAGATCTTTTCTGGATTGCCTTATCTCCAGACTGTTGGTTTTCTTTTGCCACTTATACCAAAATGCATTTAAGCAAATTATCATGAAACAGAGTTTTGGGGCCTGAGCCTTCTGGGATAAAGCTCTGGAGTTGATATAGTCTTTAATGCCTGTTTCAAATGCTCCATACACCTGTATTTCCACACATCTGGCTTCTGTCCTCATATACTCCTAGATTAATCTCCTTGATGTGACTTGTTTTTGTAAGAGTAAGCATATATTATCAAAGATTAGGGCCCCATGAGCAGGTGGGCCGCCAGGCCCCGCGAGCCACGCAGCAAGATGGTGATGTAACTGGAGAGTCACACAAGGGATCGCCGAGATGAGACGCACCGAAAAACCAGGGACTAAGGTGGCACAGGCTGTAGGACACCTCTCTCCCACATTGGAGATTCCGAGGATAGAAAGAATACTAGTGAAGACAGGAGGAGAAGGATGAGGAGAGAGGGAAGGAAACGGACACAGAGAGTTGCCCAGCGAATTAGCGAATGGACGCAGAAACAGCAAAAACGGGGTGGGGAGGGGGGTTAAAAATGGATAAAAGTAAATAAATAAATAAATAAATCCTTTTAAAAAATGCGTAGGGGAGGAAAATATGGACTATAGTTAGTAGTAATACTTTGACGATGCTCTTTCATGATTTGTTAACAGATGTTTCACAACAATGCAGGGTGTTTGTTGGGGGTGATGTGTGGGAGCCCTGTATGATGTTATGCATGTTTGTTTTATAAGTTTACAATGTTTATTGAACACTTACAGTTTATGTATGTTCATGTATGAATGATATACTTCAATAAATTGTAAAAAAAAATAAAAATAAAAAAGATTAGGCGGAATTTCAGTCCAAAGAGACACCAGGGAGATGCTTCACCAAATGATAAAAACCAGCCCTGGAATATTTTTCTAGATCCTTTTATTCTTTCAATGGTACATTAATCTCAACTCCTATGACTACTTGCAATTCCAGCCAGGAAGGCAATGGTAAAAGCCAATCCTTGTTCTCTTAACTTCCATCAGAAATCTGACTTTTACCCCCTTTAATCTCCATGCTTGCTAATGAGAGGAGAAGTAATTTCATATCATGTATGGGCTTGCCAAAGAGGAGGTTGGCAAGTAGCATGTTAAGTGGCAGCACTCCAGTTTTGCAGGTGTCACAAAAGCCATGCAAATAGAGAAACTGTCATTGTCATGGGATTCATGGGTGCCTTTGACCTCAGAGCATTAGCTCCTAAATTCCTGTCTTGGCTTCATTTCAGATGTTGCAATTGGACCGCTAAAGGTTCTGGAGCAATAGCAAGTAGAGGTTGATGGTTAGAACTGGAAGGCCTGTCTGTGGAGGCCACCACAGCTGGCAGTGTCGATGGCCACAGGAGGGGGCAGCACTGGCCGCTCGAGCAGCCCTGGAGCAAGGAGAGAGCCAGGCCGAGTCACGGTCAACTCTGCACTTGCCTGGTCAGACCCCAGGTTGTACAACCTCACTACTGGAGCTTTTTCAACACTAACCATCCATGGCTTTGGAGGCTCCAACAAATTTTACAGAAGCCTCGTTTCACAAAGAGTCTTGCCTAAGGTCTTACAGACAGTCGGTTGATATTTACAAATTAGCTGTTCTCAACCTTTTGGGGGGGCCTGGATGAAATTAATGAGTGGCATGCTTTGACGAGTATACCCAGCTATTCACACCCCCACACACACCTGCAGAACAAGGATTGGCTTTTACCATCTGCAGGTAAGGAAAACCACTACAAAAAATCAGTCACCACTATCACTGCTCTCTCTGAGCATGGCTGCTGGATGCTGGCTGTGGCCTGGATGGCGTGGTCCCGGGCTCTACGTAGTTCCCTGCAAAATGGACCCAGCTTCAGCCAACTCTCTTCTGCTCAACAAGTGATGACGTAATAAAATCAGAGATGGCCACCCCACGGGGAGCACCCACTGTGTGCCAGGCCCTAAGCAGCCGTCGCTTACATGAGCCCTGTACAGCTCCCCAGCAGCAATATGAGCTAAGAACTGCAATTGTCCCCATTTTACAGAGGAGGAACCTGTGGCCAGAGAGTTAAATCACTTCTTCAGGGGCACATAGGTGGGAAGTGGTGGCCCCTGGGTAGACCAAGTAGTAGACCAAGCCTGGGTCTGCATGACCCCAAATCTGGGCTCCCAATCACCATGGGAAGTTGAGGGACAACGACCTTGTTAGAGGGTCATCCCTTGAATCTGTTCTCATTTCCTTAAAAAGAAAAAAGGTGAATTATTCACACATTTGGTCCTTTGGTTATCATCACTAATATCTATCATTACTAATTATCATAACTAATTATCAAAACTAATGATGCAAGCCCAACCCTCTTGTGTGCAAGAGAGACCAACATAAAGACCCTAAGACACCAGCTTCAGTGTCTGTTGCTGAAAACACTGAGTTTGGACCCCAAATTTCAGAGGGCCATAGTTCAGAAACCCTCACTGCTCAGAGTATGGTCCATGGACCAGCATTATGGGCTTTGCCTGGGAACGTGTTAGGATTGTGGACTCTCGGCCTGCCCCAGACACACTGGGTCAGAATCTGCCTTTCAACAGGATCCCCGGATGACAGGCCCTGCTTAGAACACGGGTGCTTTGTCAAACTGGATCATTGTCCATGCATACATAATAAATGTTCATTTGGTTAATGGTAAAGCATTTCTTTTTTAATGTAGTATAGTTGGGATGGGTTCAACAAACCCAGAAAGAAACCTAGACCTACATGGTTTGGATCTCTGCTGTACAAGAGGGTAGCTATTAACCCAGTTCTTCTCACCAGAGGTAATTTTGCCTCCATGGAAACGTGGTAATGTTTGGAAACATTTTTTGTTGCCATGCCTGGGAGGTGGGGTAAGGGGGTGGGGAGAGGAAATGATACCTGTGTCAATTTGATTAGAGGCTAGGGATAGTGTTAAACATACTACAATACTGAGAAAAATCCCCCACAACAAGGAATATCCAGCCCAAAATGTCAGTAACACCAAGGTTAAGAGCTCCACTGACCACAAGTGGTTTTTGACCACTTGAAATATGTCTAGTCCAAGTTGAGAGGTGCTGTAACTATAAAATACACATGGAATTTCAGAATTAGTATGAAAAAAGAATGTAAGGTATCTTAATAATAATTTCTATGTTGACTACCTTTTAAAATAGTCATATTTTAACAATGCATTATTAAAGTTATCTTTAATATTTTAATGTGGCTAATAAAATTTTTAAATTACATGTTTGAGTTCACATTGTATTTCTGCTGGACAGCACTCATCTGGAAAGTAGGTTTGAGACAAATACCATCATCAAAATCGCATCATTAGGTAGCCAAGGTGGACTTAGAGAGGACTGTGATGTCCAATAGAACTGGAGAATTCATCAGCAGCCAATTTCAGAGGTGTGGCCTGACTCACTGAGGGCCAGATGACATAATGGACAACTGAGATGGTGCTTGCTTGACAGATGACACTAATAACAAAATGTCCCTATAATCCTCCCTGCTCCCAAATCTTGGCAATATATGTAGGCTCCTGAGAACCAAGACTTATCCTTTAGGGAAATACTGGAATATGGGGGAGCCCAAAGAACTGACAACTACTTTCTTTCACTATGGGGGAAAAATAACCCATCATAGAAATTAAGCACATTAATTCTAAAATAAAGGAAACTATTTCACTTGCACATGTGCATTTGTGGGCTGAGGTACATAGCTACATTATCAATTGGGAGCACTTTTTGAAATTTTCTTTTAAAAATATATTCTATCCTTGTTCAACAGCCTTCCTTTTTGCCCTTTTCTTTTCCCTCAAAGATAATTAAATTTTCAATGAAGTTGTGTAAACCAATTAAAGCTTTCTTACCATCTATAGGTTTTCTTTTAGTCTTTAAATGAAGTTGTCTTAAATGCTTCTGGATAGAACGTATTAGTTTGCTTATTTTATAATACCTAAGTTGACATATAATTCACATACCATAATATCCACCTTATAAAAATGCAGTGATTTTTAGTATATTCAGTTTTCTAACCGTCACTACTGTCTCATTTTAGAGCATTTTGATAACTCCAAAAAGAAACTGTACCCATTATCAGTTACTTCTTCTACCCATCTCCCAGCCCTTGGCAAACACCAAACTCTTTTCTGTCTCTATGGATTTTCCTATTCTGGGCATTTAATATAAATGAAATCACATGATATGTGAACTTTTATGCCTGGCTTCTTTCACTTAGCATGATGTTTTCAAAGCTCAAACATGCTCCAGCATGTATCAGTATTCGATTTATTTTTGTTGCCAAATAATATTTTATTGTATGGATATACAACATTCTGTTTATCCATCCATCAACTGATGAACATTTGGATGGTTCCCACTTTTAGGTTGTTATGAATAATACTGCTATGTACATTCCTGTAAACATTTTTTTAGTGAATATATGTTTTAATTTCTCTGGGATATAATGGAAGAGTGAAATTTCTGTAAGAGTAAAATCTCTGGGTCAAACGGTAATTCTATGTTTAACTTTCCGAGGAACTGTCAAACTGTTTTCCAAAGCAGCTGCATCATTTTAACAAACCTTGGCACTAGCTCTCACCAGCAGTGTATGTGGGTTCTAATTTATACACATTCACTGACGCTTGTTATTGTCCAGAATTTTGATTATAGCTATCCTAGTGGGCATGAAATAGTATCTCAGAGTGGTTTTGATTTGTGTTTGTCCATAGACAAATGATGTTGAACATCTTTTCATGTGCTTACTAGGCAGTAATCTTCTTTTGAGTAATGTATTAAAATCTGATGCCTTTTTAAAAATCAGGTTATTTGTCTGTATATTGTTGAGTTAAAACAGTTCTTCTTATATTATAGATACTAGGCTTCCATTCTGTGGGCTGTATTTTCACTTTATTAATTGTCTCTTTGAAGCACAAAGTTTTTAGTTTTGATAAAGTCCAATATATCTATTTTTCTTTGGTTTCTTATGCTTTAGGTGTCATCTTTAAGAAACTATTGCCTAAGCAAGGATCATGAAGATTTACTCCTCTGTTTTCTAAGAATTTTATAGTTTGAACTCTTACATTTAGGTCTTTGATCCACTTTGAATTAGGATTTTTGTATATGTTGTGAGATAGGGTCCTTCGTTTTTTGAAGGATAATTTTGCTAGATAAAGAACTCTTGGTCTACCTACATTTTCCTTTAGTACTTGGAATATGTCACCTTACTGCCTTTTAGTTTCCTTAGTTTCTGATGAGAAGTCAATTGTTGATCTTACCGAGAATCATTTGCACTTAATGAGCCATTTCTCTCTCACTCCGTTGAGGAGTCTCTTTGGGACTACCATTGTGCATATGCTGGCATGATTGTTTGGGGTTTTTTTGTGGATCCCAGAAAAGATCATGTTCTTGGAGCTAATCCATTCCTGTGGGTGTGAGATATTTTGATTGGATTGGATTCAATTGGGGACCTTTGACTGGGTTACTAAAGTGAAGCATGACCCAGGGTGGGTCTTGGCCCTCTGGCTGGAGTCCTTTATGAACTAGAGAAATGCAGAGACACTCGGAAAAAAAATGCTTCAGACACAAAAGGAGAGGTCCTGGAGGCCAGAGGCATGGAACGAGGCCCCTGAGAGGCTAGGCCCACGAGCAGCTCAAAGTTGAAGAGACAAGGCCCAGGAGAGAAGGGAGAGATGAGCAGACCAGCAGTGTGCCCTGCCATGTTCTTGATCACCCACAGCTGAGCTATGAGACAAAGCATCTGTAGATGATGCCACGATGTGCCTTGTTGTCTCTTGTTGAGACAGCATCTCTTGATGATGCCCTGATCTGGAAACTTTCATGGCCTCAGATCTGTAAGTTTTTAACCTAATAAACTGCAATTATAAAAGCCAACACATTTCTGGTATATTGCATTGGCAGCCTTTAGAAAACCAAAACAGATGCTAAACTTGGTGATTCACAAGTCTCTAAAGGTTTACCCATTTTTCTTCTTTTTTTTTTTTTTTCTTTTGTTATTACACTGAGTAATCTCAATGGACCTACCTTCAAGTTTGCTGATTCTTTCTTTTGCCTACTGACATCTGCTGTTTAACTTCTTTAAAGAATTTTTCATTTTACTTATTGTACTTTACAATTCCTGACTTTCTACTTGGTTGTTTATTATATTTTACATCTCTTATTTGTTGAGACATTATTTTCATAGTACCTTTAATTTTTATAGATATGGTTTTTTTTTTTTTTTTTTAATTATTTGAACATTCATAAAACAACTGGTTTAAAGGCTTTGTCTAGTAAATCCAAAACCTGGGCTACCTCAGGGAAGGTTTTTACTGATTGCTTTTTTTCCTCTTTTGGAAGCATATTTTTTTCCATTTCTTCATGTGTCTCATAATCTTTTGTTGAAAACTGGACATTTCAAATCATAAAATGTGGCAACTTGGAAAATCATATTCTCCCACTCAGGGTTTATTGTTTTGGCTTTTTGTTGTTGGGCTGGTGGTGGTTTGTTTGTTTAGTGACTTTCCTAGAACACTTCTGTGATATGTCTATTCTTTATCATGTGCCACTGAAGTTTCACTTTATCTTAGCCTTTTTCTAACCATTAGACAGAGATTTTCCTATATCACTTGAACAAATAAGTCTCTCATCCTTTGCTAAAGGGCTCCATATGTGTGTTGGGGCACATCTTCAACGTTTTGGAATTTTTCAAAAATCTGCCTTAGCCTTCACCTCCTGCTTGCTCAGAGGTTCAAAGTCAGCCAGAGATGAGGAGGAATTAAGGCCTTCTCAAATTATTCTCAGACACGATACTGCATATATATATATGCATGCACACACACAACCTTCTAGGTCCCCTAGAATATGGCAGAGCTTTACAAAATCCCCTATGGGCATCTCATACCCCAGTTACTCTTTTTATGCTTTTTAGACAAGTTTCTCATTTGTCCTAACTGGAATCTCTGCTATAGGTAGCTGCAATTTTAAACATTTGACACTGTTTTTTTTGTTTTTTTTTTGTTTTGTTTTTTGAGAGAGAGACACCGTGGAGATTAGAATTCTCACAATGAGAAATATCTGAATCGACTAGTCCTGAGAATGGAATGTTTCTATGTTCATCTGAAATTATATACAAGTTATTAGTTGTGGTAGTTTGAAGCTGGATGTATGCCAGAAAAGCAAGCTTTTACATTTAATCCCTTCCTGTGGGTGTAAGTAGAACCTTTTGATGAAGTTACTTCAGTTAAGGAGTGGCCCAGCATGGGTGTTAATCCACTTACTGGAGTCCTTTATAAACAGGGGTGGGGGAGGGAGAGGTATATGGGAATCCCTTATACTTTCAATGTAATTTTTTTGTAATCTAAAACCCTATAAAAATAAACTTTAATATATATAAATTCCTATTGTTATGCCAACCCGTTTCATTATGTCTGCTTTCAGCAGCTTAGCAAATTAAAATGCCAGTTATCCTATATTTTATGGGAAATTTAAGGAATTTTTAGTGGTAAATTGCACTGGGCACTTTTAAGCACTATTTTCACCTTAGACATTGACATAAAACAACTATAATAATGTGATTCAATAGTACAAAGAATTTCATCACTGTAAACAAAATTCTTTTTAAAACTATTTAAAATATATGTACTAAACTCTGGTGTATGTGATATTCAAATACTGTGGCCTTCAGTTTCTTTATTGGGAAAGTATGATGTCAGAGACCTATCCATTAAAACTATTTCTCTATGTACACAGAAATTTATGTTAACTGCCCTTATGAAATTTAGTCTGTGACTTGAATGTATAAGATCTTTGAGTCCAGGAATTCTATTTTATTATCTTTTATTTCACACAGAATTATAGCTTTATGTGTTTCCCTTGCACCCAGACATTGTTTATCACATACAAGGCAATCAAACATTTGTTGAAAGAATAATATCTGCTTAATATCACAATATAATTTTAAAATAGAAAAGAAAGCTAAAAAAGGACTATACATACACATGGCTCGTCTGTCCCTTCTATTTGAACCTGTACTTGGTGCTGGAGTTGGTAGGTGTACGTCCAAGAGACTTTAATCTCTGGGCTGTCCATGTGCCATCTGGGCCCTAAGCCTCAGCAGAGTTGCAACACCTACTCTACAGTTCATTGGACTCACCCAGACAACTAACAAGGAGGTGATGATGGACAACCACCATACCAAGGAAACAAGAGAGCTTACAATTGCAAGCAACAGAGTTCCATCCATTAGCTGTATGGTATTGAAGCCCCCTCTCAATTAGAGGTGGAGTGGACATCACCATCCCAGATTCCTCACTCGGATTGAGGAATGAACTATGTACTAGAGTGGACTTACTGGTATTCTATAATAGACTTATTGTGATTCTAGCAATGGAAGAAATTACAACATTGATGTGGAGGCAGTGGCCACTGGATGCTCTGGGGGCAGGGGGAGGGAAAGACAGGTGTAATGCGGGGCCTTTTTCGGGACTTGGGTATCATCCTGAATGGCACTGCAATGACAGATATACGCCATTATATATCTTCCCATAGCCTGCAGAATTGTGTGGGAAAGAGTGTAAACTACAATGTGAACTATGGTCCATGCTCAATGGCAATGAATGTGCCACACTAATGAAGGATGTTGCATATGTGGGAGGGTGTGGGAGGTGTGGGGAGTGGGGCATATGGGAATCCCTATATTGTTTGTGTAACATTTGCGCAATTTAAGTATCATTAAAAAAATAAAAATATATACATATTTTTTAAAAAGGACTATACAATTTGGAAAATATAAATATCTCTCCTTTTCATCTTTGGGAATTGAAGCTGAGGAAGGAAAGCTTATATAATAGACACAATGAAACGATAATCCAGATCTTTTGACTCCTCTTCTGATAAAAATTGCTATTCCAATGAAAATAGCTCTCTTTAGTCTTTGAACAATTGGCATAATGGTTAAGACATTGGGCATTTTTAGACTAACTTTCTGGCTTCAGATTCTGGCTCTGCCAATTAATATGTGAGCTAATCAATTAATATAATTTCCCTGGGCCTCGGCTTCCTCATCTGTAGAATGCATTTAATAATAATACACACATCACAGAGTTATAAAGAAGATCAAATGAGTTAAGCTCTATAGGCACTTGATAAGGACTCAGTGATGTTAGTGGCCATTGTGATCACAACAAAACATTGTTTTTACCCTAGAACTTAGCTCCTATGGAATGTACTTTGTGGCCTAATTCTTTATATGTTTGCTTTATTGCTTCATCTAGCCCTGGGTTTCTTAACCTCAGTACTGCTGACATCTTAAGCTGGAGAATTCTTTGCTCTGGGAAGCTGTTCTGTGTGTTGTTGGCTATTTGGCACCAACCCTGATCTCTACCAGCTACATTCTAGTCGTATCCCCCTCCCGTGCAGTTTGGCAACCAAAACGTCTCCAGTCATAGCCAAATACCACTCATAGCAATACTGCTCTTGGTTGAGAACCATGGCTCAGCCTTTAAGCCACGGACCGAGTCTTATGACAATTACCTGAAATCATGCCCTTGTATAAACACTCTATTTTTATAATTTTTATATGAATATTATGCAATAATTTGTGTAGCCTATTTAGAATTAAAATAGTAGAGTAGATAATTAAGGGGCTATTCCAGTATCCCACCATAACCACCACCAATATCTTGTGCCTAGCTCAGTACTTGTTGCTTGAGAGGTATTTCCTGAATAATGTTTAAATGCAAATTGGTTGGAGAAATTGTTCTCTTTATTGATAGGGGTGAAATGTGTCCCCTACGTATTTAATCTTTACCATGACTAGGCATAGTACTGGATGCCTTTCATACATGATAGCAACCCTTAATTACCATATTGTGGTAGAATCCCATTTTGTAGATAAGGATACCTAGGTTCAGATCAGTCACACAACCAATGAGAGACAGAAGCAAGATCTGAGAGCATATCTTCCTAAACCCTCATCTATGCTTTTAATAACATCATGCCCTTTGATATCATGGAACAAAAATTATTAGCCCTACATTGAACAGAATTATGTATTACAGTATCACTCTAAGGTTATACAAACACAATGGAAATTTTAGATTCAAATATATGCAATAGAAACTAATAAAAAGCATCTGATCATGGCTTTGAAAAACAATTTTATATTAAAAGAATGAGGAAAAGTGAGCAGGTAACTCCTCCAAAGCATTTATACATCAGTCATGAGCTCAGACCAACTTATCTTATTTAACATACATCTCAGCACCTCTACTCATGGCTGTAACTCGTATTTCAGGATGGTATGTTGGCAATGGAAAACAAGTCTCAAAAAGATTTATTATGTCATTAATCAATACTCAGTGCCACTGAGCAAATAAACCATGAACATGCTGAATCTTCTAGTACAGTTGTCTTTAATGCTGTCAACGAAAAGCAACTGAGAACTGTGTGTGTTCACTCTCAGGCTGTATGTGTGTGTGTGTGTGTGTGTGTGTGTACAAATGCCCATAGATCAGTAGAATCTAGGTTAGGAAAATTGGAAATTATTTAATAGTCATTTACCACTATTATCAGCCATGGACACCATACCATAACTTCAGGACACTGAAGTATCTAAGTTTATTCCTCAAATAGTGCATTCAATTTAATTTTTTTAATATTTCATACTGTCAGACAGTACTTATAAACAGGTTACATTCCAGATAAACTTTGAGACAGTTGTTTCTATGTTACTACACATTTCTCATTTTACAATAGTAGATGATTTTTTAAAAACCAGTCTACACAACTCTATTTAGTTATTAACAAATCCAAAATATACACCATTATGTCAACTATAGCTAATCTCCATGTGTAAAATTTTAATTGGAGTAAGCAGTTAACATTTCTGGAAAACAGACTTAACTTTCTTCAAGGTGATGACTCCACTGGTAATATTTAGAGTCAAGGAGTCCACCAGTAAGGAAATATAGAGGAAGCTGATGCTACTGGACTTTAACAAGTTCTGTTACCTTTTTAATTCAGTTAACACTTGTTAAATGCCTTCTCTATGTTGAGCACGTGGACTCTGAACTCTGGATGTAAGCAGCATAGAACAGGTAGCAGCTACAACTATAAACAACTGCAATCAGTGGGATAGGTGTAATAGACTAAATGGATGTTAGAGGTCTGGCAGAAAGGTGAGGGTGGGGGGAAAGGGTGGGAGCAAAGCCACGGAGTTGAGAACGGGCTCCACCAAGTAAGTGATTTCTGAGTTGTATAAGTGATGCCAAATATTTAGGGCACATTTAGGAGATTTAATTTAGGAAACAAAAGGCATGTGATCCTACTCAATTATGTGAACATTTGATTAACTCACCTGTAATTCTGGCACAACTCAGAGAATCTGGTGTTAACTAACATCACATCATAATAATATGCTATATTATTATTATATTTCTTTTTTGTTTTATTTGAGTGTGCACAGTTGAGAAGTAATTTGTCATTCATATTAAAAAGAAAAATAATAAGGGCCAACATTTGAGCACTTAATGTGACCCGGGCATTGGTCAAGCCCTTTATATGCATTATTTCATTTGATTCTCATTATATGTTTAAGAGGTAAACTCTATTGTCTCCATTTTGTAAATAAGAAAAATAAAGCAGAGAGGTCAATGACTTTCCTAAACTCACACAGCCAGAATGTGAACCCAGTCATATTTACTCCAAATCTTGTTTTAAACACAACCCCATGTGGCTTCCAATTAATTAAAACAATATTTTAGTTAATATCTAGTTTGCTCTTTTCCCTAGTTGCCATCTTATCTGACTTTAAATGTCACATTGCCATCAAGGAGACTTAGCTCAGACACTGCCATGAAAATTATCCCTGCTTATATATCTATTCCATAGTCCATGGCTCAGCAATTCCACTTTCAGCTATATACCCACCAGAAAGGTGCTGATGCATTAACAAAAAACATGCACTCAAAGGTGCCTTGCAGTATCAATAATGGTTACTGCCCCCTACTGGAAAATGACAAAATGCCCTTTAGTGTTAGAAAGGATATATAATCTGTTTTGCATTCACCTAAAACGAGGAGAATGAAGGGCCTTTGACTACATACCATGGGGATTAAGCTCACAATATCTGGCAAAAGAAATCAGACCTAAAAAGGGTATAAAAATATGAATCCACAGATATAGAGCAGAAAATCATGCAAACTGATCTGTGCTGCTTAAAGTCATGATAGCAGTTATCCTTAGTGGGGTGGGGTGACTAGGTGGGAGCACAGGAAGATTTTAGGAAAACTGATAATGTTCTTTTTTAAATCTATAGGTGTGGGTTACACGGATCTGTTTACTTTGAGAACAATTGTAATCTTTTTGATACATATACTTTCACATGTCTGTTTTCCTTAAATACATTTTTTTAAAAATCGAATGATATAATGCATTCAGCACTGCACAGAGTAATTACTGAACACTTATTAAGTGGAAGAAATATTTATAGTTAAACTTTGTGTTATTTAATTAAAAACACTACTTTGGTTATCTGACATCATTTGTTTAGTTCTCTAATTGCGGTAGTTTTTAAATAGAAGATTTATCATCTCTAAGTAGAATAATCCAAGAATTTTACTTTTCTAAGTTTGGATCTGGGCAAAGGATAAAAGCAAACCAAACAGTCTTATCAGAAAAACAGGGCAAATGCATGTGGGATGGGGCAAGGGAACATGCAATGAGGAAGGAGGTGCAAGGGGACAGGAGTGGCACACAAAAGTCTCTAAGGACGATGTGGAGCCTGTTTTCTAATTGGGTTGTAACTGGCCACTCTGGGGAAATAGTAGTAAAAGATGGCCTAGCAAGGAATGAGTCGATAAAGGAGTTGAGGAAGTTTTCTTTGACTATGACTGCAGGGTCAAATTCAAGTGTGAAAGGCAGTGATAAAAAGCAACGGTAGCTGTGAACACTGGTTTCAGGCACAAATCAACATTAGCCATCTTCAACTGTATTCTGCTGCCCTGTTGGTCTTTTCAACTGCACAAACTATAATAGCCTTTTTTAAAAAGGCAATTGCATAATCTTCAAATATTAAAAATTAGACATATGACTCTCTACAGCCAGGCAGTTATATGGGCGTTTAATTTGGTATTTCTTCCTCACAAAAGCCTCAGAACAAAGTGAGAAAGCATATTAGAATGTTAATGTAAAATATTTAGAAGGGGCCAATTGTTTGTAGCTTTTAAGTATTAATATGTGAATACTTGTCTTGAAGCACATATAGCACCATTACAAATAAGAAAATATTAATAAATTATTGGTTATTTAAATTGTGCAGCTTGTGGTTCCCCTAAATGATGAAATTTGAACAGCTCTTTTTAAGTTTATATTGGGATCGTCAGTCATCTACCCACTGGGTAGAAGGTAAATAAGGCCAACTAATCTCCTTTGTGTTAGCACTCTCTATCTCCATATTAATCTGTAATTAATAAAGGGAGCAGCATATATGATTTGGGAATAGAATCAGCATTATCTCCAACATTAGAATGTTAAATTCCGTTATTAGCAGAGACAGTACATTGAACTGTTATTAAACTTATTCTTATTGTGTTACATTGGATATTTATTCCAGATTGCCATTCTGCATGGATGCGTATCATATGATACTCTGATGACCTTTAGAAATTCTTCTGATTAAATGCTGTTGTACTTCATTATGACATTTCTCTTCTTGTACTACCAGATTTGACGTGTATGGCTTAATAATGCAAGTAGACATGAATGTTAATAATTTCACAATTCATTGCTTCGCTATATTTTAATGCACATGAAATTTAGTACAAGTTTCACTGGCTGGAGGCTTACATGAATCATATAAATTAGAGGGTAACAAAAGAACACATTAGTATTTGTTACCCTAGATGCACGAATTTTGTACTAACCATTTTAATATGTACTACAACTTTTCCACCCTCAAGTTAAAAAGCCTTTCAATTTTTCAACCAACATCATAATTGAATTGGTTCTCTTTTGCCTAAGGATAATGATTTTACACTGATGGAATCTTTATTAGATTCTAAGGATTACACTGATGTTACTGGTTTTTAAAGTCAAACAACTCTACCCAGAGAAAGGGGTATTTCAACCAAATCATGACCAAAAAAATGTTAAATTTGTCTTTTGAGGGGAAATGCTTGTTTAACTATTATAGCAAAATAAGCTGAATGGGTGCCTGATCATTTATTCTCAGGATAAATGGCTGCCTGCTGAGAAGGCTGCATAACCAAAAATTTCATAAAGCAAAATTGGCCCCAAAACATGGCTATTTTTCACACTAGGTGGTGTTTTGTTGATTTTCCAATGAATACACTTTAAAGTTCGACTTTGACGTGGAACTTTAAAAATCATAAAGAGAGAGCTCTTATATTCACAGCTGAGACTATTTGGTTTATATCAACTTAGTTATTATTTGAGAAAGGATTTAAATCAATAACTTCACAGTAGGTTTTAAATATGTCATTTTATTTTCAATATTTGAATAGTACCCTGACAGTGACCAGACCCTCCAAAATTAAAAACTTTAAAATCCAACATAGGACCTTAGATAGGGGTCATAGCTAGATAGCTAGATAGGGTCATATTTTTGAAGAGGGAATCTGAAATCTGGAAACAAGGACATATGTAGTATATCCAAATAATTGTGATTCATTCTTGTGTATTTTATTAGATCTTTTTGTTGCCTTTGGATTTTAGCTTATGTTTGGGAGAAGAGGGACAATAAGGGTTGCTGGCCACAAGGAAGAATTGGGGAAGAAAGAGTGTAGCTGGAGGGAAAGTGAATTAGTGTGACTGTGTTGATCTCAAGCCAAAGAAACAGGCTCCAGCTAAGTACATGTACAAGCATGTGTAAACCCACGCACACACGAAGCCAATCAGAAGAAAACAGGACAAATACAATCAGAAGAAGACTGGCTTACTATCTAAAAGGATATGAATCAGGGCAATTCTGAGTGTCTAGGTAGCACCAACTAATGAGCATCTGTGGCAATTTTATATTATTGATGAATTCCAAAGAGAAATATTGATTATGTTTGTAAACCATTTGGTTCCTCTGGGCACGATACCCTTTGATTGCATTAAATTCAGAGGTTTCACTTTACTTGATTAAATTAAGATTAGGGCTTTGATTCAGCCACATCAGTAGGACACTGAGTTCCCGCCCCCTTGGTGGGAGGACAACCGCATAGAAAATGACAGGACAGAGAAGAGAGCTTAATTTTTTGATGCTGGAACCCCTGGCAAGAGCCCAGCTGTTCGCTTGATAGTTTACAGCTAGCCTTGTGGAGAGAGCAAAGCAGAGCAGCTGAGCCCAAAAAGAAAGAAGCCTTATACCAGCCCATAGCTGAGATAGGAAGAAGCTGGGACCAGCGAGCCTTAAGAGGAAGAGTAAGGATGAACCCTCACAGAGACCAGAAGCCATCTTGCTTCAACACATGGCAACAGACTTTGGTAAGGGAAGTCATTTATTTGTTATGGCCTTGTGACTGTAAGCTTCTACCCCAAATAAATAAATAGCCTTCATAAAAGCTAACAAATTTCTGGTACTTTGCATCAGCACCCCTTTGGCTGACTAATACAGCATCCTTTAAAGTGTGTCACCACCGGAATCAGTCTATCTCAGTCATTTGGTTTGCCCTTTATCAGTAATTTAAAGATTACAATACCTAGGAGAGAGAATCTAATTGGTTTTCATCCAGTCCAGTTCCACCTCTCGGCCAGGATATGGCTGAGAATTTTTACTGATCCCACGAAGACAGCATGCCACAGAGAAGGGTAGTTCCCAAAAGGAAAATCCAAGCAGGTGATATCAGAAATAAAAGCTAACAGAAGCTAAACAGCCTAAAACCATTGATGTATAATACAAAGGGTATATTTAGGAAAGCGGTTTCCACCCTGGGGCTACTGTTAATAATGGGAAGTCAGTGTATTACTTTGTTATTCTAAGAGCTTAATGGAAATTGTATGTTTAATAACAATAGTGAGATTTAAGAAAAATAAAAGGCTGAGCATTGAGAGTGGTTGTATAAAGTCGTGGTTAAGAATTTAGTTCTGTCTGGGTTCAAACCCCACCTTTTCCACTGAGTAGTGATACTCCACAAGTCACTCAGCCTCTTTAAGCCTCACTGCCTCTTCTTCAAAATAGAGATAATAGTAGTACCTGCATTATAGTTGCTACAGTAATTGAAATAATGCATTTGGAATGCTTACACAGTACCTGACACAAAGCAAGTGCTTAAAAATGTTAACTTCCAATCGTTGTTAGTTTCATTATTGGTTTCTTTTTACTTAAATGGAATCAACCTGGTTCTCCATGGCAGCAATTTTTATTTTACCCCAATCAACAACCCCGGAGTAAAATTTTTCATGGGTTAAGACCACTTTGGAAAATAATTAAGCTTTAATTGCAGTTCAAAACACACAAGAAGTCCTTATGGGTAGGAATTCCTGTATGATTCTAGTAAATAATAATTAAATATTAAAAATGTCTTTGGTCAGTCATAAAGCATTTGGGAAGCCCTGTTTTAAAGTATCCAGACACTCTGTTCTCCACCGTGGAACCAATTGCTTAACAGAGTAGACAATGGGAGAATGCTTAGGTTCAGAACTGTCAGAAGAAGCTGGCTGAAAATTTCCAAATGTTTTTCCTGAGGGCAGCAAGAATACAATTTGTTGGGCAATTTCTGCTTTAAATAAATACAGTCCACTCTAACAGGAAGGAGCAGGATGAATACAAAACACAGTAAAGCATCACTTATTATTCAACAAATATGCATTGAGTAGTTACTATGTTCCCAGGATTGTGCTAAGCACTGGTAATAAAACAGAGAACAAAAGAGATAAAATTCCTGTGTCTGTTTTAACTACTCTATAATAGTTGTTATCTGGTAGTAAGTTGGTGGCAGTGTTATATAATGGTCAGGAATGTGGGCTTGGGCTTTAAGTGCCTGGTTCAAATCTCGTTCTCACCAATTATTAACTTTTATAATCTGCTTCACTTTCCTAAATGGAAAGTGGGGATAATAATAGCATCAGTTAATCTGAAGGCCCAATTAAATTATGTAAGTAAGGTTAAGAATGACCTTTATTCTCTAGTGCTGAAATTGTGAGGTAGATTTCAGCAACAGAAAGACCAGAGCGAAAAATACAGAATTAATAAGTGCAAAACATGTCTGGAGAGGGAGGGAGGGATCAGACCATAAAAGACTTTCCAGGCCATGTTGGGATTTAGTATTGTGCTTTAGGAGAATCAGATATGTTTTTAAAAATGTAACTCTGTTTTCAGTGTGGAAAATTGGCAGGAAGACTGTAAGAGTTGTAGGAAATATATTAGGAAACTATTGCAGTAGTTAAAGCAAGAGATGATTATCATATCAATAGATTATAGGGAAGTAAAGAGATTATAGAATCATTTAGGAGATAGGATAGATAGGACTTGATGATATATTCTATGGGGAATGGGAATCAGATGTGAGAAATAATTCTGAGGTCTCTTCATGAGCTAACAATGAACCCGTTTGTTAAGATGTGATGGACACATGCTGTTTTACTTTCCAGAATTAATACAATTTTCTTCTAGTCATTTTATCTAGATTTTTCTCTTGGAAAACAACTCATTCCTCACTGAGCCCAAGATTGTTTCATGTGACTTTGATCTAAGTCAGTGATAGTATTGCATTAGCTTAGTCCTAGGAATTGTCAATAACACAGTAAATAACATCTTACCCAGGCCTCGAAGAAAGACATTTATTCTTACCATCCAGATATGAACCTTAGGGGATGTATGCTGATGAGGTATTACAATATTTGATTACCAATGGAAATGAATCACTGAAATTTAGCAAAGATTTTTGGGGTAAAATTCATACACATATGAACAACAAACTCATTATGTGTTCAAGGGACTAATGTAACAAAGCCAAAGCAGACGCTTGCACATAAGCTTCAGAACTAATATAATTTTAATAGTGTGAATGCTCAGTAAATGGTGCCTGACTCTGCTCAGAGATTAAGCACACAAAAGATCTTCACTGAAGACCAAACCTCACTGTCTAATGGAAGATCTCCACCGCCAGTGAAGTCTTGGTGATTCTCGGGAGAGAGAGTCTCCATTAATCCACTTAACTCTTTATCCTTAGCAAAATCATTAAGTTTAATTGAGTATAGGAATGGATGAAATTAAACTAGAATTAAAGTAATCAGTTGAATTCTAAACCATAGGAATTATTATGGAAGATATAGATTCCTACCTAATAAAATACCTATCAATAAAATATCCAAGAGTACCATCATCTAGAATTGAGCATTTTATGTGGTAGAGGAAGGTCCGAGCTTGGCCTCCCACGTTTGCCTCTGACCCAGAAATAACCCTGTACTCAGGACTCTGCCATCCTGGCACCTAGGATGAATGTAGGCTGACTCCCTTCATCAGGGTGCCTTGAGGTAAAACACGTCCTCTAGCGATAGTGAATGGCAGCACAGCACATTCCTTCCACTTTTGCCCTGAGCAGGTGTGAACATTCGCTGGACACTCTCTGGTGCCTGACTCAACACCCTCACCAGCATATCTGTTCCAGGGAGGGGGCAGGATCCTTCCTCTATGATATAAGAAGTGTGCATAGACCATCTCCCGGTGAAGGCCAGAGGACTGAGACTGGCCATCCATGGGGGACTGTCTAAAGCCCACGAGTGAAGCTAAGCTTTCTCTGTGTCTTCTCTATGAGTAAACATTTTTCCATCCTGTGCCTGTGTGAGTCATGCTTTGACTAGTGACCCTGACACCTGCAAACTGTTGAGTGGGTTAGGCTCCTCAGCCCGCCTGGTGGCAGCCATAGGTAAGCCCTTTGCTATGCCCCATGCGGCCAGATCACCTCCCCTGGAGGTGGTGTCTTTTTGACAGACAGTTAGGGACAGTGAGCAGGATGCTGACGTTTGGACATTTACAATGGGCCAGTCTCTATACCAGACATATTACATCATAGTCTCATTTAATCTATATGATGATTTTTTCAGGTACACATAATTAACCCTACTTTCAAGTCAAGATACAGATACAGAGAACTTGCTGAGCTAGAATTCAAATCTGATTCTATCTGAGCTAAGCCAACATCATAACAGCAGTTATGAAAAACTAATCAGTAACTTTGAATTAGTAAATAAAAAGAGGGAAAACCAGGTGTAATATGGGGGCTTTTTCAGGATGTGGGAATAGTCCTGAATGACATTGCAACGACAGATATGGGCCACTATATATCTTCCCATAACCTGCAGAATTGTGTGGGATAGAGGGTAAACTACAATGTGGACTATGGTCCATGCTCAGGGGCAAAGCCCTACCCCAGGATGCGTTTATCAATTGCAATGAATGTGCCACACTAATGGAGGATGTTCATGTGGGAGGGTGTGGGAGGTGTGGGGAGTGGGGCATGTGGGAATCTCAATATTTTTTGTGTAACATTTATGTAATCTAAGTATCTTTTAAAAAATATATATTTTTAAAAAGTTTCTCATTTGTCTACCCTGAATAACTCCCAAAAAATGTTCTATTAGAGGAAAATCATTCCTTGGTTTTGCTTTTCATGCTTTTCCAAATTATTAACTGTGGGCATATCTCTCTCTCTCTTACTAATGAATATAATTTACTGATAAAAAAAAAAAAAAATAGATTCCTACTTGGTCAAGTAAGGCAAAAGCATAGCAGGTGACTCTCCCCACGTGAGTAACAGAGTCATGGGCTACTCGTATCCGGCTAAAATCCTCATAAGACGTAGGGAATACTCTGCCTAGGAGCTCCATCTTCATCTTCATACTCTCTGCACCTACAGATTTCATGGAAAATACTGAAAATACGATATCTAATGCAAGAGGAAAAGGTCAGATGCGAGATCATAAAGTGCAAAGGAACACACTGGGAGGATAGGAGGCCCCAGCTTCTTGTAATACCCAAGAGAAGGTGGGTAAGGAATGCAGAAGCTGTATGATATGGCTTAACATTCACTACACCTTGGGAAGGAATTGTGCAAGGGTGGGGGTGTCCCACCTTTGGGAGGGTACACATACTCACTGATTTTTAATCTTGTAAAATAAATAGGTTTGAACCAAACAATCTATAGCCCTCAAAGTATAGCTTTAAATATTTGATAAGAGTAATTTGTATAACTAATGAGTTTCTGTTATGGGTTGAATAGAGTCCACCAAAAAGATATGTTCAAGTCCTAACTCCAAGTCTCATGAATATGACCTTATTTGGAAATAAAGATTTTGAAGGTGTGATAAGTTAAAAGGAGGACAAACTGGATTACAGTGGGCCCTTATCTACCAAGACTAGCGCCCTTATATCAGGGGAGAATTGGACACATTCAAATGCGGTGGAGAACTTCAACTGATGACTTGAATCCAAGGATTGCTGGAAAACCATTAGACACTAGGAAGAGACAAGGTAGGATTCTCCCTTACAGATTCTCCCTTACAGACTTCTAGCCTCCAGAACCATGAGACAATAAATTTCTGTTGTTTAGAGCCATCCAGTTTTTGGTACTTTGTTATGGCAACCCTGGAAAACTAAGTCAACATCAAATATTAGTTTGATTCTTTACAACTATTTTGTACTGTGTACTTCAAAGGGATTTTCAATATGTGGGGCCTTAGTCATTTATTACAGTATAGGCCTTGTCATTCAGTAAGAATTGGTTATGCAATGCATTGCTATTTTAATGGGTTTTTAAACCCTCCTTCATGCTTCATTAACATGGATGGACATAATAACTTCAGAGGACATTATGCACAATAGCTTTCCTACCCTTAGCTGAAAAATATGTCAATCAGGTTAGTTTAGTAAAGTAAACAACATATCAGAAAAGTCCAAATTGAAGCTCACATACAGCTAATTGTATTTGGGATATCAATATGTCAACTCAAAAATAATATCCAAACATTAAAATATCAACTGAAAAAAATATTATTATATGAGACTGTCTTTCCTCTTTGGTTTGCTCTGGCTATATACCACCATTAAGACCACTTTAACAATTTTTTCATTTGGAGAGAGTATATAAGAATAAAGTTTCATATTGTATTAGTAAGCCAAAGTGGTGCTGAAGCAAAATACCAGAAATTTGTTGGCTTTTATAAAGGATATTTATTTGGGGTAGAAGCTTACAGTTACCAGGCCATAAAGCATAAGTTACTTTCCTCCCCAAAGTCTGTTGCCACATGTTGGAGCAAGATGGCTGCCAATGTTCAGCTTTCCTCTTCCTCTTAAGGCTCCATGGTCAGGCTCTTTAGGCTTTGTCTCTCTCCCCAGGGCTCAATTCTCTCTGGGCTCAAATGCTTTGTCTCTCCACAAGGCCAGCTGTGAACTGTCAGGCGAATGGCTGGTCTCTTTTCTGGGACCTTCTCTCCTTCCTCACAACCAAGCTCCTCTGTGTGCTTACATCCCAGGGCTCCAGCTCAAAAACTCCAGCATCAGGAAACTCCAACTCTGTCCTTTGCCAAGTCTTTTAACTGTGAGTCCCCACCCACCAAGGGGCAAGGAATCAACACCCTACTGATGTGGCCCAATCAAAGTCCAAATCATAATTTAATCAATTAAAAGTGATACTTCTGAGAGACCAGTTTACAAACATAATCCAATAACTATTTTTGGAATTCATAAGCAATATCAAACTGCTACACATATATTCAACAAATTAAATCTCCATCCAAGTTTTAGAAGCTAATTCTCAACATGCCACAGGCACTATTCTGTATTTTCTTCTTCCTCCCCAATGCCCAATATTATTTTAGTTTCAGGTCAACTTAGCTCTTAAAAAAAAAAGTGCTATATACCACAAATGTATTTGAATTTCTTCCCTGATAATCAAAAGTCTGTCAAGAGGTTTGCGGGCATTCGACTCTGATATTGTACTGTTTGACATCATCCAATAATGTGTCATACACGAACAAACAAGTGTTACTCTTTAGTCTCCAACATATGTCAAAATAAATGACTATTTCAGTTCTAGTTTTCACAGAATGACAGTTCTATGTGGTGTCATGTTTTTACTTATCGACCTTAGCTTCCTCGAATGATGAGCCTCAAGACCAAATATTAGCTCTTTGCTCCCCAGCCCATTTTTATCAAGTTGTCAGACTCAGAGATTCATGCCAAACAATTTCATGAAACAGATTGCCATGCCTCATCTACTAAATTGCTTTATTATTTTCTGCACCATTGGTGCTAAGACTAAACCCTGTCTTCAAGTTTCTGATTTAATGAACCTCATTTTGTATTTGTATGTAAATTTTTTTACCATAGCTGCAAGTTACTGGATTGTTTGTGCATACTGACAAGATTTTGTCTTGGGATAATCTTAAATAATTGGAATAATTTTAAATAATTGGGATTATTTAAAATTTATCTTTTAAACTTTCTTTATAGGCATGATTAGAAAACTGAACTCAACTTCAATACCAATGTGTTACAGTGGCTAATTCAAAACTGTTTCATCAATTTAACCTTAATTTTTGTCTCCATTTGTTCCCTCTCCTAGTGCACTTTGCTATGGTTAATATGACAGATGCTCAGTGACATCAATTGTTCCTTTTCTCCCTAAAAGATTTTAGAGTCTCCCTTTGTAATAAAGTGTCTTTTAGGTATTTTGAGCTAGGTCTTTGTCTTCCCTGTATTTGTTATATATTATTTATGCAAGCAGGACATGGTAGTAAGAAGAGAAAAGTTGCATAAATAAACCGTGAGCAACATTTTTATATTAATCATAATATCAAAACAATTCACATTGTAAAGAAATAACAGTACTAAAAATAAGACACCAGTGTCCAGCTCTACTCCATTCTCTACCCTATTCCCCCAACTGTATGGAATCAACTACTTTGAAACATTTATGATTTTAGTTCTTTTGATGGTTACTACCAAATTCTATATAGTAAATTTACACTGTTATTTCTAGATTTATCAACATTAGACACTATTAAATCTCCAGTGAAAATATGAGGGTTAATTGTATTAGGCAATGGATTATTAGGCATGACACCAAAAGCACAAACAACAAAAGAAAAATTAGGTAAATTGCAAAGACTATATTAACGTTCTCCTTAGAAACAGAACAAATGAGATACATACACACACACACACACACACACAGATTTATGATGGGAATTTTCTCATGAAAACTTAGAGATTGGCATGTCCAAATTCCATAGGTCAGGCCACAAATTGGAAACCTGATGAAGATAAAGTTGAATTCCCCAGGTGAAGTTGTTAGGCTGAAACAGAAGTAGAAATTCTTTCTGACCTTTAAAATTCTCAGTTCTGGCCTTAAGATCTCCAACTGATCAGATAAGAGACTTCCTTCATTGCTGAGAGCAATCTTCATTTTGTTTGTAGATGCAACTGAATAATGATTTAAATCCACCGATGAAGTATCCTCACAGAAACATTCAGTTCAGCGTTTGCTTGACCCAAAAAATGGACACCATAAGCTAACCCAAGTTGACACATGGACTTAACCATCACAAAGACGTTATCAAGAAATTATTCATAGAATGACAGAAAAAAATTGGAAATTATATATCCAATAAGAGTTTAGTATCCAGACTATATAAAGAATTCCTTCAGGGCAACAAAATAACAAACAATCCAATTAAAAATGGAAAAGAATGTGAATACATAGCTCTCCAGAGAATATATTCAAATGACCTATAATCATGTGAAAAAATACTCAACATTATTAGCCATTAAAGAAATGGAACTCAAAAACACAATTTTGTTGAACAAATGAATTAATTAATTAATTAAAGAAAAATACCTAAGTTTACTGTTTACTACAAGCTCATTTATCTCCTCTCTTCAACATTTCTCATCTTCTCACCAACATGTAATCAATATCAAAATGAGCATCTCTGAACTCATCTTCACCACCTGTGTCCAAAAGTTTCATCAATTCATTTACCTAAATAAACATTAATTGAACAACATTTGCCCAAACCCATTGTAGGTACTAGAATATAGCCCTGATCTCATAGAGCTTGTATTCTAAAAGGAGCCATGTGAAAATAGACACATGTGATATCAGGAGATAAAAGCTAAGAATAAAAATGTGACTGCAAAAGAAGGATAATAGGAAGATGGCAGAATAAGGAGCTCCAGGACTCAGTCCTTCCACCAGAATACCTATTAAACAGGCAGGAACTGTCTGAAACAACTATTTTGAAACTCTGGAGGCCTGAAAAACACTGTACAGCATCCGGAGAAGAGCATGAGGAAAAGACTGATAAATTAAGGTAAATTGCTCTCTCTACATGACAGCTACCAGCACCCATCCACCACTCTTGCTGCAGGCTGAGCACCTGGCTAGTTCACTGGTAACAGAAAGGAATAAAAATCCTCTTCCCCAAGACCAGGGATGGGTACAGCCAGTCACTGATCATGGCTCTTGATTAGTGACTTCAGATCACTGGGGGCATGGCTCTGAGGGTGACCATTGTTTCAACCCTCCCCAAACAAAGGCCATAGCAGAGGAGACTTAAAAACTCTATGTTTCTCAGGGCAGTAGAAGTCAGTTAGTTGAAGGGTTGAAATTGCTGGGCAGGTCAAAAAAGCTCAGATTTGGGGAGACATGAAGAAGGCTCTTCGGACCATCCTAATCCCCTCCTCAGGGCATTCTGAAGCCAGTCTGCTTCCCTTTCATGGGTCCCTAGCCTGTTTCAGCTGGAAAAGACTGGCTTGGAAGTTGGAGACCACAATAACTGAAATGAATAAATCCCAGTAGGGTTTCAAAAGCAAAATGGAGCTGGCAGAAGAAAGAATCAGTGAACTTGAAGACAAGACACTTGAAATCAATCAGGCTGAAGAGCAGAAAGAAAAAAGAATTATAAAAAGCAACCATACCTAAGACACCTCTGGGATTACCAACAAGCATACCAATTAAACATTATGGGAGTCCAAGAAGGAGAAGTAAGTGAGAAAGGGGCAGAAGGAATATTCAAAGAAATAATAACAGAGAACTTGATGTGACTATCCAAAAAGTCCAAAGAATGGTCAACAGGATAAACACAAAGAAAATTACGCCCTCTCATATGTTGATCAGACAATTGTATGCAAAGGACAAGGAGAGGGTTCTGAAAGTTGCAAAAGAAAACAATGTGTTAAGTATAAGGGAGTTCCAATTTGAATTAGTGAAGATTTCTCATCAGAAATCATGGAAGCAAGAAAGAACTAGGATGCACCCAAAAGAAACAGAATACACATTCTTTCTGAGCACACATGGATCATTCTCCAGGATAGACCATATATTTGGGTTACCAAACAAGTCTCAATAAATTCAAAAGTATTGAAACATACAATGTATATTCTCCAACCACAACATAATGAAGCTATAAACTGATAGAGGTAGAAATGGAAAATTTACAAATATATGGAAATTAAATAACATACTCTTAAGCAACCCATGGGTTAAAAAGGAAATCACAAGTGAAATTAGGAAATACATTGTGGCAAATGAAAACGGAAAAAACAGTATACCAAAACTATTGGGATGCAGTGAATGCAGTGCTGAAGTGGAAATTTATAGCTCTAAACGCTTACATTAAAACAAGAAAGACTTCAAATCAGAGACCTAACCTCAAAAACAGAAGAACTAGGAAAAGAAGAGTAAACTAAACTGAAAGAGAACAGAAGGAAGGAGTAACAAAGATGGGAGTGGAGATAAATGAAATAAACAATAGAAATCAATAGAGAGAATCAACAGAACCAAAAGTTGGTTCTTTGAAAAGATCAATAAAAATCAACAAACCATTAGCTAGAGTGACTAGAAAAAAAAAGAGACAGGATACAATTAATGAAAGTCAGAAATGAAACCAGGGACATTAGTACCAACCCTGCCGAAATAAAAAAGACTATAAAAGGGTACCATGAACAATTGTATTCCAATACATTAAGTAACATAGAAGAAATGGACAAATTCTTAGAAACACAAAAATGACCTGCTTTAACTCAAGAAGAAATAGAAGATCTCAACAAACCAATTGCTATTGAAGAGATTGAATCAGTAATCAAAAACCTCCTGACAAAGAAAAGCCCAGGACCAGAAAGCTTCATAGGGGAATTCTACCAAACATGCCAAGAAAACTAAACTCCATTTCTACTCAAACTCTTCCAAAATTTGAAGAAGATTCATTCTATGAGGCCAACATCACTCTCATACCAAAACTAGATAAAGATACCACAAGGAAAGAAAAATGCTAACTAACATCTCTCATAAATATAGATGTAAAAATCCTCAATAAAACACTAACAAACTGAATCCAACAGCATAGTAAAAGGATTATATACCACCCCCCGCCATTTTTCCTGTTTCTGTGTCCATTTGCTAGACAACTCTTCGTGTCTGTTTCCTGCCCTCTCTTCTCATCCTTCTTCTCCCGTCCTCACTGGGATTCGATCCTCAGAACCTCCAATATGGGAGAGAAGCATCCCACTGCCTGCACCAGACCTTAGTTCCTGGTTTTTCAGTGTGTCTTGTCTTGGCTCTCCCTTGTGTCACTCTCCTGTTACGTCATCATCTTGCTGCATGGCTCACGGGGCCTGGCGGCTCACCTGCGCACAGGGCCTGGTGGCCCACGGACCTTCTAAATTTTTATTTTTTTTAATTTTTACCAGGAGGTCCCAGGGATTGAATCCAGGTCCCTCCATATGGGAGATGGAGGCCCAACCACCGGAGCTACATCTATCCCCCTGCTATATCTCTTTTGGTTGACCAAAGATACCCAAAGTTACAGTCTTTTCCCGTACAGGATGGTCATATAATAAATCAGGCTTGGTTTATCACCAGCATCCTAAAAACCAGACCTGGGGAGAAAAACTAGGCTTGGGGACACATGCATGGTTTCTAATGCAGCGAATGTTTAGCCTACCCTGATTATCACAAAATCAGGACAGCGAGAATGTTCTCATTCCCATGTTTTTAATAGCAGCCCCATTCTAATGGGTATGAAATAGTATGTCATTGAGGTTTTGATTTGCGTTTCCCTGATGACTAAAGATGTTGAGCATCCATTCATGTGCTTTCTGGCCATTGTGTTATCTTCTTTGTAGAGATATATATTCATGCCCAGAGGAACAGACCAGTTTTTAAACATAATCAAATATCTTTTTTGGAAATCATAAATAATATCAAACTGCCACAAATCCCCATAAGATCTAAGCCCCCTCTCAATCTGAAGCAGAGTGGGCACCACCATCCCCAAATCCTCAAGACTGAGGAATGAACAAACATAAGGAGGGAATTCAATCTTGGACCGAAGTAGACTTTTTATTATTGTAGTAACAGAAGAACTTGTAACATTGATAAAAAGGTAGCGGTTATGAGAGGTTCTGAGGGGAGGGGAAAAGAATAGGTGGAACATGGGGCACTTTTAGGGTATTGGAATTGTTCTGCATGATTTTGCAATGACAGATACAGACCATTATACATTTAGTCAAAACCTATAAAATTGTACAGTGCAAAGTGCAAACCATAACGTAAACTAGAAACCATGGTTAGTAGCAATGTTTCAATATTTGTTCATCAATTGTAACAAATGTAACGTACTCATGTAAGATGTTATTAATAGGGGGAAATGTGAAAGGGGCAGGGGCCCCCTAAATTTTCTATGTAATTTTTCCATAATCTAAAACTTTTTTTTTTAAGTTTAAAAATTGGTAACATTGCAGACTTGAGCATTTATTAAATCACTTTCTTGAGTTGGAAAAAGAACAACTTCCCTGCGCCCCCCCTCCCAAAAAAAAATTCACAAAAGGATTCAGGTACATTTTTCTAGTACTTTTTATTCTTATTACTTATATAATTTGTTTCTTTACATATACTTTCTCTTTCAAGTCATCTAAATCACTTGTTATTTCTTTAGATCATTATTTCTTGGGATGAAAATACAAGCCATGTATTTCAACAGTTATTTATGTTGTCAAACATTTTCCTTATATAACTTTTGTATGTAAACCTGTCATATTTGATTCATTAGATATCAGAGCCACACAATTAAAGTTGTTAGAAAGAGTGTAGTTGAGATGATTTGTTTAACCTGATTTTGGAAACCTCATACTCTTTCCTAGTGATCAATTTAGAAGAAGGTGTCTGATCCCAAGCTGACTGAGGTGGCATGAGGCAAGGAGGTCCTGGGACTTGAGGAAAATCTCTCACTGCTAAGGAAGAGAGTTGTGAAACAGGGGAGTTTTCTGCCTCTGATGCAATGTTTTGGCAGCAGCAACGACAAGGGCAATCAATTTGAGCACAAACTCACAGGTATAATCTTTGACTATGCTAAATAAGTGTGTCTAGTTATGATTTGCAATTTATTTACTTCCCATAACAGAACAGGATTTGCAGAGTCAGAAGGTGAGCCATCATGGAAGAAAAGATAGATGAACTGTTTATGTCTTTGATTATTGACCTATGGAAATTACCTCACCTGGAGCTGATATATTGCTGGGGTTTTACAAGGAGGTGCAGTAATAAATGTACTTATTTTATAAGCAATTTTCAGCTGAGATGTTGTAATACTTATGGCTGTTTGGTACAGTGCACAAACTTGACAGATGCCTAGCAAATATCTGCTGAATTTGCAATTTGGACATCTAGCCCCTTAAACCTACCTAGGCTAGAGGAGTGCTTCTCAATCTTTTTTTCTCTATCATCCCCCTTCCCAGGAGAAAAAAATAGATTGCATTTAATAATTTAAATTAATAAATTAAATTTTAATAAATAAAATGAATTTAAATTTAATTTCTCACTAAGGGGAGAATTTAAATATGAAGGAGCAAGAGTTTGTCAGGTAAGGTTGAGCTTTGGATTTTTTTGTCACCCAAGAACCCTCTTCTCTTTCAGGAATACATGTGCAAGAGTGTATCTAATCGTGGGTGAGTTTTTACCTAGCACAGGGTGTGTATATGGGAGCTGAAGAGCTAATAATATTCTAGGTGTTGCTCATATAGGCAGACTCATTTTATGGAAAAATTAATTGAGCTGTATTCTTATCATTTGTATGTTATAGCATATTTTAATTTACTTCATTTTAATTGGTACCCAACTTCTTGACAGGAAAAATGACAATAATTCTGGTTCATCTTTCTATGTAAAATTCCATTCTGTAACACAGACTAAGCAGAATTACAAAAACGCTAATATTTACAAGTTTATTTTATCATATTCAATTATTTATCCTAGGTTACAAGCTGTTTTTTTTTTTTTAATATATTTTTGAGGTTTAAAAATAATATTCACTTGTAACATTTCTTCCTTGGGGGTGGTCATATTTTCTGAAACCTTTCAGGAATATTTTATAAGATGCAGTATACAGTATCTCAACAAGGAATTAAGAAAAATGATGACTGTGCACTGTAACATTTATTAAAACACTATACTATAGCAGAAATGCTTACTGATGTCTTTCAAACACCTGCTTGGTAATTTCTAAGCCTGGGTTTTACTTCATTTAACAATATATGCTTAATTAGGAGACAAAGTTAAGATTAAATAATAAGCCCAAGACTGCCTAGCATGTTCTATGCTTTTGACTTTCTAACCCTTCCACAGACTTTAAGGAATCATAATTCGATTTAAACGGGAATCAATAGAAAGGATTTATCTGTTGCCATGAGACAGATTCCAATTGTTATTATAAACATAATTTCATAAAATGGCAGAGCAGATTTCAGAATGAAGAAACATATGAGGATATTGGAAAGATGTTAGATGCATAAGGAAGTAAAAGGCTGATTATTTCCAGGTGTGATTTCTCCAGAGAACTAGTGGTTGTTTCAACCCATTTCTCTGTGCTCAACAGAAACATTTCTTTAGGGTTTCCATCATGGCGCCCTGCAATGGGCACCTGCTGTTTTATGTGCTTGCCCTCCTCACTGACATGCATACTACATTCTGACACAAGAACACAATGGAAGCACCATTAACAGCAAACATGACACCACCCAGCTGGCCATTAATGCTAAGTGGTCTCTTAGCACTCTAAAGAGTGTTCCATGGACTAGCAGCACTGACCGCACCAGGGACCTCTCTCGAAGTGCGCAATCTCAGGCACTGCCCCAGACCCACTGAATCTGAATCTGCATTTTAATAAAATCCCAGGTTATTTGCATGCACATTAATTTGTGATGTACTGCATATTGCCCCGGAGCACTCTGCTACTGATGGTTTTCTCAGTCCAAGCTTCGCATTCTCTGAAACATACTTAAAAGTCTAAGCACCTCTTAAAGTATATGTGTGTGTGTGTGTATATATATATATATATATATATAACATTTTTGTAAGCAAATACACATATATGCATATATATTTATATATCATTTTGCAAATGTTTGTATGTATTGTGAGAATTTTGATTTTCACCCATAATTAAAAAAAAAAAAAACAAAACTGAAAGGAGATATGAGATTTTAGAAAATTGACTCAAGCCACTGTGGGGTTGCAAGAGCCCAAATTCTGTATGTTAGGCTGCAAGCTGGGAACTCCAAATAAGGGTAGTTTTTTTTGTGTGTGTGTTTTTTTTTACTTTATTTTGTACATTTAATAATTGAAAATATAAACAATTAAAAACTAAAAAGTAAACAGATGAATATATACATTCCTCAATTAAATGTACTAGATACATATAAAATTTTTTTGAATAAAACAATATATTACACACACACACACAAAAAGTCATTGTAATAAATGCCCCTTTGTTCTTAGCTAACCTCAGTAGACTCCTGCTATCTGCAACCAGAAGACTCCAGATAGTCCCACTTTTACTTTTCCAACTACTTTTATTTCTTCATAAAATTTCCACTTTCCCTTCCTCCCAAATAACAGTAAAATAAATAAAGGTTGAGGAATATTCACAGTGAGGGACTCTAAGTAAAGAGTTATTTTTAGTTTAAAGGGTGATTTATGCTTCTTTGAACACAGAGTAACTACCCATATTCAAGGCTGAATTTCTTTACAGGCAAAGCAAGGCACAACCTATAAAGGATGAGTTTAAGAATAATGTGCAGATAAATTTGTAAAGAAAAATAAAAAAAAGGATGAAGGGAGAATCTGTAGATTAAAAGAGACATAAAAGATACATATGATATAAAAAGGGGAGAAAGTCTAAACTATAATCCCTAGGGATGCAAGTTTCAATAACAAAAACTATTACAAATGATGACTATAAAACCAGGATAGTGGTTACTGATGGTGAGACAGAAATGTTGTGAATGAGGAGTGGCATATGCCAGTCAATATTTGGTAACCATCTATCTGATAGAGGCTTAATATCCAGCATATATTAAAAAACCCTACATCTCGAAAATAAAAAGACAAACAACCCATTTAAAAAATGGGCAAGTGATTTGAATAGACATTTCTCCAAAGAAGAAATACAAATGGCTAAAAAGCACATGAAAAGATGCTGAACATCACTAGCTATTAGGAAAATGCAAATCAAAGCTACAATGAGATATCATCTTATACCTATTAGACTGGCAGTTATTAAAAAAACAGAGGACTACAAGTGTTGGAGAGGATGTGGAGGAAAGGAAACACTTATCCACTGCTGGCGGAAATGTAGAATGGTGTAGCCATGGTGGAAGACAGTTTGTCGGTTCTTCAGGAAGCTAACTATAGAACTGCCATATGATCCAGAAATCCCACTGCTGGGTATATATCCAAAAGAATTGAAAGCAGGGACACAAACAGATATATGTATACCAATGTTCATAGCAGCATTATTCTCTATTGCCAAAAGTTGGAAGCAACCCAAATGTCCACCAGCAGATGTATGGATAAACCAGTTGTGGTATATACATACCATGGAATATTATTCAGCTATAAGAAGGAATGCAGTATTAACACATGGGATAACATGGATGAACCTTGAAGACCTTATGCTAAATAAGGCAGACACTGAAGGACAAATATGAATATGACATGAATTAGGCAAATTGAGCAGACTCACAGAGCTCGAGTCTGGAAGACAGGTTTACAGGATACAGAAAGGAAGTAGAGGGTTGTGAGCCAAAGCCTATATGGGCAAAATCTACGCTAAGGTGGAAGGGTGTAGTTGTGCAGTGGATGTGCATGACAGTGGTGCTATTGGGATTGGCAGTGGTGGTCTATGAGGGGGTACGGTGGTGGGGGGTGTGGATTGGCCTATCCATGGAACTGGGTGGAGGTTCGGGGGAAGGAGCAGGTGAACTCTGAGGATTTGCAGGTCTGTGGTTAAAACCACAACGTTGGGTGTACTTTTTTTTGCCAAATATGGCAGGGGAGGATTACTGGTGTAGGGTGTTGGATGTGGGGTGGGGGACATACAGTATAGGGTGCAGCTGGGGCAGAGTTCTACAGAATATGTAATTGGTTATCTTGCCATAGTGTGTTATATCAGTGGGTGGAGACCCACACAATAAACAGGAAAATATTGAACTTTCATGCTGGGGAGTCATGCTGTGCTCTCAAATAGAGGGGCAAGAGTCTCTCAAGAACATAGGCAGTGCCTAATAAAAGAACAAAGACCAATATGTCAAGCCTCCAATATTATTGCTAGTAACTATGAATCTTATTTTTCAAAAAGTGGGACTTAGTGGTTACCATAGGTCCCAAGGGGAGAGGGGGGAAGAATAGAATAAATGGAACATAGGACATTTTTGGGGCATTAGAATTGTTCTGCATGATCTTGCAATGATGGATACAGGCCATTTTAAATTTCGTCAACATTTATAAAAGTGTACGGTCCAAAATGTAAATGTAAATCATTGACCCTGGTTAGTAGCAATGCATCAAAATTTGTACATAAATTTTAACAAATGTACTTACCTGCATGTAAAATGTTATTAATGGGGAGAGGGGAAAAGGGGAGAGGTATCAGGTTTATGGGAATCCCCTATATTCTGTACATGATTTTTCTGTAACCTAAAGCTTCTTTGAAGATAAAATGAAAAAAAAAAAAAAAAGACTCTGGGGGAAATATACAGAAGAAAATGTCTCTGCACATATAAGACAACAGATTGTACAGTGATGAAAGACGTAATGTCTAGAAAAAATTTTTATTAAATTTTTTAATATTTCATATTTTATGTTATTTCTAAAGCTATCATTATTATTTCATTTTCTATTATTTTTATTTGGTTATTTTCTTGGCTTCATCTTTGGAGAGGTTTTGGATCACAGAAGGGTCACAAGTGGCAGGAGAGGATGACTGGTGCAGGGTGTCGGTGATGGGGGATGCATGGGAGCGGAATCATCTAGGGCATGCCTCTAAGACATGTGAACGTGCTCAAGTGTGCATGGGACATTGTCACGGTGGGTGAAGATTCACTCAATAACCAAAAGAATATCAATTTTACATCCTGGGGAGTTCTGCAGCATTCTCTAATGGAACAGCAAGAATCCCCTGAGTACAGGGGCAGTGCCTAGTGAAGGACAGGCCATTGCACTGGGCCCTTGATATTGACTATTGTACTTAGCTTAGTATTATATGTTGCCTAAGACTTACCTCCTGAGGGCCTCCTTGTTGCTTAAATGTGGTCTCTCTCTAAGCCAAACTCAGCATATAAATGTACTACGTCCCCTCCTCCCTCCCTCCCACCCCAGCATGGAGCATGACTCCTGCGGATAAGTCTCTCTGGCACCAATGGACTATTACCAAGCACCAAATAGCAACGTACCTGGAAAAAAAGACCTTGACCAAAAGGAGGAAATGGTAAATACAAATGAGTTTTTATGGCTAAGAGATTTCAAAATGAGTCAGGAGGTCATTCCAGAGGTTACACTTATACACGTCTTAGCAAGATCTCATTGACTGCCACGGTAAATAGTGCCTCAAATAACAGGGCTCCTGAGGGCTCTAGAGATATCCAGACACTATAGGCAGGGCAGACAGCTCAGGGGTTTGGCGCCTTGCCAGTGGGCCTTACCTGGGATTTATGTTCCCCACTGTGACCGAGTTATACTCAGTTGTGGTTTCCCTACATATGGCTCTTCTGTCACTTCTATTTGAACCTATAGTTAGTACTATACTTGATAGGTGTACGTCAAAGAGACTTAAATCTTTGGACCATCCATCTATCAGCTGGGCCCTGAATCTCAGCAGAGTTGCAACACCTACTCTCCAGTTCACTGGACTCACCTAAGACAACTAACAAGGAGATGATGATGGACAACGACCATCTCAAGAAATAGAGAGTCTGCAACTGCAAGCAAGATAGTCCCATCCATCTGCCCCATGGGATCTAAGCCCCCTCTCAATTAGAGGCAGAGTGGGCATCACCATCCCCGGATCCTCAAGATTGGGGAATAAACAATGGACTAAAGTAGACTTACTATTATTCTACTATTGGTTTGTTGTTATTCTAGCAATGAAAGAAATTTTATCATTGATGTGGAGGCTGTGGCCACCAGAGGATCTGAGGTGAGGCAGAGCAAAAAATAGGTAGTGGATTATGGGGGCATTTTCAGGACATTGGGATTATCCTGCATGACATTGCAATGACAGATACAAACCATTATATATTTTGTCATAACTTACAAAATTGCATGGGACAGAGTATAAACTATAATGTAAACTATAATCCACATTTAGTGGCAATGCTTCCATATGTGTTCATCAATTGTAACAAATGTACCACACTAATGAAGGATGTTGTTACTGTGGGAAATTGTGGGAGGGGGGCATGTGGGAATCCCCTATATTTTTTTAATGTAACATTTATGTAATCTAAAGTTTCTTTAAATAAATAAATAAATAGAAACAAAACAACAACAACAAAAAACAATCAGGAAAAGCAGCCTTCCTTCTTAGGCCCCTAAGGAGCTTCTCAGGCTGCTGGTGTTCATCAATCAATCACCCTGCAGCCTGCCCTCCTCAGGTGATGTAACTGGTTTTAGCAAATAAAATAAAGGAAAAGAAAAGGAAAAAAAAAAAAAAAAGGAACCAATAAAAAATAACAGATAAAAGAAAAAAAATAAAGGGCCATATGCATATGAAAGGGACATCTGGGGTAGATGGCAAAGTTCTAGTCCTAATATGATGGTAGTTACAAAATTGTTGCTATGAAATAATTTATTAAGACATACAGTATTTTTGTGTGGTTTGCAATAACTTTACCTTATTTTATTATTAAAAATATATAAACAAAAATGCCTGGTAGGAAAGCTCAGTCTTCCCCCAGAGCTGAAATAGCATCTTTTCTCTACATCAGGTTCTTTGCAAATGTGCCCAGAGCATTTGTTTTACAGGATAATATTAAGGTTAAATTAATTAAAAAGAAAAATAAACACTTTTTGGTTAAAAATAAATAAATAAATAGATAGTGGGCATGTTTACAGGATTCCTTATTCTGGATTCATCCTTAATTTATTCACTCATTTTTAAGGCAGTTCCATTTTCTTATTTTAGCATAGCCGTGATTGGTCTAGTGCTTGAACGTAGAAGTGCTGAAACTGAGATGCCCAGCTGCTAACATAGTCTCAGGTTGGGAACACTGGGCCATTTACTGGGAATTAGGGATAACAGTAGTACCAACATCAGAGCTTTTATAAGGATGCAAGTGTGCATATTAAATCACTGAGCACTGTGCCTGTCGGACCTACAAGCTTAAAAACGTATTAGTTATTAGGAGAAGTGAAAAGAGTAGGGATTTTTTAGTCTATTGACTTGGATTGAGTCCCAACTCTTTTTTTTTTTTTAAGCAGAGTAACGATTTTCTGCCTGATTTCATAACTTGTATAAATGTTCATTAAGGAAAAGTAAACTTGTAAACTATTTTCCATTTTTGCTAATACATATAACATTGTTCTTAACATCTGTAACATAAATCATAATTCAAACCCTAGATTATTGTCTTAGAATATATATCCTAGAGGTTGAAGTGTAGGTCAGATCTTTTGCATGCTATAAGCCTTTTGCAACTGTTTTAGTTTTCAATCTGCCAAAACAAATACCATGCAATGGTTTGGCTTAAACAATGGGAATTTATTGATTCATAGTTTTGGGGCTAGGAGAAGTCCAAAATCAAGGTGTCATCAAGGTGTAGCTTTCTCCCCAGAAGACTGTGGCATTCTAGGACTGGCTACTGGCAATCCTTGGTCCTTGAGTTTTCTGTCACCTGGAAGTGCACATGGCAGCTTCTCCTGACTTCTCCCTTCTCTTCTGGGTTCCATTGACATGCAGTTTCTGGCTGCTCCCTCTGGACTTCTCTATGACCTTCTATAAGGCCTTCAGTAATAGGATTAAGATTCATCCTGCGTTAGCTGGGCCACACCATAACAGAAGTAACCTCATCAAAAGGTCCTGTTCACAAGAGTTCACACCCAGAGGAATGGATGCATTTTTAAAAAGTGTTTGTCTGGGGTACACAGCTCCAGGTCACCACTGCAACATACCATGTGCTTCTATCTTATCCAAGGTTAGGTCATAAAGACAAAAAATATTTTTGATCGAAATTGCCTTTGAATCTCGATAAGTGTTAGGTCTAGTTGATGGTTATATGGGGGTTCCCTGTATTATCTTCTCTGTTTCTTTATGCTTAGAAATTTTCATTAAAACACACATGAGGCTGCCCTTAAAAATCCCTCCTGGAACAAACCACCTTGAAGAAAGTTAAACCTGTCATTTTTCTGGAAGTCCAATACAGCTAGTTTTTTCAACTGGGTTGAAACAGGTCATTTTTTTTTGGCTGGCCACCAGAGGAAAGAAAAGAGTGGCTGGTTTGTTAGGTGGAAAAACAGTCTTTTCCTCTTTTAATTTCCATTTCTTTGAATACTTGTGAAGTTGGCTTCTTTTTATGTCCTGTCATCTATTCATATCTTTGGTTCAGTTTTCTATAGGGACAGTCATCCTTTTATTAGTACTCTCTAAGGATCTTTATCCATTAGAGAAATTAACTATATTATATATTACACATGTCAATTTTTTCTAAATTTTTATTCTATATAGAAGTTAAACTTTATACAGTTATAGCTATAGTTTTTTTCTGTGTGGTTCCTTTCTTTGCCTTTCTACTTAGAAAAAATTTCCTTTCCATATATTTCTTACCTATTTATATATTTTTTTCTTATACTTTTATGATTTAATCTTATATAATATTTAATATATTATATATTTTATGATTTAATATTATAATTCATTTGGAATTTATTTAGAAGCATTTTGTGAGGTAGGAAACTAATTTGGTTTTTCTTCTCAAATAGTGAATTATTATTTATTCTAAAACAAAATATATCTGTCCCACTGTTCTTGAATGGCCTCCTTCATCATAATCTAATAATTACAAAAACAGATGCTTTTTGCACATGGGATCTCTTTGTTTTAGTTGGCCATACAAAAGTTGCCAACATGCAGCTTTAAGTCTCTATCGCTGGAGATATTCACTTTTGGAACAGATATCATTTGAGAAAATCAAAGACGGAAATTTTTTTCACAGGTTGGAAGAAGGGGAGTAGGATCTAAATTGTTATTCTGTAGACAGAATCTGTTTCCCTTCTCTTGTACCCCAAACATTATTTTATGACACTACCATGAAGTCAACATTCTGGTGCATGATTCTTGAAATTCCCATAAGGCTGGGAAGGGGGAACTTTTCATTTTCCTCTGAAGATAAGGCTTCAGAATGCAAAAAGCTTTAGAATAGTTTACATCTTGACTTCAATGAACATTAGGTAAAATAATGAGAGGAGTCAGTCTTGACAACAGATATTATTGAATGTTTGGGGATCATGTGCCTGAGAGAGGTATAATGCAGATAAGGAGATGTAAAGAGAGTACAAAAAATGGAAAGTTTCTATCACTGGTCTTCCTATACCCTCCCATTCTCGAAAGGTGATCATATCCTAAATACAGTCTAGTAATCCTCTAGAAGTTGAGCAAGTTTTGTCCATCTAGAGAAAAAAAGGATATTCTTCAGGTTGTATTTGTTATTTAACCATTTTGATGAAAAACCTAAATCATAAATTGAAGAGAAAGAAGAGGAGATAAAAAGAAGAGCTATGAACTCAAGTTATAGCAGCACACCACAAGTACACATAAATCACCCTGTGCTACATGGGGAGCACCCCAATTTCCAAAGAGAGAAACATCAAAAAGTATATATCACTCCTAGAATTAGAGTGAGCAAAGTTTAAAAGGCTTTGTGTAGGTAAACGGTTTCAGAGAGGGCATGGAAAACACTTAGATGACTTGGGTGATAAGTCCCTCCTCCCCCGGCCCCCCTCCCCAAGATGTAACAGGGTCATGGGCAAGGGAACATCATAATCTTGGTGAGTATCTGGGGACAGGAGATGACCCTTACAGAGATGCAATGACCTGGAGTGATATAAAGTGAATCTATCATTAGTTTAATATACAGCTGAGGGTTTAAAATATCTTCTAGGCAAGAAATTTAGTATTTCATTGAAAGGAATACATAACAAGATTTTTTTAAGCCTGAATGGACAAGGGAAGATTGTTTTTTTAACAAAGATACAAAGAAGGCTTTTCTTTTTACCTCTAGTTTTCCCTCCTCTATCAATCAACTCCAAGCTTTCTCTAGTACAAAATACTCAGTATTTTTATAAGAAACACAGTTAGTGGGACTTTCCATTACAACTCCTTACCTGCACTCTTCACCAATTGTGGTTACTTCCAAGTAAGATATTATGTTCAATGGCTTACATAGTGCCCTTTGCCTGGTGTAATATCAAATCAGATATTCACCCAGCCAAAATTCAAAAACAGAAGCATATTCATAGTCTTAATTACTAATGTACTGCTCCGTAGACTAAATATATCATATGAATCTCATGAAATAGCATCCCTATGATTTTCTCTATTAGTTTTAAATAATGATTTCTTCTCTTCAATGTGGAGATTTGTTGTGAATATATTTGTAGATTCCCCCTCAGAGATGTTGTGTGTTTTTTATTTTGTGGTGGTAGTTGTATATTATGTTTTTCTCCCAATCTAGTCATTAGATCATTACTTGGGTGACTGTCCAAATCAGCTCTAGACCTGTGCTCTCTTCCTATATTTAGCACATATCTCAACTGACCTGCTGAATATTTCTATAATGTCTCACACTTACCCAAAATGTAGAATGCTGAAAGCCAGTTCCTCAATCCATATTTCCATTCCAAGAACAAATTTCCTTAATTTGCTAGTTTCTCTTTTTGATCAAAGCTATGTGCAGCAATGATTGGCAGTAGAGTTAGAAATCAACATTAGTTGTACCAATGTCTTCTAGTTAAAGACAGGGCTTTAAATCCTTCATCTTTGCCTCCTTTCCAGTCTTCCCCCTTTTCTCCTCACAACATCCACTTGGGTTGATATTCTTTCTGTAACTTCCCCCTCCAGGTATAAAAGAAAGCAGCAACAATGTCTTTGTCTCCTTATGGTCAAATCCAGAGCTTCACTTCTACTAAGTTTCTGGGGAAGGTTCTTTTCACTCTGTGGATTCTTAAATTACAGCATTGTTAATGGCACATTTCTGTATAACTGAGTATTTTATATAGCTTTTTTTTTTTTTTTTTTTTTTTTACTTCCTTCTGGAATGCCAGATTGTTGTAGTTGCTGTTTTTCAATGGAGTTCATCTTTATCTAAATCAACTATTATTTTTTTTTAGCACATAGTACCGGCCCAGCACTGTGAAAGGCATGCCTACCTCCAACAAAGGACGGTGAAAGGGGCCTGACTCTCAGAAAGAAGAAAGAAAAATTCCTCTACCAGACTCTGAAACACAACAGATTCATAGTTAATTCTTTAAAAATATTGGTAGTAGAGGCTAGAAACATAACTAAGTCTAGAAACCAACAAGATCAATGAAGAGGTGACATGTTGGTGATGCTGACAATAAGGTCGTTCTGCCTTACTCTAAGGGTAAGATGTGCTAAAGGGCAAGTAAAATAAGGTTTAAAAATTAAGAAAACTTATAAAGCAGTTATACATAAGAGAAAACAGCTTTTAATACACACATAACTGAACACCAAGGAGGTGAGAAAAGCTCTAAGAAAACAAGGGTTAAAAAGTAACATTTCAGAAGTGCATGCTAGGTGCTTCCATGATCTATTCTGTCCTTTTTTATTAATATGAGCAGCAATTTTTAACTGGACACATTCCCAGCCAGCTAAAGAACTGGGTTTCCCATACTCCATTCTGGCTAGATGTGGCCACGTAAGTTCTAATGTATGCATAAGTGTTTAGTGTTACTTAAGGGAGTCTCCCTAAGAGGAAGAGGGTAATGCTTCTCTCCCCCTCCTCCTTTCTATTGCCTGAAATGCTGATGTAATCGATGGGGTGCCAGCCAGCCTCTTGTGCCATAGCCTGATATGTTGAATTGAAGAAATATCCCATTGAGCTGTAATGCAAGAGAGTCCTAGGTCCTTGTAAAATTTCTAGAGTTAACAGATTGCACCTAGACCTCCTATCAATGAACTTTTTATGTGAGGGGAAAAATCACTTTTGTTTTAAGTCACTTGTATTATTATTACTCTTGTGATGACTAGCTAATCTTAACACACATAGGTACCTACAATTTTGTTAAATAGTAGATCAAATGATCATAAGTCTATGTTGTCAACCACATTTTTTTCCAATAATGAGTTGAGAATGGCCACCATTAGGGTAAATGTACTAAATATAACTCCGAAATGAGTCTTATCATCTGGATTTCAACAAAGTCTCCTACTAATTGATCCAAAATCTTATTAGGAGTTGTAGGGGAGAATCTTCTAGTTAAAGGCAAGGCTTGAAACCCTTCATCCTTTTGCCTCCTTCTCTACCCCTTTTCCTCTTGCATCCAATAATCTGTCTGTGTGGGTATTCTTACTGTAAATTCCCCCTCTGTTTACAAAAGTCATGAGACAGACATCATCGTCAATCAGGATTGAGAAATTAAGGGGCTACTAGCCCGGTCAGCTGAAATTATGCCCTGAGATAAAGTGACAAAAAGGAGAGCCAGATCAGCCTCATGGCTTGTGCGGAGTTCAGAACATCAATTTAAGAAACATCTAGATCTTATATGTGCTAGCTCATGGATCTTAAACCCATTATTGAACTGAGCCTCAGTTACCTCTTCTGAAAAATGGGACAATAATGAGAAAATGAATATAAAATATCCAGTTCAATGTTCAATACATCTAATGCATTCAATAAAGGTTTTCTGCCTCCATTTGGAATCTAATAAAAGGACTCTAATTGACCCTGCTTGAAACATGAGTTCCCTTTTAGACTGTGGACAGGGTATAGATCACTCCCAGAACAAGGCCACTTTGGCAGTGGACTTTGTGCAAATAATAAAATGGCACCTGCCTTGGGAAGATAATTAAAAGTGGCAACTTCCCTAGGCAGGCTCATTCAAAAGGTGCCTCTTTCTCCAGGCCATAGCAGTCCAACTCTAGCACCAAGGCTTGAAGAAGGAAGCTCAGATCAGGTTTCCCTCTTGTGCTTTGTCCAATGTGCACAACCGCAGGGCAAGGCTGGGCCCTGAATGACTGCACTGGCAGAACACATGGGAGGAGGAAGGGCTATTCCCTGCAGATGGTGGATGTTCTGGGCAGGCACCACCATACAGACATCCACCACAAGCACCAGAGCCCGAATGGAGCAATGAGGACAAGTCAAACTGGAATCTGGCCTTGAGAATTTTAAGCAACCTTGGGAGCTACACAAAAGTAGAGAATGATTCATACTCTGTTTCCTCTACAAAGGCAAGAAGTGGTAGAAATATCACCTAATCATAATACAAGGGATGTGAACACATTTATGATTTTTAAAAATCCTATAAAGAAACAAAAGCCCTTTAAATAAATACTCAAGACTTTTTCACACCCATTGTGAAATTGGAACTGAGATGAATACCTTGAGGCAAGGATATTTATATAGTAATTTGTCAATGTTTGTTTTTCTGTGAATCATTGAAGGCTTGGATCTGTAGCTTTGAACTTGCTCTTTCTATTGCTAAACTAACATTTTCTATGCACAAATTAAAAGCATATGAAATATAATTAGGTAAATGTTTTCTGAGGAAAAATGAATATGTAATAAGAGCATTTCAAAACAAAATTTGAGTTGGGTAAGTTTCACTACCAAAGACTTCTAATATTTCTTTGCTGCCTGTATGAATTGGGGCCCCTTATTGGATAGAGAGATGATTGAAGTTGTTTTAGTTTCCTAAGTTGCCAGAATACAATATATCAGAAATGTGTTAGCCTTTGCAATGGGGATTTATTAATTTATAAGCTTATAGTTCTGAGGCCATGCAAATGTCCAAATCAAAGCTTCATCAGGGAAGCGGCTGTGGCTCAATCAGTGGGGCTCCCGTTTACCATATGGGAGGCCCCAGGTTCGGTTCCCGGGGCCTCCTGGTGAGGGCAGGCCCGCCCGCACGGCGTGGTTGGCTGACCCAGCGAGCGCAAGCAGCTAGGGGGGGATAAATGAATAAATAAATAAAATCTTTAAAAAAAAAAAAAAAGCTTCATCAGGAGATGCTTTTCTCCTGGAAAACCTACTGCTGGGGATCCTTGACCTCTTTGTTATATGGTAGGGCACAATGGCAGCATCTGCTGGTCTCTCCCTTCTCCTCTGTGTCCTTGCTTTACCTTCTAGCTTTCTCTGGCTTTCTCTGCTTCTGTGGCCTGCCTCTCTGTCTCCCATTCATTCATTCATTCATTCATTCGTTCTTTCATTCATTCTCTCTCTCTCTCTTCCCCCTCTCTCCCCACCGTATTCATCCCATCCCCTTATAAAGGACACCAGTAAGACCCAGTCTGGGCCAAGCCTTACTGAAGTAATCTAATCAAAAGGCCCCATCTACAATAGGTTCGGAGCAACAAGAATGGATTAGCTCTAAGACATGATCTTTCTGGAGGGTCCATAAAAGCCTCAAACTACCACAGAAGTCACACTGAAAAACTCTATGCATCTTTTCTATTTTAAAAGGATTTTGAATCTAATCTTTACTTTCAAAGTATAATTTTTCATGTAAAAACTTTTTGAGGAAAATATAATGACCCTTTTTTATAGATATGTCCTTTCCAGGTAGAATAATAATCCAATTTTAAGGTACCTTTAAATAAACAATTTTATTTAACCTACTTTTAAAAAATTCAACATAAGTATGATCCCAGACCCTATTAATTATTGAACCTTTAAATCCGTTTTCCCATCTTAAATTTAACACTTTTATACTAAATACTGTAGAACACTGGCATTCACACATTTATATTTTATGATTTTGACAATTAGCAGTGACTATGAATGTCTATGATGTGTAGTAACTTGAAATTTTCTTAAGACCTACCTTTAAATTGCCTGCTGGGGGGGTGTATGCTCAAGAACAAGTCGCGTAGCTGATGACTGAAACTTCTGATCATTCAGCAGCTCCGTACCTCACAAACCCTAATCTGCATTAACAAAGATCTTGAACTACTCAAAATTGTCAGAAGTTATTATAACCTGACATGTGTGGGGTTGGTTGATGATCCAAAGCAGTGATTCTTAAACCCAAGTGTGTGTCAGAATCACCCAGCGGGCCATAGCCCCAGTGTGTCTCAGGTGAAAACAAAAAAATTTGCATTTCTAATAAGGGCCCAGATGATGCTGATATCACAGGTGTGGGGATGACACTTTGAGAACTACTGATCTAAAGTATATTATCCATATACATCATTAGCAATAAAATTTCAAAGTACAAATTCCTAAATAACAGCAGTGGTTCAGCCAATAAAACTTGCTATAGAACAAACAATTTCAAGGGATAATCTAGATCACAACTGATATTTTGCTTATAATCTTATCTATGCTGGTTTTCAAAATATGAAAGTAATTCTGTACAGGTTGTTAAAAAGCCACTTCACTGAGCACAGGTGAGTCATTACCCTGTACTCACACCACTTCCTCAGCCTACCCAGATGTTAACACCTGGCACGGGGTAGGCAGAGGGGAGGCCCTAGAACATTCTGATGGTGCTTGCCCTTGGTTTTAGAAAGCAAAGCATTATATTAACCAAAACTTCTCCTCTGCCCAAGACAGGTCAGACCTTCCCCTTTCAGGAGATAGGTGGGAAAATGAGAAAATGCAATGAGTTGTTTTGTTTGTTTGTTTGTTTTAATTCAAGCAAAGTGTGCACAAGCTTCTTTATGCCCATTCCAGTAATGGTGGCTTTTTACAATGGAGTAATTTTAAGTTGCTGTGAATTCGTGAGGCTCCCAAATCAACCAAACTAGTTCACTTGTGTAAAAGATCAGCAAGGAATCTTTGATGGAAGCACCACCATTAATAGAAGTACACCAAGACCCACTGAGACCCAGGTGTTCTTTGTACCTTAGTTGCACAAGTGGGGACAGCCAGATTAGTATCCAAGGATTTGGGAGGCAGCCGTGTAAATTTGTCTTCAATTTGTCTAGAGTCAACTACATAGACAAAAATAGAAATGATATTGTCAAAGTTGCCACATATATAAACACATTGCATAATATTATATGCATAAAAAATTTATCATTGCCATATGTTTTTACATAATCATTGACTTCCAAGATGTTCTAAGGCAGCACTAATACAGATATCCAGAGGAATTTCATTGACAGATTTTTCTTGGATCCCTGTTGGCTAAGTTCTCCATGTGTAAATGACTCTAGTTTAATCAATTTTCCCCATTTGGTCCTTAGAGAAACAACGGTGTTCCTCATATAAAGCTCTCTACATTTGAAGCTAATGATCTCAAAGTCCCTTTTGCCTTCTCTTTCCCTTTTCTCTCACTCATTCAATTCATTACACACCATCTGGCATTGGGTTAGGTAGGTATCAGGGCTACAGAGCAACAAAATATAAACTTTGTCATCTTGACAAATAATATGAGGGAAAAATACAGGTTTCCAGGAGAGGGTATAAGGGTGGACCAAATTTCAGCTAAGGACAGAGGGAGTGACAAGGAAGGATACTCTGAGAAAGTGAGGTCCCTTCAGGTCTCAGTTGAAATAAGAGGAGATATATGTGACAGTGTTGGGACTCAAGGCAATAATATAGGGGAGAGAAATGCATCAGAGAAGGCCTTGACTTGGAAAACAGTTTGGTATGGTGAAGAAAAGAGAAGCCATGTGACTGGAGCAGAATGAGCAAGAGGAAAGGAAGAACATGGAGGCCAGATCCTTTGTGGCCTTGTGGAACATTCAGACTCTATCCTAAAAAGAAATAGAAAATTTTGGAAGATTACAAGTTTGGTGTGGTATGGACAGACTTGATTTTTTAAAATACCTTTTGCCACAGTGTGTGGCAAATGAATTGGACAGGAATCACATGAGAAGATAGCAAACTATTGCAGTCCTTCTGGCAAGACATGATGGTGCCTTGGACTAAAGTGGTGGCAGTAGAAATGGAAAAGTAGGGGCAGATTTGAGATAGAGTCATAAGGCAAAACTATCAAGATAATTTGGTGGTGAAAAGAATATGAGTGATTAAGGTAGAGGGAACTGTCAAGGATATGGATGGTGGTGTCATTTCCTCCAAGTTTGGGGCAGGGACAATCAAGGGTTCATTTTGACATTTTCAGGTTGAGATGCCCACGAGCCATCCAAGGAGATGTCACAATTATTCAGGTCTCTCTAAGTCTGGGAGTTCAGAAATATTGACTAAGGAGGCTAGACTCAAAGGAATCAATAGTCAAAATAAATGGCAACTCAGTCTTGCTCTGGAGGCTTCTTTATATGTCTTTGTATTTAATCTACTACTCAGTTACATAGGACTTTATGCATTTGCTCTAATATCTTGTCACCCTGGTTAATGATTTTTATGCAATTAACCCTGTGACAGATCTGCTGCTAGCAACAATCAGCTTCTTAACAAGGTATGCTAATCAGTTTCCTCAGATGTCATCAGCAGAGCCACTGAGTCCTATCTATGAAACTACATTTGCATGAGTGTTTAAAGCTATAGGCAAAATTCTTAGAACATCAGCTAAGTACCAAAAAGAATCCACTTCACAATAAGATAATCATTAAAATTTTATGTACATATATACATCTTGCTTTTCCTTCTACTAGCTTGAGAGATATTCTCTCCCATAGCTAAACGAGAATACAGCTTCATAACAAACTCATGTTTGGAAAGGAACATCTTAACGTAAATTGCTAAACTGGCCATGATTAAATTAAAAAAATGTTTAAATATGGAGGAGAGTTTTCATTCTAATGTAAGCCTTGATGGAAAGAACTCATTCTACTTCGTCATTTATAACATGTGCACTTCATGGAGAATTTACTATGTATTATCCATTATGGTTGCAATGCATTCTAACTTAATCTTCAACTCCTTTAAGAGATAGGCACTATTTTACATATCTGTGTATAAATAAATTTTTTTTTAACAAAAAAGTTGAAAGTTAATTTATGCTAATGTGAAATGTCCAGTTATCCAGTTGGTCAGTAGCATTTCAGAGAATTGAACCCAAGAACGTACACTCTTGACTAAAAAAATGGTACATTCAGAATCACCCTCATCTTTGTAAGATTTCACAATATGCATGCCATTGTTTAGCCTCAATGAAACAACATATTTCAATTTAGTACTAAAATCTGAAAGTCGACCCTCACAAAAGTTTTAGTATATTATCTTTTGTGCTCAGGGGCACGTGTAGCTTGGTTCCCAAAAACAGAATCATTTTTGCAGACTAAATGCAACTGCTGAGGATTACAGCAACTTACTTCTTCAGCAACATCACCTACAACCTACTTGCAGTGAAATACTTGTCTTTAAAAATGATCAGTTCTACCAAATATTCAGTTCCTTTTCCATCTGTAAATTATTTAGAAAAGGCATCACCTTTGCAGTTCCAATAAATCCTGAGAACTATTTCTCATTACATCATATTTATATGAGAATGTGAAAATCTCCATCTTCTCCCTCTTTTGAGCCAAAATAAAACATAGCAAAACTACTGAAAACTAATATTAAAGCACTAGAATTATGTTTCCCCAAATAATAATATTCAAATGTATTCTCTTTGTGAGTGAGACTGATTAACAGCCTGAGTTATATTTGCATGCGAATGGAGATGTCAAACTGATGGCATAAAAGGTTACAAGTAGGTACCTGCTTGTTTTAACCTGAAAACCACACCACTCACTGTGTGACTATTGTTTTAATGCACATCTTCCATAATGAGTTCTGAGTAATAAAAAGAGAATTATACTAGAAATTTCATATGAAAGTATTTAATATAACGAACAGGGCTTACATAAGGTCTCTCTTCTCTCCAAGAGATGAAGTGTGTAATTCACTGAAAACCTGGTTATTAACAGGCCCTATATCTGGTGCTGAACAGCCTTAGCTATAAATGAAAATTTCATAAAAATACAGTACAGTGTAAAATGTTGTTCTCAGAAGAAGTTGGGAGAGGGAGAAGATAATAGGTTTTACTCAGATTTGTGCCTTACCATATGAGGACATGCTAAGGATAGTTGGAAATTTTATTTTCTATATAAAACACTAGAAATATGCTTAAAGGCATCATTCATCTTAACAGACACACAGTGATTTCAGCCTCTTCTTGCGAAACCCCCTCCCCCTTAGTCTCAATCATCATCCTATGTCCCAAAGCAAGTACATTGAAATGCCTTAAAGTCCTTCTTTATACCACCCAAGAGAATATTGTCCAGCTGAAATGTAAGGAAACTCTGCTTCAAAAGTTCACTTTAGGGACTTAGTTAAAACCTTTACTATTTATGTAGCCTTTAGAGCTTAGGGAGCTTGATAGGTGAAGGGCAATAGAAGGTAAACCATTTCTCAAATGAATCAGCCAGAAAATATCAGGTCCTATTAAGTGAACCTTGCTATTCTATCTTGCAGTCCCTTCATTTAAGAAACAAGGTGATTACATCACTGAAATGAAAGTTCATTTGCAAAGTTCTTGGGATTCTTTGGGAGTGATGTAGACATACGTAAGTTTGTGGAAATGAACTCTATGTATTAATCTGATATATTCATTTCCTATGTTCTGTTCTACACTCATCCTCTCAGAGACAAAGGGAGACTCAGTACTTGGGCAATACTTGACAGGCTTCAAGTAGAAAATGGTATATTCTAAAAATCAAAATGAAAGTTTCTTTCAATTTGCTCCCAGGATCAACTGATCGGCCACATTTTCCTCATGATTAATTTTAGCATGGTATGGCTCTTCCTCGACGCTTCCCAAACAACTTAACCCTAAAGTCATCATGTGGAGAGAGCAAGGTAGGTGTCCAGGTGGGCATCTTTGAAGTGAGAAGCACTATGGAGAGGCAGAAAAGGGCAAGGAGGGTGTCCTCGTGTATGAGGCATGAGGTGGGGGTGGAAACCCTGGTAAGTGGTATCAGAGTCCAAGCACGGCGTAGAGGGTTATCCAGTGTGGGGGGTGAGAGCCCAAGAGGTGAGGAGGGGTGTCTGAGCCCAAGCAGGGTGGAGGTGGCATCCACGGCACGTATGTTGGAGCCCTTGGGGTGCCTTGGTATCGTGACTGCTAAAACAAATACCATACACTGGGTCGGCTTAACAACCAGAACTTACTGGCTTATGATTTGTCAGAGCAGCTGGGAAACAAGGACAGGGACTGATCAAATAAGTAGACACCTGAGGAAAACGGGAGCCAGGAATCTGTCAGAGCAGGAGTAACAAAATAAAATGCCACAGAGAGTAAGTAGGTTTCCACTGACCAACTCCTTTTATGGGATAACAGTGAGGAAACGCTTCAAAAGTTCTAATCTCCTATTATGCAAGTCTATCCTATAACAATAAAGGTTGGTCCTAGCTTCTTTTCTGCCACAGGTAGAAATGGAACCCAGAAGGATAAGTTTTGCATTATTTATACTTTAGATTTGGGTGATATACATTGTTAAAATTAATATAAGGGGAAAAAACAGAGATACCATATATTATTCCATAGCTGTAAACATGAAGCAATTTAATGTATTTTGTCCTTTCTCCTTAACGTATATATTTTCACTTTTTATTGAAGATTGATAGTCATTATTTTAAGAGACAATTATTTGATACTCTCATAGAGAGACTTATATTCTATTTTAATTTCAATATTTAAAAAACTATAACACTTGGAATGTCACATAACATGTGATGGCAAGAAGTTAGTAACTTTTAAAAGGAAAGTTTTATGTTTCATGCAGCTACTTATTGTGGACAGAAATAATATATGAGATTGTCACATAGGGGCAGTTCCAGGACTAAAATCTCATTTGTAACCATAAGGTCCTTAGTGTGTTGATTTTAAATTGATGCATAACTTCACAGCAAATACTTTCCTACTTGTAATTCTGGTGTCATTTGGTCTCACAAGACCCAGTCTAATTTAGTGATGCTTATTAAAATACTTACCAATGCCACTTGGAAAAATTAAACTATGATAGTTAATTAAAATGTGCTATTTAATGTGGTGCTTCAATTTATCACAGATACTTGAGAGGTGTACAAGAGGTTGAGCAACTTGCCTTTTGGAATTCAGTGAGTGGTGCTGCTTCTAATTTTAGTGTTATGTGTCATCTTGTATTTTTAAAAAAGCAAATAGACTAGAATGTAAGATGAATAATCCCCCAGTTTTATTTTTACTTATTTTATATGAAATGTTGGTTGTTAATAATTATATAGTCTAGTTTTCTTGTTTCAATCCTGATAAAAGGAAGAAGCAAATTTCCTCGTTTCGTTAAGTCCTGATGAAAACTGGAAGGGAACAATGCTTGACAAACACATTTCTGCTTGTGAATTTTACATAATTGTTGGACTTGTTTAGTCGGTGCTCCAATGATTGGTTTTATCATGAAATTCACATAATAGGTAATCATACTAAAAAAATTGTTTTGAGAGTAATGATGCTGTCTAGCATAATATCAGGCATAGAAAACATTAGTATTCAAACAAATGTGTGCAGAATAAAGGGATAATTGAAATGAGTAATCTACAATATGTTTTATGGATTTAGAATATCAATATAGAGTAATAGTACAATATTTTTAATCCTCTTAATCCATCAAATAGCTAGTCCAGTCTAGCACTCTTAGCTCTATGGATAGACTCTAGAGTCCTTCTACTCAAAACTATGAATGCAAATTCCTAAATGAATTTTTCTCCTAGGGAACGGGCCATTGCTTCCATAAGATCCTTAAAATATGTGAGATGACCAAAGGTTAAATATCACTATCTTAAGCAAAAGTAGAAATATTATTTTGGATTGAAAAATTTCTCTAATCAAGATGGTAGTCTTCTACTAGAACAAGAGAAAAAATACTCTGACCTAGCTGAGTCTCAGGATCTCAAAGAACAAAAGCATTATTATGCCCAGTCATTGCACTTCCTGACATAGCTATAAAACCTCACAAGGATAAATTTCACAAGGGCAGGAATTTTTCTAGTTGGTTCCCTTGCTATATTTCCAGCACCAGCACAGTGCCTGGCATATAGAACATGTTCAAATTTTGTTGATTAAATCAATTAAAATGTGAAATGAACATCACTTTTTAAAAAAATCAAGAGATAGAATTCTTGGTTCTATTTCAACAATTCAGTGATCTATCATTAAAAATACTTAAATCAACCCCAAGTAGAAGACACAAAATATCCTCAAAGAAAAATACCAAGTTATATACACTTAAAATTTTTACTACCGTCCTTTTACATGTTCAGATTTTGGAAAGTCCCTTAATAATTAGTGGCAGAAATATCTGAATTTTTTTAAAGATTTATTTTATTTCTCCCCTACCTCCCCTTGTTGTTTTGTGCTCGCTGCCTGCTATGTCTGTTCATTCTGTGCTCATCTTTTTAGGAGGCACCAGGAACCCAACCTGGGATCTCCCATGTGGGAGGGAGGCACCCAATCACTTGAGCCACCTCTGTTCCCTCCTTGTTGTGTCTCTGATTGTGCTTCCTCATTGTGTCTCTTCATTGCATCATCTTGCTGTACCAGCCTATCACGCCAGCCTGTTGCATCAGCCCGCTGTCTTGTTGGTTTTCCTTAGCAGATACTGGGAACCGAACCTGGGACCTCCCATGTGGTAGGCCCAACTGCTTAAGCCACTTCAACTTCCCATCTGAACATATTTTTAAATGGCCTATTATAATTTTTAAAATTCTTCCTGGTGTTTGGTGAAAACCATGAAGTAGTTTACTCAGGCAACTCCCTATTTATAACCTCTGTGATATTTTTGAACTGAATAATCTGGTTTATTCTACTAAATGTCTCCACATGCAGAGAGTAAAGCTGAAAGTGTTGCACAAATTATTTCATCCATCCGTCAAAAACCTAGTGTGTGCTGTGAGCAAAATGTGCTAGTGAACAAGATAGATATTTATGGAGTTTCAGGCAGGGTAAAACTGAGTGCTCCAGGACTTTGATTTGTGTTTCCTTCTAAAAGGATTAAATCACAAATTGTTAGATAAACAAAATGGAACAAATTTTAAAAATCAAGAATTAGCAACGAGTAATACATATCTGTTATATCCACTTTAAAATATTAAGGCAAATTTAAACTCAGAAGGGTTCTTAGACATGATCTACCCCAACATTCATTTGACGGATGAGAAACCTCAGACCAAAGAGGTGAATTGGCTTGTCCAGGTAAGACAAGCAGTCAGAAGTCAGGATAGACATCCACATTTTCTGACAACCATCTCAGAAAATACCTCTTCATAGAATGGCAACCCAGTTGTCCCCAGTACAGTTACTGAGTGTTATTTGTACATATTCATCAACTATATTTTAGTTCTTATATAAAAATACATATTATAATGTGTTCAAAACCTCAGTGTATGTACTGATGTTTGGTGGATATTAATTAGCTAGGATACTGGTTAGTTCTAACTAAGGAAATTCCTTTAATACAAACTTAACTGTCTCATTCATTCCTGGTGGGAATGCAAAAAACAAAACAAAAAACCGTACAGCCACTTTGGAAGACAGGCTGTCAGTTCCTTACAAAGCTAAGCATAGGCAGCTGATACGATCCAGCACTCATGCTCCTAGGTATTTACCCAAATGAATTGAAATCTTATGTCCACACAAAAACCTGCACATAAATGTTTATAGAATCTTTTCATCCAGGATGTCCTTCAATTGGTGAATGGGTGAACAAAATGAAATGTGGGGCATGTATACAATGGAGCACTATTAAGCGATAAAAATAAATGAGCTATCATGCTACCAAAAGACATGGAGGAATCTTAAATGTGTATTGCTAAGTGAAAGAAGCCCGTTTGAAAAAGCTGTGTGCTGGATGATTCCAACTATATGACATTCTGGAAAAGGCAAAACTGTAGAGATGGTAAAAAGATCAATGGTTGCCAGGGATAGAGGTGGGGGCAGGAATGAAGCACAGGACATTTTTAGAGCAGTGAAACTAAAATAATGATACTGCAGTGGATATATACCATTATGCATTTGTCAAAACACATAGAACTGTACAACACCAAGAGTGAACCCTAATAGAAACTATGGACTTTAATAATGAGGTTTCAATATCAGCGCATCAATTGTTATAAATGTATCCACAGTAGTGCAAGATTTTAGTAACAGGAGAAACTGTGTGTGAGGGTGGGGGTAGGGAATAAATGGAAACTATCTGTACTAAGCACAGCTTTGTAAACCTAAAGCTGCTCTAAAAAATAAAGTCTACTGAAAAAAAAAACTGGGAGAATTGGCTATCGTGGGGAAAGGTTGATGGGAATAGTTTGGTGCAACCACTTTGGAGGGTTATTTTGACCTTGAAATGTCATTTCTAGAACCCAAGTCTACAGATATGCACACAAGTTGCCCAGGATACTTGTAAAAGTATTAACTGCAAAGGGGAATTAAAAAGTCATATGGCTAATTTTACTAGATTTTTAGTATTACAAAAAAGAAAACTTTAAAATTTTCTGGGAATCCCTGCCTCTAGAATGGGATCTGATATATAGTAGATATACAAGAAAATTTAGTTAAACTAACTCTTGAAAAGTGCATAGCCTGACACAATGCCTTACACACAGAACTTCAATAAACATTCTTCACCTATTCATTCTAGCCTAAAATAGCTAGATATAGTCATACAAATTCTTAGTAGGCACTTAGCTGTAACAGTGGAGGGCAGGCATTGGTGATTGGTGTCATCATCTGGATACTTACCTAGATTCTAAAACTTATCCCTTAGAACTTATTTTTCTTTTGTTTCTTATTATAAAAGAGGTACAATAGTACCAACCTCACTGGACTGTTTTAAACAATTATCCTAATATTGGAGACATGGTGAATAGCCATTGTCATTATTATAGAGGAGTATCTACTCTAAGCATAACTTTTTTCCAAAGAATGGACAAAATATCTGCCCTATTTCATTGGGTTATAATGGAGCTCAAGAGAAACATTGACTGATCATTCTGTTTTGCATAATTATGAAGTAGTGTTATTTAATATCTGCATATTAATGGAAATAGAAATATGAAAATTGAAGTGGCTTGTGACCAGGCCAATAAAGGACACAGTGTTTTGAAATAAAATTTTAAAGAAAAATATAATATATCATGTGCCTACTGTAGAGTATTTCCCATACTGTAATAATACATAGAGTTAAAAGTCAGACTTACCTTTCTTTCCTCCCCAAGGATAAACATTTATTACATTTGGTTCATTTTTGAGGCATCTACAACCATTGACTAATACTGGGGTTTATATTTTTAAAAAGGGACAATACTTGATATTTTGCTTTGTAAGTGAACCTTCTGGTTTAATAATCTAGAATCATCACCTAGTGTATATTCTTAAGTTTGCATAGTCTTAAAGAGAAACAGGCTTAAATTTTCTTTAGCTCAGGGGTAAGCAATTAAAGAGCCAGAAAATAAATATTTTCAGTTTTGAAGGCCATCAGGTCTCTGTCACAACTATCCAACTCTGCCATTGTGGCATGAAAGCAGCCAAAGACAATATGTAAACAAGTGAGTGGGGCAGTGTTCCAATAAAACTTTATTTGCAAAAGCAGGCTGTGTGCCATTCTTAGCCTGAGGGCTTTAGTTTGCTGAGCCCTGCTTTAATCACTTTTAACACCCAACATTAGTGCCATAGTCCCCTAAGCCATTTACTTGAATTTTACCATAGTTTGCAAACTCATGTACATAGAAGATTTTATACATGGCCTTTAAGTTTTAAAGACACACAGTTGTCCAGTAGTGAGTTAGCCACTAATGTAGGGCAAATAAAAGGCATCTTTAATATGGCTTGTCCCCATGGGTAGCATCCTATTAGAGTGTTACTTCATGAAGAGAAAATAGCACATTAGTTACTCTTCATTAAATGAAAAAAACAAAGACTACTCAGGAAATATTAAAAGCTTGTGGAGATTGAAGTGAAAAGAGAAATAGATGAGCCATGACAGCAAAAAACAATTTCAGTGTGTTTCATTGATCATTAACCTTTTGCTTTAGCAGGCATTTGAAAACAACAACAAAGTGTGTTACTGGTTTGGCATGAAACCTTTAACAATGCTTGAGAATATATGCTCAAAAATGTCAAAGGTCACTAGAGAAATCAAATATTGGCAGATAAATGTTTTTGATATTGTGTTTTACTGAAGTTAAAGGGCAATAAGCTGTGACCTCTACATGTAAATGCTGGTTCATGGAACTTTTGTGCTCTTCAGTGAAGTTAAAATCAAATGAGGTTCAATGCAATCCTGGGCTTCTCCTACCCAGACACCATCAGACAAAATGGTTAAGAAGTATGTCCATATCATTGATAGTTTATCAAATACACATTAAAAAATGCCAAGGGTTTACCAAAATAGTTATATTAATGGTCATCCTGCAATTTATTAGTAAGGACAAATGTTTGCCAAAAATTGGAGAACTTGAATGGATAAACAAAATGTGGTGCATATATACATTGGAATATTAATCAGCATTAAAAAGAAATGAAGTTTTGGTGACATAGCCAGATATGAAAGGACAAATATTGTATGAACTCACTGATAGGAAATAATTAGAATAAGCAAACTCATAGTGTTAGACTCTAGAAGATAGATTACCAGGGGCTGAGTTGGGGGTAGAGAATGGGAAGTTAGTGCTTAATTTGCACAGAATTTCTATTTAGGTTGGTTGTAATGTTTTGGTAATGGCTGGCGGTGATGGTGACAACATTGTGAGTGTTATTAACAGCACTGAATCGTGTAGGTGAATGTGGTTGAAAGGGGAAATTTTGGGTTGTAATTCTATTACTAGAATAAAAATTAAAAAGATAAATCAGGACTGAACAACACTGTGAACCCTATTGTAAGCGAAGGACTTTGTTAATAATACAATTATAAAAATGTTCTTTCATGAATTATAACAAATATCCTACACTAATGCAATGTGTTAATAATAGGATGGTATATGGGAAAATGCACCCAAATTTCAATTATGGACTATAGTTAATAGTACAATTATAATATTCTTTGATCAATTTTAACAAAGGTACCACACTAATGCAAAGTGTTATAATACGTCTCATATACTGATATGAGACCTCTGAATTTTTTACTTGATTTTTCTGTTAACCTATGACTTCTCTAATTAAAAAAAATAAAAAATAAATCAGAGGACCTAGTGACTCATAGACAATGATGATCCTCAGATCTATAAAGCACTCCCCGTTTTTTCTTTATTCTGTGACTGCAAATGCCTAAATGTGTCCATGTGTGACATCTAATCTTAATTATTAGAAGTAAAGATAAATTCATTTCAGCCTTTTCCCTAGAACTAAAAGTCTACAAAAATCGTGAGAAGGATTTTGAAAAATCTGTAAGTTTTATAGCATTAAACATCTTTTATAAATCATCAAAAACTTGGTATGCTTATACATTCTACCATAAATGGAAGCATCATATATCTAAGAACTGATGTGGAGTTTTTAAGGTGCTTTATATGATAAATAATTCAATACAGCTTTTTAAAATATATTCAATTTGACAAATTAAGTTTTGCAGGAATATTAATTATATAAAGATGAAAATGAACTTGAACAAAAATATTAAGTTTTTATAAGGATGGGATGGATTAAAAAAAAAATTTTTTTTTGGCAATGGTATAAGATTTATCCAAAAAAAAAACCCAGCATTTATTAACCTGTGGTATAAATAAAGCAAAAAAAAAAAAAAAAAATGAAAACAGTTTTTAAAAAAACCTTCATGGATTATCCTGCAGGGATATGATGAAATGATGAAAATGAGTTGGTCTGAGAATTTTACTTTATATGATCAAGCAAAAACAAAAACAAACAGAATCAGAAGTCATCCCTTTTCCCCTAGCTTCCCATATCCTCCGATTTCTAATTCATCAATACTAAGAATGACCCAACCTCCAAAATCTCTCCAGTGTTTCCACACTCCCTCCACTCTAGTTAAGACTATTGCTTTCCAAATAGAGAGATCATTACATTGCCACAGATTTTCACTGGGACCATAGCACTAACCTCCTAACTGGCTTCCCCACCTCAATCCATTCTCCACACAGGGGTCAGAATGATTTTGCAAAAGGAAAAGAGAAAAAAAAAATCCTAATTAAATCATACCACTTCTTAAAACACCAAATTGCTTCACATTTTACTGGGAATAAAACCCAACTTGCTTATCATGACCTGTAAGTCCCTGCTTGTCCTGGATCCTGTCATTTCCCCCTTCCAGACTATCTTCCATCCTCTAAGTCATTGACTTAATGATGTCTCTGTTGGGAAAGCTATAATCTTAACTCCTTCCATGTTTAGGAAACGTTTGATCTCTAGCTCTTTGCTGTAGTCTTCCTCTTCCTCAAACTTCTCACTATCTCTGTCACCCTTTCTGCCCATCGCCATTATTCATCCACTCACTGTTTATTTTCTTCACTTGATATAGTTATTCATATTCACTTTTGGTCACTTGCTTAATGCCTGTTACTTCTTATAGAATGGAAGTTCCATAAGGACAGGGATGTTGTTTGCCTTGATAGCTGGTATATCCCATTGGCTAACACGAAGACTCATCTAGAATAGGTAATCAGGTTCTCAAATAATAAATAACAGACACAAAGGTTGAAAGTTCTAAAGTTGCAAGAGTAAAATAACAAAATAAACAGATACACACACATGCCATTGGATGTTTTATGATTAAGTCTTCTATCCTTATTAACCATTTCTTAAAAATAACATATGTATAATAGAATATTTTAACGCAGTTTTACTGAGCTATAATCACAGACACAAAATCCATCCAAAGTGTACAATCAATGGCTTTTAGTATAATCACAGTGTTGTATATTCATCACTACAAAAATTTTTAGAACAATTTCATTACGTCAAAAAAAAAAAAACCCTCCACATTCCTTAGCAGTCACCTCTCTATCCTTCTATACTTCCCCAGCCCTACATAACCACTAACCTAATTCTATCCTTATAAATTGATTAAGATTTACATTTTATATAAATGGAATCATATAATATGTAGTACTTTGTGTCTGATTTCTTTCACTTAGCATAATGTTTTTATGCCTGATATTAATATCTTGTAACAGTAACATACATTTGTTCAGTTTCAAAGAAAAACAGTTTTATATACGCAATATTACCCATATACAGATTTTACATGAGGGTTTACATGAGTTACGACTACTACTATTTTTGTAAACTAGTGTATCTAGTATCTTTTATCTCAACAGGTCATTGAATCCAGAACATTTCAGCAAATCATTTCCTGGGCTTATGAAAAATGCATTGAAAATTGTACTGCTGTGCTTAATCATTTATGGATCTTAGTATAACTTCAGTCTCTGGTTGTATTTAGGACTCAGTTAACTAAGAGAAAAGATATTTCATGTCTTTCCCCATGATTCATGCAGAAATGTGTTTTTAGAGACTGGAATAGGAAAAGAGAGAAATGAGATTACCTCTGATTGAAAGATAGAAGAGGATGTCCAGATCTCACATTCATTAATTCATTTTATTAGTATTTTATTTACTGATTGCCTACCAATTGCCAAGAAAGTATGTTTTATTCTAGAGATTTAAACATGACTATAATGCAGTCCATGTGCTAGAGATAGTTTCTGTCATTTTAGTTGATAGACATGTAAGTCAAAAATAAAAATTGCTTTGATAAATTCTATTATAGATGATATTTTTTGATACTTTTGAAAAAATAAATATATTCCTAACTTCTGGTAAATAAGGTACTTGCAAAATAAACCAGTAACAGATGGATTTTGAGACAGTAGAGAAACTTTAAAAACACAACAATTCATTAAACCACTGAAGACTACAACTTTACTATAACAGATACATGATAGAATTTTTTTCACATAGAATTAGAAAAATCAATATTTCTTTGAAACAAGAAAAATGTTTTCTTAAGGCTTAGCTGTTTACAAACCCATCTTGCTCCCCTAAATCATACCATATTGTTATTTACTTTAGATATCAAGCTATCAGATCAATGTGTGTTCTCATGCAAAACATCATTCTTGATTGTCTGAAGTTAATTCTTAAGTGCTACTGCCTGACAGACGGTTAAAACTTCTACATTCTTATAATAAAGAGACAAGTTTACCCTTTTCAGGAAAGCTATATCGGATTTCCCCTAATTCTTAAGGATATAATTAGCTTCTAGACTAGGTAGCTATGAAACTTCCAATGTATCGATGTCATATGTTTGATAGTAAATTGTCTTGCAAGTAAGTGCTATTTTTATAATGACAATTCAAATTTAAAGAATCTTTTCAAATTATCATTGCTGGAAATATAAGTACTTAGTTGTAAATACAAATACTCAATAAAAGCATTTTTCATTTTACTTAAGACATTCACAGTCTATTAAATTTCCATTATTATCCTTTATTCAGATATATTTCTTTTTGATACTGATATAGCACCAAAGTATTCTATACTCCCATACTTTTTAACAAACTTCAGTAGAATTTGATGTAATCTCTCTATTCAGTTTTCTAGTCCATTTTCTCTCAGAAGTGTCTGTTTTGTGTTATTACAGATTCTCAGAGATTAAAGTTTTTTTTTTTTTTAAGTGAAAAAAACCCCTCAGATTTTGCATAACACATCTTCCCCTCAGGCTCTATTTAAGTAGCTTTAATTTGATTTTAGGGCCTCCTCCCAAAAAATGTATTTCAGAAACTCCTCTAAACTCTTCTGATTAATCACCAAATACTTCCAGAAGGAAATCCACCATTTGCTCCCTTTGCTCAGAGATGAAATTATTCCTTGTGCCTTAGCTTATCAAAATTCAGATTCATAGACCACCTTTGGCTTATTTTTTTTTTTGGATCCAAAAATGATCTAAGGTTAGGAAAGAAAAAGTTTCTGTTTATAGCATCAAGCATTTAGATGGATAAATCAATGAAGAAAACCTGCATTTAACGTCTTAACTTGGTCCATCTTGTTGGCTACAAGGGATTGGGGTTACAAAGTGTTTTTTTCTCTTAGATTCCTGCCCAGATTAACATTACACCTCCTGCCGTATCTATAACCTACATAATAGAGAAGACACCCAGGCCATCCCAGAGAGGAAAATGGTATGGTAAAAGAATGCAAAATATAAATCTTGAAATGGGGCTTAAGAACAATCAACTCCACATTTTAGAGTATGTAGATAGGCCACCATATGCAATATGCAAAAAAGAATGAAGTAGGGTAGCGGATGTGGCTCAAGTGGTTGGGCTCCCATCTACCATATGGGAGGCCCTGAGTTCCGGTCCCAGAGCCTCTTGGTGAGGGCAAGCTGGCCCACGCCCGTGGAGAGCTGGCACAGCAAGATGATGCAACAAAGGGAGGCAAGCAGACACAAAAGAAATGCGTAGTGAATGGACACAGAAAGCAGACAGTGAGCACAAGTGGTAGTGGGGGTGGGGGATAAAAATTTTTTAAAAATTGAAAAAAAAAAAAAGAATGAGGTAAAACAAATTCTGTGCCTCAAAACCTTCGCTCATGCTAAGTAAGCATATAAAGTTTAGAGGTGAGAGACTAAAGAAGAATTTTTTTGGTAGAAAAGAGTTGTGGGGTTTGGATTTCTACCAAGACACCCTCTGCCCCACCCCAATTGGGAAGGAGTGGTTTTCTTCCCTTTTACCTAAATTTGAGAGAGGCGCCTCAGGGAGGCCACTTTATGTGTCACCTATATTCTGAGGACACAGTACATTGGTATGCGATTCCCTAGATTGTACCTGGAACAATCTAAAGGACAAGTAGTACAGCCAGTTGTTCTGTGTCAGGATTCAAAAAGGAGTTCATTGCTATATCGGTATAGCTTATAAATCTAGAGTTCACCAGGGCAAGCAATACCTGAGTGTGCTGCTTAGACAAGATGTGGGCTGTGTTAGAGAGAACATGGTGTCTGCAGTCTTGTTCAAAAAAGAAACCTGAGACATCGCCAAAGCTCAGCAAATCAAGCTGGAACAAGAGATGCAAAATGTCTAATGACTGAGCAGTAGTAAGGACCATAGTGCCTCTTAGTCAAGGTATTTAGGTAAGACGTCCCAAGGATGGGGTGGTGTAGGGTGGGAAAACTGTCTCCAAAATACCTGTGAAAGTGACTGTGACTGTTTGAAGCTTTATGGGTCCCCAGAAAAGTATGTTCTTAAAGCTAGTCCATTCCTGTAGGTATAAACCTTTGTAAGCATGGCCTTTGACTAGGTTACTTCTGTTCAGATGAGGTCCAGTGTGGATCTTAATCCTCTTACTCAAGTCCTTTATAAACAGGATGAACATGAGGAGAGAGTGAGAGCACGAGAGCACACTGTGGAAGCAAGAAGCCAAAGCACCAAAACCTGGAAGAGCAGCGAGAGGTCCAGCAGATGCTACCATGTGCCTTGCCCTGTGAAAGAGGAGTCCAGAATCACAGGCAACTAGTTTTTAGAAGAAAGCATTGCCTGATGATGCCTTGATTTGGATATTTTTCTCAGCCTCAGAACTGTAAACTTGGAAACTAATAAATCCCCATTGTAAAAGCCAGCCCGTTTCTGATATATTACATTTCAGCAGCTTTAGCAAACTAAAACCAGACCTCAAAGGACTCTCCATGGATACAGGGATTCTCGCAGCACATTGGCTCTTAGGCTAGTCAGACTTCTTACATGGCAGGTCAAGGCTCCAAGAGACCAAGAGGGAAGCTGAAAGTCATCTTAAAGGATAGACAGAACTGGCCTAACATCACATCTGCTACATTCCATTGGTGAAAGCAGTCACAGGCCAACTCAGATTCAAGGGGACAGGACAGGAAACCCCATCTATTGATATAAGAGTACCCAAAATTGCAGGCACCTTTAAACTGCCACAGCTACAAATTAAGGAAACAAATGCCAATATACTAAGTCCTTTCCTGCCTCCTTACCTCTTCTAATATCAGAAGCCATGGTCCTTGAGATAGTGGAAGATCAGAAGTTCCTGAAAAAGGAAAGAGAGAAGTTAACTCTGTCCACCTTTTCCAGACTGCTAGCCTTTCAGACACAGGCTGAAAGGAATAATTTTGCATTGTTTTAAGTTTGCATACTTTAAGCTGGACTTGTTAATTATGTCCTGGAACACTTTAAAGAAAAAACATGAAAGTGACCAGACATGACATTGGACTTGTCCTAAATGACATCCAGGGTACAGAAAAACTGGCATCATAGGATACACTTAAAGAGGTAGTTAGACAAAAATAAGATGTTTTACAGTTACAACCCACAGGTCTTGCTTGTTCGCCATAACTTTACTATCAAAGTTCCTTAAAGTAGTAAGTATAAACTGTACTGCTACTACTTGAGTGCCTTCAATATAGTCAGATATAAAACTTCTCCATAAATATATCTAATCCTTAAAACAACACTGTAAAGTAGGTACACTCTCCATTTTATGATGATAAAATTTAACACAGGATGTTAAATCCAAGATCAGAGTGTTAAGACATAAAGTCAGGATTCAAACTCAGGAGTAACCCCAAAATTTATGCCCTCTCCACCGTATATGACAGTGCCTGGTCTTTGAACACCTCCTACTTATGCTTTGATATTCTCTGTGTGTTTTCTCAGCTGGATTTATACTTCCACCACAAAGTGAGGTAATACTTATAGAGCCATGATGCTGGAAATGATTGATGGAATTATTTTTCAGTCCCACTTTCTAGTAGGTAAATATTAAGTCGATATGTGAAGGTATCTACTCTATTTAAAATGTCTAAGAGATAGTCTGTGACTTCCTTTTTTTTTTCCCTTAAAAAAAGTTATTGAGTCCAGGGGTTTGCAAACTTTTCTGTAATGAGCCAAATAGTAAATATTTTCAGCTTTGCAGGCCATATGGTTTCTATCACAACTACTCAGCTCTGCTGTTGTAGAACAAAAGCAGCCACAGACAAAATGTGAATGAATGGGCATGCCTGGGTTCCAATAAAATTTTATTTACAAAAAGAGGTGGCAGGAAACATTTGGACCCCTGTTCTAATAATGCAGTTACTGAGAGGTGCTATATATAATAAAAGGCTCATGACAAACTGCTCTTAACCCAATGTGGATTTCCCAATAGAATAGCGACTCCTATACCACTATATTTTTATAAACATCTGAACAAATTTAAAATATATAATGCATTACTTTAATCAAGGTGAATAGTTTAATATAAACAGTACAGAAAAGAATAAACACACCTTTGATTATAACTCCTAATCCCTGTATAGATACCCTATCTCAGAAGTAACCTCTATTATTCGTTTAATGCATTTTGTCCAGACTTTTGACCCAGACTTCCACATTTCTATGCTTTTATATATGAATATGTATGCACATTATTTAAAGTTTTTACATAAATGGAAACTTATTCAGTTTTCATTCAGGATTTGCCTTTAATGTCCAACACTCTGTCTTGCAAATTTTTACACGAAGATTTCTTTTTAATTACTGCAGAGTAGTCCATAACATACATGTATCATATCTTGTTTGATCTTTTCTCTTCTAGTGGACATTAAGATTGTTCCCTTTTTCTTTTCCAGACAACAATGACACGGGTATCCATCTCATACTACTCCACACATATTCTAACATACATCTCAGAGTTTTTAAGTTCTAAAATTTAAAAGTCAGTATTTTGATTAGGTTCATTATTTCCTAGGCCTTTCTGTCAGATTTTAGTTTGCATATTATTTATCTTATGAGGAATTTTTTTGGCCTTATCTCACATAGTTTTCACTCATTTGTACTTTAGAACGTTGTATATCAAACCTGAGGGGTCATTTCAGTCAGTTTATGAGCTAAAAATCTGTAAATTCCTTGCCTCTACCTGAGAGATTTTGATTCAAAATGTCTTGGAAGGGGCCAATTCCAACTCTTAGACAGTTTGAAAAACTAATGTATAGAGAGAAGACCTAAAAATAAACCCCTCCCTCTTCTGTTAAACGTCTTATATGTAATTTTCAGTTTGACATTTCTGTGAATACTTCAATTGCAACCATGGAAGTAGTATCTAGATTATAAACTGTGATTTATTCATTCAGGAAGTTGTAGGATGTGCTGATATTTCTAATTCTTCAGTGACATCAAGAACATCTACACTTCACAAACTGCTATGCTCAGGATCTCTCTGAGCCTAGGAATCATTATACTCTCAAGAAACCACTAAGCAAGAAGCAGAGGAAGATGCTGCTGGGAGGCCCTTTAAGGCCTATCTACCCCTCAAAGCAGTTAGTTCAATGGTCAAAAAGCTTCCTGGGATTTTTCTGCTTGTGGGAAAGGGACTAATCTTTTAGGCAGTGACAAATGACCCAAAGCTTATCCATGAAAAAGAAAGAAAATCCTGATCATTTTGTTTAATTAAGGAACTTTTCTTCTTAAAATCAGAATGGAAGGTCTGAGGAATATGCCAAGATCAAACTCTATGTTGTTTTCATGTTACAGAGTAGTCCAAATTTCCAAAAGCTACCACTGATATAAAGTAAGCCAGATGTCATGCCAACATGTTATGCATACTTTGCATGTGAAAATGTGACTGTATCTAAGATTCAAGCTTACTCATTACATACAAAGGTTATGACAATTAAAAATTTTGAAATCTGAAAATGCTCTTCGAGATGAAGAAAACAATACTTTCCTACGTGCTCTTTTTTCTTTTAAAAATGGGCATTTAGTCTCAAGGAGGAATAATTGAAATCTAATTCTTAGGCACTCGAGGCACTGGAATTATTTACATTTCATCATTCTGTGAATATGTTCTGTACCAGTAAAGGAAAGAAAGCTGTTTCTCTTTTTGAGCTGGATTGTTAAGAAACCTCAGAAAAAGCTGTGTCAGTTTTCACTTTGAGGAGAAAGCAAGTCTACAAATGGAATCAATGAAAATATGAAATATAGAATATGCAGAGAGCATTTTAAATATTAAGAAGCTACTGCTTCCCATTTCTGCATTTGTAATATTTCTCTAATATTATAAATAGAGAAAAGCAGAAATGGGTTAGATGTGTGAAGTATTGAGGATTTACTTCCCCAAGTACTGTGATAACCACTTTTAAATGCATTATCTCATTTAATTATCACATAATAGAAGTAGACACTTTAACCTATATTTTACAAGTGAAAAAAGCAAACTTAGTGTTTAAGGAACTTGCTCTAAGGCACAAAACAAGTGACTGGCAGATCCAGGTCCTGAAGCTGTCTGATTCCAAAGCACAGAATCTTAATCGTTTCACAAACCCTCCTCTATCATCACTTCAAATATACAATTTATGTGTACTTACTATGACTTAATCGCTGACCTCACAGTTCTGCATAATTTCCTTCCTGCCAGTTTGTTGCCCAGAAATGGAAACTTCCTTTGGGCAATGTACCATTTGCAGCAAGTAACTTCAGTTACTTGGGAGCCCTAAGTTCGGTTGTCTTTCCTTAGCAGCTGGGGCTTATCTACCATCAGAAGCACCTGTGGCCTTCTAATACCTTTTTAAAGGGTGTGATGGCTGTAACCAGAATGTGCGCCGCAGGACTTAACTAGTCTCACCTGTAGAGATTTGGGGATGTGTGGGTTTAAAGAAAATTATCTTTTTTGAATGAAGGTACTGGATAACTTTTCAGTGAAAGGGGATTATACCTGAAAATAAGTGAAATATATTGACTATTATGAAGTTGGAAAGTATACCTAACACTTATTCTCCCCTTTGCCTTTTCTTTAGACCCAAGTCTTGCTCCGCTTGCATTCGTCTCTCTCTTCAAGATGATTTCCTTATGCTAGTAAGTTCCATCTTTCAGACATACGGCATGCCATAACTAGAATTTTTTCGTCACCATTTCATGTTGCTTAGCATCTTCTCATACAGAATAAGAGAATGACATTCTTTACTACAGAAAAGGCCTGCCTAAGGGTTGTATAGAGACAAACTTGCTTAATTTCTGAAAGGAGAAGGCCCTTCTCCCCATCGTAGCAGCAGCCAGAGGAAGAGATCTCCTTTAGAGGTTCCAGGCCCAACAGAACCCAGTCTGTCACCCATGGAGAGGTCCAGGCAATTAAGGTCGCCTGCTCCAAGCAAGAGCACAGCAGTATTTTGTTCTTAAAATTGGCCTTTCTTAGACATGCTTCACATGCCTGCCGGAGAGTAAATTAGCTTATCCAACATATTCCTCTGTACCAATGCTCTATAATCCCAAGAAGAGCCTCTGGCTCTTCAGACTAAAGTCCAGAACACTGCAGCCTAGGACAGCCCTCCAAGGTCAAGTGACTCTCATTTCAACTTGATTGCTACACTTTAGTAGGAACATACATGGGGCCATGTTTAGGCCCTGTCCACTTTAAGGCAAAAAGCACTCCTAAAACACAGGTGAAGCTTTTAGGTCAAGAGTTAACATCCTTCTGCATAAGCAGAAGATTGCTGGCCATGATTTGAGGCAATATTGTGAACTATTTGCCATCTTGGTCCTGTTTTGAGGAGATGAGAATTGCTGCTGACAAAGGCTGAACTCTTTCCAAGTGTCCAGCATGGTGCTAAATGCTTTCAAATGTCATAGTCCTCACAACCACCTGAGCATACATTCTAAATCGCTGTCACGTTCAATAACTCTCTAGCTCCTTCCCCTGCATGAGAACAGGGGTCTTATCTTTAATCACTAGTCCTAAGACCAGTGTCTGAAACTCTGAATAAGTGAAAATGAACCACCTTTTTGAAGTAGATATTATTCTTATCTGTATTTGAGAATATAGTGATTCAGCATTTAAAGTCCAATAATAATAATAATATTATTAAATTATTAAACTATATTATTGAATGTCCACGAGCCAAACAATGATAAAAGCTTTTGGTGAGTAGGTCTTGTAATCCTCCACAATTATCAGAGGCAGGAACCACCAGTTTTGGTTTGATTTTAGAGATGAAAAATTGTGTCTTAGAGGGATTAACCTGCTTGCCCACAGTCATACAGTTATTTAGGGACACAGCTGGCATTTCAACCCAGCTCCATGACTGGCAACAAAAGCTGTTAACCACTAAGCTATACTGCCTTTCTCCTAAATTGCGCAACTTTTTCAGTGCAGATCATCTACTGCTTGTAATTATTTCAAATAAAATTATAGAATATCTTTGATTCTCTTTCACCTTAATCATATCTTATTATTTCCAGAAGGCAATGCAGGAGAAAAAAACTAAGCAAACAAAATAGGAGAGGATGGGGTGAAAAGTTCACTGGTTTAATTCAGAAAATTTACCCTGAGTGCTTAGAGATAAGCCCCGTACAAGGACAGAACTGCAAGTTGAACATCCCAATGACCATTTCACTGCGTGGTCTCGGAGTTCAGCCTGGGAAAGGAAGCCATTCTTAGCTGGATGCTTTGGAAATGCCAATAAAATAATCACATTGAATGGACATTTTACTTCCTCATTAGCCAGTCTAGATATACATTTGACATGAGCATTGTGTATGTCACATTATACTGTCTTGTTGCCAAAATGAAATTTGCTAATTTGCAGGCCTTATCATTTGTCTCCATTTTTCTGAGTGTTCCCGGGTAACATCCAATTATCGAGGATCCAATTCTTTTTCTTTACTACAGTACTAATGATCAAGGTAGAATCATCAGGCTTTCAGATAATTTCAACAGGCAGAGTAACAATAAAAAATAAGAATGAAGATTGACAAAAACAGAAGCATCCTTTTTTATAGGTCTAATTCCATATCAGTGCATTTATTCTGTGTGCAAGTTCAAGAAGTAATTATCACCTACATGTAAAACAAGGCATTAAACTGGGCAAAAGCTTCAAATAAAAACAACAGCAAAAGACCACAATACTTTGATTGAACTATATTCCGATTCTGTTTACATATTTTATTTTAAAAGAATAGTACAATTTACTAATTGCCAATTTTGTAATTGCTGCTGTGGGTTGATTTTACCTCCAATATTTACTGAAGTGTATCCAAATTATAATGAAAATCAGTGTAATTTTCATTTTTCTAAAGGGTAAAATACTTCAGAAAAAATGAATCCAATTAAGATTCATTTTAAATTGAAAAAAATCTGGCATTATAAGGATATTTAACGGCAGGGGGGATTTTAATTGGAAAAAGGGAATTGTAACATTCTAATCATTTTGCATCTTCTTTATTTCACTGAAATTATACTGTTACATTTGTTGCTGAAAAGGGTGAAATGACTGGGAATGTACACAAACAATCTGAAATGAAAAAGAAATATATGTTGAAAATTAAACCTAAAACCTAGGAAATATTTCCAAAACAGAAAAATTGTTTTTAAAATGTTTAAAGAATCCTGAAGCTGGATCAATTTTAGCTTGCATAGGTGTCTATATAAAAAGCATAAAATACAAAATTTTACAATAGCCAAAGGAAGGGTTCCCAGATTTTCCGTTTCCTAATTTGAATTATGATCAACAATAGGACAGCATGACTGGGAAGGAAGGTAGAACAGATGACCTCAGTTCACAAAGAGGAAACTGCCCCCACAGAAGAGTTTAGCATTCACTGAAGATCGATCACATGGTAGAGATCCAAGCAGTCACTTTCCCCAGTTGAGGTGCTTCACCCCATACTCTGCAGAGCAACTCAATCATTTCATGTATATGGTCTCATCTGGCTCTGACACTGTTATGAGGGCTATACTACCATGGTCCCCATTCTGCAGATATGTAAACTGAGGCCTGGAGACGTTAGAGAACTTGTGCAAGGTCACATGGCCAGTAAATGGTGAAGCTGTTATCCAAATTAAGGCAATTTGACTCCACAGCAGACCTGATCCTGCCATGACAATCAGCCAGGCTTCTGGAGAGGACACTGGGACTGGTTTCCTGGTTTGGATGGTATAAACTCTTTCTGCACATTCTCCAAAACTTTCCCCTTTATCAGGGTACAGTAATGAACCCATGACCAATATACTTAAAATGAAAATCACTACCTCACTTAACCCCCCCACATTCACACCCAAGCACACACTCCTTACTGTCACCCACCAAACAGACACCTTCCCCCAGTTTTGCCACTTAATTCTCCTGCCTCTAAACAAATCTTTCCATCCTAATGTAAGGAAATGAGTGAATCTTATTTTAGGCCTAACTTCCATTATATCAATATTTTAAACTGTATATTAATTAAAAACTAATATTTTTCTAGTATATTTAAAAATACAGTTAGAATATGTTATACCACAAAGCAAGTAGCAAGTCTCACTTCAACAGTGATACCAAGGAGAAAGTCTATGAAGAACTTATAAGTTGATATTAATATGAATTTTAAAAAAATACTGATAAAAAATGTGGGAGTAGCCACTATCAACCGAATAAAGACAGAAGAGACTAGATACCACAATTCCATAAAGTGAATGTTATGCTTCCTCCCTCCTCACCTTTCCTTCATACCTGAAATACCTCTAATATAGAGGACATTATCTCAAATTGCTGATTTTACTGATCCAGGAGGTTATAAAATTATTTTTAAAAATAATCTGATGAAAGAACAAAAAATTAACAATTGACAAAAAATATTTAAAAATGATAGCATCAGCATAAGTATTATTGTGTACTCCTATTTGTCCCATTAGATGATTGTTTTTGGTAATACCAAATTTAGTAATGCACGGGCATTTTACTATTATAAATTTTATTAGAACAATAGAAAATGATACATACAGATAACCATAGGATACACACACAGAAGTTTAAAGGTAAATTTTAGACTTTTCAATATGAAACAAGTTATGTATCTCATAGAGATCTTTTACTAGAAATGACATGAAACAGAGTAATTACGTTGTAAATGAAAAGCATAGGAACATATAGGAAATACTAAATAATAAAAAGGTATAACCTTGTTACATGTAGCATAAAATACAGGATTTGGAGAAAGTATTTCCTCACATTTTGACTGGAAATAACAATGGTCATATGAAACCTACTAGTCATTCAGATTTTTTCCTAGTATATATACAGTATATACAGACCTTACAGAGAAAGCTATAAATATTTCTCTCCTCTATGTACAATTACTTTATCTTAAATGTACTCTCTAAATGTAAAGTAATGTTTTATGGTGATATCAGAATTTTGCTGATTTTTTCCTTTCCTTATATCTAAACTGTTGGATTCAAATTCTGATATCTTTGGAAATAAGAACAAGTTCCTGTACAATGTGAAAGTGGTAGGAAAGAAGTAAAAAAATGATTTGCAATGTCTACAACCTGCCAATTTTCATATATTCTTTACATATTGCTATGAAGTTACGTCTTCAACAATCTTGAAAACCACATATTGAAAGAGTGAGTCATACATATCAAAGTCGGCAGCATTTTCATGGTTCTATTACAAATTTAACTCAGGAACTAAAAAGCCTGCCAGACTCACTCAGACAGTTGGATTTCATTAAAAACTATCTCTGCCATCCAAAAAAAGAGAAGGTCCCCTAATGGAATCAGAAATTAGAAATGAAGGCTCATGTGGATTTTGCATAATATTAGGTTGAGATTCAGGTGATTCCTTATTTTCTCCACCATATTTTTATAAAACCTGAACCTCATAGGTGTGGAGACAACAGTCCTTTTTATCAGAAAAAAAATGTTTTCTAATTTTCAAGAAAGGATATGTGATCATTTCCATTTTATAATTTTGAATGAAAAAGAAACCATTATCTAGAATGTGGAATATAAGCTTTAAAATGTGGCTGGTAATCATGAACTTACATGGTTAAACAAATTCATACTAACACTTTCCACAGGCCTAGTGCATTGAAGGTAACAAAGCACTTGCACATTTCCTTCTTTATCTTTTATAACAACTAATTCCTGGGGAAGAGGCAGATATCATGGGTATGACTAACTCCCCATTTTACAGATGAGTAATTGAGAGGTAGAGAGAGTAAAGAGATGTGCGGCCTCACAATCAGTTAATAGCATCCAACCCAAAAAACAGCACTCCTCCAAGATGTAGTTCAGTATTTTCCCAGAAAATCCTTTAAATCAAAGACCAACCCCTTCCAAAAAGAATAACTTTTTAAATGCATTTTTCACCCTTGGGGATTAAAATTAGCATTTCAAAATGATACTGATTAAGTCTTCCAAACAATGCTGTTACAATGGGAAAACACAGGTGGCTTAAATAAAAGATTTTCAGCTTAAAAAACATCTTTTGTGTGGATGTGAGAGTGGGAGTGTGTCTTTATCCATAGGCAGTGTTTAAACTCATAGTTTAAGAACATTTATATAAAAACTCTGAGTATGTAATATGTAAATTCCTTTGGTTCATCAAGTAAATATTAAGGCATTTCAGATTTCCCTAAAAGGATTTACTGTTTTTTGTTTTTTTTTTTATTATTGTATTCATATATTACCTATAATGAAGTAGAAAGTTAAAAATACAGAGTTGGAAAAAAAACATGCATAATCACTGCATTTCATAAAGCACTTTTTTTGTAACCGATTCATGTTCCAGTAAATAATAATAATAATAATAATAATAAAAGAGTTACTATCACCACAGGGCATTTACAATAAACAACAATACTATAGATATATAACTTGACAGAGGGTGGACATTCAAGATGGCGGAAGTGGATCCTCTGGCATCCATATCTGTCAAGGAGGAAGAACATCTTGTTAATAAGGATTGCACAATATAAATAATCAGGTAAAAAGCAATGTCTCTCATCAAAATAAAATCACAGCATGAGCCTAATCTAGGACCACAATTTATTATAAGCCCCCCCCCTTTTTTTTATCAATGCAGTGTATACTAGTTGCCAAGAATATCTATACTTTGCTTAACTTGTCTTCAACTACTTTACACTTCAATCATCTAGTATTATTTAACTTTAATGGAATTGGAAAAACAACAAGCATCTTGAAAATAACTGTATTCTACCACTAATAATTTTGAGATAATTCACTGCCTTCATTCAAGAAAATGTCATTGGATAGGATTTGGAAAACCTGCGCTTTTAAAATTTTTATGTATCTATGTATATTTTATGCATTTCCAGAGACATTATTGCCCAGAGTATGAACCATCATCTTTTAAAAGGGCAATAAGTTCAAGCTCCATTTTCAGAAAGTTGGCCTTGTACAGACACCATGCAAGCTCAGCAAGATCACCGGTGCCAGATGAAAAGGCTACTCTTGAATCAGCAGCCCTAAAATGCTAAAATAGAAAGCATAGAACCCACTCCATTTAATAGTGCCATTTTGCCCATATTGCCCTTTATTCCTTGTACTATTCTAAGACAAGAGAGTAGGTCTTAATTATTTTAAAACTGAAAAAATAAAATAAAATAAAATAAAATAAAAAGCTTAAGTTAATTCCTAGTTTTGCCCCACTGAAGCACACTTTTAGAAATGTCTCTACTCTGAAATGTTCTTTTCTCATAATTTTTTATAATAAAAAACTAAGTTCTTAGATAAGTAGTTTCCATTTGCTTATTTTAGTTATTTACTTTGTATTAGTCTAAGTAGTCTGGTATTTATGCTTTCACAGAAAGATAAAATTCCCACAAGATTCCCCATCTCCACTTCTCTTAAATTGCTAATGATGTCTGTTATTTTGTTTTCTAAATTTAAAGAAAAAAGTTTCAATTTTTACTGCTGAGTACTTTAGGCCAAAATCAGGGAAAGGGAACAGGGATCAAGTTACTTATGTCACTAAGAACTACAGAATAGAAAATGAAGACAAGATTATGAAGACTCAAGAGTACTTGGATTAAGGCCAGAAAACCTCAGGCTTGAAATTTAAAAGAGAAGGTAAAATTTATTCTACCATTGTCACTAAAAACAGGTATGCAGAAATCTATTTCCCTTAATTCTAAAAGAATAATTTCTATAGTAAAATAGGTTTCCTTTGGATTTTGAAAAGTGTCAACCTCCTTTGAAATCTGAAACCCAGAATTATCTTTGAAAAATGTGGCTTTTGTTTTGGCAAACATAATTGATTTATGACCTTAACAATGTTAATTTAATTGTTCTATTTTTTAAAGTTTTGAAAAGATTCTTCTATAATGTAGGAGGCAAATAACTGAAGTATAAAAGGACTTCAAAACAGTCTGTGGGTTCAATTTTGCCCTTGAGAAAATGCTTAGGGAATTCCATTTTCCATAGTCAATCCAAAGACAAATTAAGGCATAGCTCAGAATGAGAACAAAAATTCCAATTGGTAAACCTTTGCCAAATATTTTCGATGTCTTTTCTGTCTTTCCACTCCTCCTGCCCTCACCTCTCACATTCAATAACTTGCTCAGCATTCAGATGAATGACATGGCGGGAACAAAGAATGGACAGAGAAGCACTGATTGACTCACTGTTGGGGGTACATAACACTGATGTAGGAAATAAAGGAAATATCAACTTCAACAACTTACTGGTTATTCTTGGAATCCTGATCTGTTCACTACTGGTCCCATCCCCTCCATCTGTTGTGGCCTTAACTTCAATAATGTAGTCCTCTTTAATGGGCAGCAAAAGTTCAGCAGAAGTGTTATTTGTGCTTAGCACTTGCACATTATTTTGACTGCTAGTCCTATAGAAAACCTAAAATGCATGAACAATATATTTATTAATGAATATATTGCCTCTTTTTATTTTCTTCATAGCATTTATCACTCTGAAATTATCTTATTTACTTTGTCTTTCTATACACACTAGAATATATGTCCCATTCACAGCTCTAAATGTAGATCTTATATTAGGTATTAGCATACAGTGGAATCATCAGACCCTCAAAATCAAGGACATCTTTAGAAGAATCTGCTAAGTTGGGTACTTATAAGGCTGGAAAGGTAGGGCAGGGCCTTACAATATGGGTCCTGAACACCACACTGCGGAATGAGAATCAATAATTTTAAAACAATTTTAAGTAGCAGGTGAGTGAGCAGTGAGCACCAAAAGCATTAAATTGGTTAACATAATGAACAATTTACAACATTATGCCCACAGTTCCAATTTGAGCAGAATGGTTTCATTTAAATTTATATTTACAAAACAAACATTTTGGAAAAAATACCTTTTATTTTTATTAAAAGTTTGATAGCTATATGCTAAAATTAGATTATGGAAACCATGCCATCAAACTTTAAAGAAATTCATTTAAACCTAGCTTTCCTTAGAACGTATTGCCAGAAGTAAGGAAAGAATGCATTGCAAAGAATTCAACTTACTTTATATCCTGTTACTTCTGATTCATTTTCCATTGCTTTGACTTGCTCCCAATTAAGTAACACTTTAGTATCTGTGGCATTCCAAACAACATTTCCGGGTGGCTGACTGGGAGCTTTAAATGCAAAATGAGAAATTAAAACAAATTAGAACATGGAGTGATATTTTACAAGGGAACAGACAAGTGACTATCATAGTAGGTTAGCAGAAGTAAAGTAGTACCTCTTTGTTAATGCATGGTATATATGTGGAAACAAACAAACAAAAAAAAATGACCAGCTAAATTTCCCTTTAAAAAGGCGTTTCAATTAAATTCATTTTTACCATATTCATCATATATTTTCTAGCATTTCTTGTTTGTTTCATAGACTGGCAAACATGCTGATGGTAGAGGTAGGGAAATTCCTGTATTCACCACTAGAGGGGCGCATGTTGATGACCCAAGCAGTGTGAACTGTTCTGAGAAGTAGAGGCTGAGAGACATTGCCAAATGAGCAGATTGTGAATGACTTTTGAGCCTGCCTTATATGATGAGATGTGCAAAATGTGAGGTGATCAAAAATAAAGATTATCCCCACGATGCAATATTGTACCAGAAACTATATTTTAAAGTCTTCATTTTCCAAGTTTAAGTCAATTGTTGAGGAAAATAAGGCAAAACATTAAGTCAATGAGAATTCCATTAGAGAATGAATGAAACTATCTGAGGTTTATAAACTTGGATTCATAGTTTAGTTTCTTCTCCTGAACACAGGTCGTAAATTTATATTTACAGGGCAAATATCACTTGTCAACAGCAACACAGAACACTGAAAATTTAGTTTCTCATTAATCACAAAACAGCAAATGTAAAATTATTCATTTGGCAACAGTATCATAATATCATACTTACCCAATACAGTAATGAAATGCATTGGGCTTGTGGAAATAACTATAGACTATGATTTAGTTAAATGAATTTGTAACAGGACAAGGATATAAAAGATTGGCTATCCAGAGAAATTTCTAAAAATCATTGACTCATGCCATGAGGGAAAATTCTACCAGGACTTACAAATGGAAGAGCTCTCAGATGTATTTATATGACTAATGACAAACATGATTATATTCCTTGTAGATAATTTGCTTACTGTCTGCTCTTTCACAGTATTCTATGCTGCCTTTAAAATTTTGTGATTTGGTATTAACAATGAGTTAGGGTCAGCTAAGAGTGTTCAAGCTGCAATGTTTTGAAAACAAAATTATATATATATATAATTATATCAGCAATGTCTTAGGGCTGCAATGCTAATGTCTCTTCTCTGGTGGCTCAAATCCAAATGGAATGAAAGCACAACTCTTATATTTTCTCAAAGTCGCTGATTCCCTGTGGCCTGTCTGCACTATAAAGAAGAGATCCAATTTGATGCAGCTGAAATAACTTACTTCAGTTTGTCTTGTCTACCAAAAAGGGTGCTCTTGGAAGTTACAGGAAATCAGAGTGATTTTGATTGAATCACCTGTCCCACATCAGCCTTGCAGAAGTAATGGCTGCAAGTTTAACTTAGGGGGTTATCTTGTATGAGTCCCAAAACAGACGAGTTGAATGGGTTCAGCCTGCGTTGAATACTTTTGGGGAGGATAAAAAGGAAAAAAAAAGGAAAATGGAAAAGAAGGAAAAATAAAGGGTTTATTCTGTGCCTGACAGCTTATTTTGAACCACAGTGGTGTTTGCTGAGCGTCAGATATTCACATCCCAGTTTCATAATTTTTGCCATTAAAAGTAAAAATCACCTCACAAACATTTAAAAAATTTTGGTAATTCTTTATTTTAGATACTAGCATATCAAGCCCATTAATGCATGAGTATTATTGTTTGGGAATTCATTCACTAATCTTTTGGTAGGGCAAAGTCTGTTGAAGTATGTTATCTGAGCAGCAATAAGGCAGACCTGTCCTTTATAGTGTTGATGGGCCACAGGGAATCACAGGCTTTGGGAAAATATTCAAACCATTGTGCATTCATATCATTGGATTGAGTGTTTGTGAACTACCCTAAAATCATCTCTCATTACCACTGGTAAGAATAACACCATCTGGGAAATTTGGGACTAAACTTTCCTTCCATGTTCAAAATTCTTTTGTTGTTAGTAACTAATGCTTATTAAACATCCATAATGTGTTAGGCATTGCAGAATGTGATTTTATATAATTTACTTAATAACCGTCTCAATGCACAACAATAATGCTAATTTCTGTGCATGGGTAATCGAGGCCCAGAGAATTAAGAGAAAAAAAAAAAAAAAAAAAGGAACAAAAAACTTGTTATGATACACAACTAGTAAGAGGCATTATGTGGATTCAAATCAGCTCCGTTTAATTCCAAAATCAATTCTTTTAATATCACATTATTACCTCATGCTAACCATCTGTGACCTTATTTGAATGATTGACGGCAAATTTATAAATGGTGTTAAAATGAAAAACAAAACCTGTGTGTTCCAAATGTGCTGAACTCCCACTTTCTTACGAATGCTTTTCCTGACTTCTCAGATGGAAGTAGGGCCTCTTTCCATATACACTGTTCCTCAAAGTCCTCATCTCAAGTACAATGTTATATTTAATTGTGGCTTTATTTTTATTACTACCTAGTTCCCTTACTAAACTCTGTCTTGCAAGTAGAGATAGTTTGGTCTCTGACTTAAATCTATGTGCTTGTTTTTGTTTGTTTTTTTCTCTCTAGCCCATTGCTTTACTAAGAGTAGATATTGAATTAATATTTGTGTATGACTGACTGATGTTTGAGTGAAAGAAACACATCCTCAAGGATTAAGGAATAACTTTGAAGTATTTTCAAAAAGTTTGACCCATTTCCTATGTGGTCCTTAAGGACTGACCACTGCAATTATCAGGTAGGCTTCTCAGTGGGGCAAAGATGCAGAGCAAGTGTCAGGGAAACACAGTTCACCGCAGTGGCAGCAGGGCAACATTTGGCCTGTCACATTTCTCAGTTGTGGCAAATCAGAATTTAGAATGAGTTTTCTAGAGAAATGGCTGAGAGTTTACCAGGCAACGTCCCAGGAAATGCTATAAATTTCACAAAGACAAAACCAGGTCATGTAACACTGTACATCAGACTTGAGAGTTGAAATTAAATATGCATGTCCATATTGAAGCTTACATGATAAAGAGTAGAACACGAAGAATGACCGGAGCAAGAAAAACAGCAAAAATATGATGCACAAATTACACATTTGAATTATTTATTCAAGAAACATCTTTCATTCCTTCATGTGAGTCAAGGGTTAATAGAAAAATGAATAAGGAGGTGATGTCTGGAGTACCTTTGGAAAGGTGAATATAAATTTTAAATGTAGGGGAGGGCAGGGAGAGGAAGGCATCCCAGGTAGAGGGAAACATACAGGCCAAATCAGAAAGGGATGAAACAGCATGATGCACTGGGGAACACAGGCATTGTGACTGGTAAAAATGAAGCAGGGAGATGAAGGGTTCAAAGATGATGAAGTTGGAGAAGCAAGTTGGAGCCAGATGCCAAAAAGTCTAGAAGACCAAGGTGCTAGAAAAGGATTTCTTCTGCAGGACATTGGGAAGGCATTGAGGGACTGAAAGTAGGGAAGCAATGGGATCAGGTCTGTGCTGTCATCAGGCCTGCCTTCATATATCTTCCGGGAGACAAAGGGAGAAGGAGGAGAATCTTGGGAAAAGACCCATTAGGAGAGTACGGTAACATTTTATGTAAGAGATAATAAAGGCCTGTGTGAAGGTGATGACAGCAGGATTGGAGAGGCGGGACAGATCTGAAATGTGCGTATGGATCAACAACTTACGATGATTGAGATAATGTGGGTTGTGGCAAAGAGAAGCAAGGCTTGGCAGACTGGGTGAATGACACAGACCTTGGAGAAGATTGCATCTTTATCTGTAATTCTCTTTCAGTCTCTACATATTTAATAAGTACAATGTGTACGGAGATAAACATATTCTCTGATTTCTAACTATAGGCCATTGTGACAGTATGAATTTGGTGAATCCTGAAAAGAAAAAGATTATGTTCTCGAACTAATCCATTCCTGTGGGTGTGGGGCCCTTTTGAATGGACTACGTCAGTGAGGCATGACTCCGGTTGGGTTTCCACCCTCTTACCAGAGCTTTAAATAAATGGAGACACAGAGAGAGAGACACAGGAAAAAGAACCTGCCATTTTGATCCGGCCATGTGAGAGAAAGGTGAGAGAGGACTCCAGGTTCACCTATAGCTGCAGAAAGGCAGAGAAGCCTGAGAGGCGGGGAGGGGTCCCAGAGTCTGGAATCAGAAGAGCACAGAGGCATTGAAAGGGGACCTGGAGGCGCTGGGCCCATGTAGCAGCTCAAGGCTGAGGAGATGAGTACTGCCACATGCCCGATTACCACATGGCAGGATGCCAGGATCACCAGTAGCTGACTGTGGTGAGAAAGTATCTCTGATGGTGCCTTGATTTGGATGTTTCATGGCCTTGGAACTGTAAGCTTTTACCCCGGTTAAAGTTCCCATTATAAAAGTCAACCCATTTCTGGTACTTTTATCAGCAGCCCTTTGGCAAACTAAGACAGCTATATTAGTGGTTCTCAGAGATTACTTGTATCTATACTACTGGAGATGGATTTAGAAGGATGACATTTTAAATTTTAAATATTTCTATGTTTTCATGTTAGAAAAGGTGATCAAATCCAACTCTTGATCAATAGATATGATTGTTTTGGTTGAGGCCAATATTGATACATCAATGGCAATCCACAGAACACACAGATCGCATAAATCAAGTTTTAAATAAGGACATAAAACAAAGGCTTTTATGTATACAAAATTACTCAGATCTATTTATCGCATGCACACATGCCTGGTAAGGATTCCAAACTACAGTCACAGATAAACCAACTCTGACTGAAGGCAACTTTTAGTACAGTTTACCTAAAACTAAGTGACCAAAAGCTGAATATCCATATATTAACAACCAGTCATAAACCATCTGATCAGTTTATGGTGAAAGTTATTTTCAGGTGTGCATTTTTATAAATTGATTAGGTTTATTTTTACTTGCATTTTGCTGTATTTTTAAACTTTATTAAACTTGTTTTTTTATACTTAAATAATTGCTTTCTTTTCATTTTTATAGAATACTTTTTGGCTACTATCTTGTAATGGAAAGAATTATTGATTTTTCCATTTATAGCAGTGACATAAAGTTGCTTTTTAACAAATCTATTTAAGTGCTAAAGGAAGTATATTGGATGAATAATAAAGGTTGTTTGAGTATATGGCAATAATCATGCAAAGGATCAGGAAGTAACTGGAGTTGGAAAACACTGGGTAAATTATGAACAAAGTAAAGTTTGTTTTTGGTGTGTTCCAACTCTTTAGTATCTTCCCTCCCACTTTTGGTTTCCATCCTCCCAAGGTTCCTCACATTAAGCCTTAAATACCATTCCTATGTATCTTTCTGGGGTCAAACCTCAAGTTTGAAGTCTTTCCTTTCACAAACTCTCTATAAGAAGGCTACCCTGTCAATAAGGAGTAATCTTATAATACTACAGAAAATATTTTCCTAAGATACTTCAGGGAGGCAAAATTTAATGTGGCCCTTTACAAGTTACAGTCCTTAGTCAACTCTCTTAACCTAAAGGAAACTAGTTTCCCATCTGTAAAATGAGGTGAATAGCTGGTAGAGCTGTTATCAGATTAAAAGATGCAGAATATGTGAAAACATTTATAACTGTTAAGTTTTAAATCAGATGTTACAACCTGAATGCTTGTTAGATAAATCTAGTTCACACACGCTTTTTGTTTAAACTAAACACCGTATTTTTGTGTTTTTTTGTTTTCTTTCTTTTTTGGTTGTTTGTTTTCTGTTTTTTTACTTAGTTGCCAACATTTAAAATCTGAGAGCTTTCATTTAAGATCTGGATTTCTGGTTTCTTGTGTGTGAGGCCATAAACCAGAGAAGCCATAAATTTCTAGTTAAGGCAAAAATAACCTCCCTGTAGGTGCATCTTAAAGTGCACATGCACATTCCTAAGCGTGATAGCTCTCTGTACTAGAACCACTCCTGCTGCCTATCAGCAACTTCAAAGAAACATGTTTATGGTCTTGAAAATTCCGACTTGGCTCTGTGCCCTCCTTGTTCTTGCCAGTATAAACCCTTGCAACCCTCTGGGTGGTGTGGGATGTAACTCTGAATGCCCTGCAGCTGCCCAGGACCAGCTCCCAGTTTTGTAAGTTCCTTAATAAACTTATTATTTTGCTAAATGGAGTGGCCTGCTTCGTTTTGGGGTCTTAAAGGCCCATCAATCTTTGGCGGAACCTATTCTGTAGGTTAACACCTAGACATTGTGGAAAATCAGAAGATCAGAAACATTGGGGTTCACATGACTAGCAAGAATGGCTACAGCTAAGGAGACTTTTTATTGACATATTGAGATAAGTACTCTACCTTGATGGCATACATCTCTAAAATATAACAATATATTTAAATATGTTTAACAATGTATTTAAAATATAAATACAGGTTTGAGATTGTCGCTAATGAAGGATGGAATATTAAGGAAGAAGGGTTCTGGCAGTAAAGGCTGATGAAAGGACAATGCAGATATAGTTAGGGATATATCAGGTACCTGAGATACAGTCACAGATTCTTCAGAAATATTTTGTTTATGATCCTGATTTATTGGCTAGTAGGGTAGACTGAATTATTGTTTAAAATATTTGCAAGTCCCTTGCTCCCCCTTTAGGATTTTGCTTCCCTGCCTCACTGAGGTCAGGCTTGGACATGGAACTTATGGTGCCCCAGCCTGGAGGATGATATACTTCCCCTTCTTATCTGCATTTCATAGACATCAGGCTTGGTCATTTCACTTGTTTTGACCAATTGAAGCTGAGTATAAGTAGCATGTGCCACTTCCAAGCAGAAGCTTTAAAGGTCATTGAAAAACATAATCCCACTCTCTTCTTTTTCCTCTGCCATGACAATGTCTCAGAATTTTTTTGCTCCTTAAGTCTGGGTGCTGGAGTGAATACAACATGGATTAGATCTGAATCTAACTTATGATTGACAAGTAGTATGAATGAGAAATAAACATTTGTACTTTTATGTCACTGAGGTTTGAGGGTTTGGGGTACTGTAGCCTGTACTAGCCTAATCTGACTGCTATTAAACATCAGTCTAAAGAGTTTTGATGCAACATAATGAATTTTTGTGAAGGCATGGGAGCAAGTACTGAGGTGGGCAGGAAATGGTTGAGAGCATGTCTCCCGTGACTTCTTATTTTACTTGTCCTGTTCTAGTCCTCTGTGGAAGCCCAAGCCAGAACTGGATGATAAAGTTCCAAACTTCATTATACCTAACTTGATTGGTGGACTACATTTTGAATTTTTGGAAATCATTTCTCAGCTTTCACTGCTGATGGAGTTTCCTCTGTTGACTTAATTTCTAATGTTGATATTATGCTAAAATAGAAAAAAAAATGGTGAAAACTAATTCTTGTATAAAGGTGGCATATCACTAGATTTATATTGCAATGCTAATTGATAGGCTATAAAATTATTTCAATGATTTCAAATGTTACATGACAAAAATAATATTATCTGGAGAGTTTTTATTATTATTGTTCTTTTAGCAATTTATGTGATTTCTTCTGTGGGTTTGATCACTAGACTCTTCAACCTTTGTTTTATAGATTTTACTTATTCTGCAGCCACTTGCCTGCAAAGTAGTCATTACTGCATGTAAGGTTGTTGATTGGGTGAATCTGGGAATGTAAGACATGTCTGCCAATAAGAAAAATGGCTAGATGAATTTTGTTACAATAGAGTATTATACAAACATTAACATATTTATGAAAAATTATCCTTGGTATGTGGAAATGGTTATGTTGTACAGTAACTAAATATATAGAATAACGTTCACTTTATAAGCAAAACATTCTCTAGAGCAATAGTCTGGAAGGAACAGCCAAAAATATTAATGATGTTATTTGTTTGTGGTAGAATTATGGGTAATTTTAATATTCTCCTCTACAATTTTCTTCTTTTCCAAATTTTCTACAAGGAATATATTTTCATTTTATAATAAAAAGTAGAGCTTTTTAAAATAAATAATTTTGTCCAGAGTTTTCAGTGGTGATCTTCAGAGAGGTGACAATAAAGTTGGCACTTATTTTAAAAAATATGGAATTTTAAGAACATATACTTGCTGTGATTAATTATAAAAAACTCAATATATTTCTCAATCCTTTTCCTGGACAACCTGATGGTGATGAGATGACTTAAGTGATAAGTGCTTGTTATCACTAAGAGCTAAGAATACTTTGCACTTGGATTTCACTTGAGAAAAATATAATCAGCATTTGTAATTAAACTGCTTAAGCATGTGGTACTGCAGAAATCAAGTAGATGAAACCCAGTTTCTCTCAAATAAAGAGGTATATTTATCTTGGAACTTACCCACACTATTATAAATAGATCTAATTCCCTATCATAAGAATTTTTAAAAGCATGACCAAAACATCTATTTCTTAACTCATTTGCAGCAACTCAGAAAACTGGCCAGGGGGTCTAACCTAAAAATTTAGGGAAGATGTACTTTGTTTTCAATGACTGGGAATTTCCTAGACCAAAATTTCTCCTTCTTGGGATAATCACAATATTAGCGTTTGCAAACCACAAGCAGAAACATTTACAACTGTCACAAGGATTCATAGGTAAAAAAGGTGCCAAGGTTCTTACAAATCAGAGTGCATAAGATTCACACTTTTGGCCAGCAGACTTACTGGATTTTGTATTAACTGAAACTTTCTCTCTGAATCCTAGTAAAGTTTGATATTATACTGTTATCTTTTTTTGGAGCTTACAAAATCAGGAATAAATTTATTGAAGCCCGTATACAGGAAAAGAGAAACTCCTAAATCTGAGGAACATACATTAATAAACTGTGTATTCCAGTGTTATATGTGTGACTTGTGCTATGTCATACACAAACCTGAGCAGGTCATAAAACATATGTGATATGGGATACACAGACAAGTCACCAAATAATATGCAATTACCTGGGGAGAAATTCCCATATAGTCTTCCCATTACTTCAAAGAGAAAGTTGGATTTGGGGGCTACAAGGACTTTAATACCCCTCTAATACTAACTTCTTAAACGAAGAGGTAGCAGGATCATATTTTTGTACATTCAAGGGTATGTTGCTAATATTTAAAATGGAAGGTGGCTTTCTTCATTGTATTTATTATTAGTAAATGTATTTCTTTGTTGACATCTATTTATAGCAATGATACTGGTTTTCCATTACTCAGATTAGTAATGAGAATTACAGTTTCTATTTTTTAAATTTTAAGGAAAATTTTAAGTTAATTTTTAAGAAAAAAATATTTGGTACACATTAGTAGAGGAGGCCCATAGAAAAGGCAAAAATTGAGAAAGTGGATCACATATAAAATGTGGGAAACCCTGCATTAAAATGTATACAGAACCATAGCTTAGAAAGGAGGATTGCATGAATAAATTGTATATACAAAAATCTTAGAACTTCCAAATTATGTGCTTGAGGCATGAATATACATTTTATCAAAAAAAAATTAAAATATTCTGACTCATAATTTTAGTGCTTGTCTTATATGTATTTCCTTTTTATTTCCTGAAGATACACCTAATTGGTTTCCTTAAATTCAGGGAATTGATTTTGGCTCAACTTACATGGATGAACATTCTACTTGGAAAAGCAAAGACTCAAATATTAAACTGATTGTACCATTATTCTATTTTCCCCAGTGGATACAGATGTACAACAATCAGTGAAGGCATAAAAAGATAGGATTCCCTTTTTCCTGGGGAGGCTCTCAGCATGTGATCTAGGCCAGACCAATCAAATTCTTCTACCAACTGGCTATAAACATTGGTTCAGGAATGGCCATTAGCCTAAGCTGAACCAAAAGGAACTCTAATTGGCCCTGAGTGAAATAATAAGGAAGAAGTTGCTCAAGTTTTCCAAAATGTTTGGCTGATAGAAAATGGGCCTTGAGGTGCCCACGGCAATCTTGTTATCCTGAACAGGGAACCTATAAGTACCAGGGAACAGAGGGGGCAAGAGATGGAGACAATAATTGTATATTCAACAAATACTTATTGGGCACCAGCTATGAACACTTAGACATTGCGCATAGTTCAAAACAGCCAACACTTTTGCCTTCACAGAACTTAGATCCCAGTCAGGGCAGGCTGGGGAAGACAAAAATAAAATAGATAAGTACAAGATAGAGTATGTTTGGTGGCACTATCTAAGTGCTATGCACAAGACTAAAGCAGGGAAAAAGATAGGAAGTACAAGGAGATAAGGGGCTGCAACCACACTTGTAACATTTGAATGAAGACTTTGAAGAGATGGGGGGACTCTGTTACATGAATATCTGAAGGAAGAGTTTTCTAGGCTGAGCTTTTGAGGCCCTGAAGTGAAAGAATAGGTGAGAAGAAGAAGAGGAGGAAATGAGTTGGAGCAGGAATTGGGGTATGGGAAGTATCAGGTCTTGTCAAGCATTTTAAGGATCTGTCATTTATCTGGAGTGGGATGGAAAGCCATAGGAGGGTATTGTGCAGAGAAGTGACATAATCAGCATCACTCTGGCCTAAGAGAGGCAAGGGCAGAAATGGGTTAAAGAGTGAGGGGCCATTACCTGATTTATGTGAGAGATGGAGGCAGCTTGCACCAGGGTTTTGGCAATGCATGCAATAATATTCTGGATAAATGTTAAGTCATATTCTGGATCAGTTGTACAGTATGAGAGAAAGAGAGGAGACGAGGGTACTCCAAGATTTCTGGCCTGTGCAATGAACCAATGGATATGAATTTACTGAGAAGGGGAAGATTGTAGAAAGGACAGGTTAAATGGCATGGAAGTAGCAGTCAATAACTCAGTTTTAGAAATGTTCCTTTTGAGATCCTATTAGACAATTCTTGAGGATGTTGTTTGAGTGCCTGGGTCCAGCTACATGTAAAATCAAAACTAGCACTTGACTATTCACTTAAAGAAACAAGAATCTTCGCCTTACAAATTACTCCTTACAACTTCTGAACATAAAACTCTTAATATTTTAATTTTAGATGCCAATGAATTTCATCATCTATAAGCCATCTGCAAATTCATCATAGCAGTCTCTTTATATAGAAGATGGTGTTGAGAGCTAGTTCTTTTTTGCAAGTAACACAGAGACACAACTTAGAATACTTTTCAGAGACAGTGATTAACTTAGAAATGGTTTTAAAAAACACAGTATTTGAATATCAAAAATTAAGTGTTAAATGGAAGCTGAAGTACTTAATTTGAGAATCCTTCTGTTATTTCACATTAACCAAAAATATCACCCAAGATTTGTATTCACATAAGGTCTTGCATACAGTATTCCAGTATTACACGTGCGTGAAACCTGCACATTTGAAGCACGGTGATAAAGGTCTACAGCATGTGTTTTGAATTCATAATATGCAGTCAAGAGAACGTGCATTTTATTAATAACATTACTTCAGGCTGCCTGTTTCTTTAGGTTTCATTCATTCATTCAACTATACAGTCAACATTGAGGGGCTATTATGTAGTACATTAGTGCCAGGCACTGTGGCTGGGTGAACAAGACACAGAAGGACTCTTTCCCCATGAAGCTTACAACCTAGAGGGGTAGAGAGAGGGCAAACAAGCAACCAAATATGTTACTTTAGCTCTTTATGCCTGAGGCATGAGGATAATTCACTTCGTAGTGATAATCTTACCAAAATTCTTAAACAGGATTTAAAAAGCTAAACCATTGTCAAAGGTTAGGCTAATTATAAAGAGCTAACAGTTACAATATTAGAAATATTAAATAAATTTTAAGTATAAAATATTAAAAGTTTCTGCTTTACTTTTATTTTATACCATGTTTGAAAAAATTTTAATATAAACTTTGAAAATTAACACATGTTCTTTATATACAGTCTCAAAATTACTAGGGATTTCAATTATCTGTATGGATTTCCCACCCAAGGTAGGAAAGGTTTTCCTAACAATACTGATAGATCAACATCCAGACTCTAGTTGAACTTCAGTAATAGGAATGCATTATTTTGAAGGGATTTTATTCAATTGTTGGAATTCCCATTAGACTACAGTTCAATGAGCTCAGGAGTCTATTTCTCTTTGATCACCTTACCAAGTGCCTGAGCACAGATCAAATTCTCCCCACATACTTGTGTTAAATGAATCATAAATATTCTAATTTAATGGTTAGGAAGATATTATAGAGCACAGTGATTAAGACTATGCCTGGGTTCAGACAATCCTGCTACTTCCTAGGTGATCTTGGGAAAGTTACATAAACTTTACGTGCCTTGCCTTCATCATTTTTAAAGTGAGGGTACTGATAGCTTCCAAGTCACGGCGTTGCTGTGAAGATGAAGAACCTATACTTCAAATGTGCGTGGAACAGTGGCTAGAAAGTGCTCAGTAAGTGTGAGCCATTGTTACAGGTCGTACCTTGTCCCCCCCCCAAAATATGTTCAAGCCCAGTGAATGAGGCCATATTTGGAAATAGGGCCTTTGAAGATGTGATTAGTTAGGATGAGGCCAAACTGGATTAAAGTGGTCCCTAACCAATAAGACTGGTGTTCTTTTAAGAAGAGTAAATTAGGAATAGAGAGAAAGACACAAGGGGGACCATGTGACCTCGGAGGCTGAGTCTGAAGTGCTGCAGCTACAGGCTCAGAAACCAAGGATTGCGGGGCAACACTCAAAGCTAGAAGAGGCAAAGAAGTCTCTCTCCTCCAAGTTCAAAAGGAACCATGGTCCTTCTGACACCTTGATTTTGGACTTCCATCTGCCGGGACTGTGAGACAATACATCTCTGATGTTTTTTCACCTACTTTTTATTTTTAAAATTTCTTAAATTAATTATTTTTTTAAAAAAGAACTATGGACTAGAGTGGACTTGATGGTATTCTCTTGTTCACATATGGTGATTCTAGCAATGCAAGAAATTATAACAATGAGGTGGAGCCAGTGGCCACTTGACACTTTTGGGGTAGGGAGGGGATGAGCAGTTGAAATACAGGGGCTTCTTTGGGAGTTGGAGGTTGTCCTGAGTACTGTTGTGGCAACGGATATAGGCCATTTTAAATCAGCACACACCACTCAGAACTGAGTGGGAGAAAGTGTGGTCTACAGTGTGAACTGTGGTCTATGGTTGGTGGCAAGGCTCCAGGATGTGTAAGTTCATTGAGGGTGGTGGGCCACACTGTGGGAGATGTTTGTGTGGGATGTGGTGGGAGGTGTGGGAGGTGGGCAACATGGGAATCCCAGTGGGTTCGTGTAATATTTTGGGTAATCTAAGCACCTCTTAAAATATATGTATATGTATACATAAATAACATTTTTGTAAGCAAATACACATATATGCATATATATTTATATATCATTTTGCAAATGTTTGTATGTATTGTGAAAATTTTGATTTTTACCCATAATAAAAAAAAAAAAAAAAAAAAAAGATACTTAGATTATGTAAATGTTACACAAAAGACATAGGGATTCCCATATGCCCACTCCCCACACCTCCCTCACCCTCCCACATAAACATCCTTCACTACTGTGGCACATTCATTGCAATTGATAAATGCATCCTGGGGCTTTGCCATTAAGCACGGACCATAGTTCACATTGTAGACCACACTCTCTCCTACACAGTTCTGCATGTTATATGATGATATAAAATGACCTCTATCTGCCATTGCAATATCACTCAGGATGATTCCTGAGTCCCGAAAAAGGCCCCGTGTTACAACTGTTTTTCCCTCTCTCTGCCCCCAGAGTCTCCAGTGGCCACTGGCTCCACATCAATGTTGTCATTTCTTCCATTGCTAGAATCACAATATGTCTATAGTAGAATACCAGTAAGTCCACTCTAGTCCAAAGCTCTGCCTCCAATCCCGAGCATTCTGGGATGATGATGTCCACTCCATCTCCAATTGAGAGGGGGTTTGTATCCCATGGGGAAGATGGATGTTCACCTACTTTTTGGCACATCGTTACTGCAACTCTAGGAAACTAAGATAGCCATTAACATCATCATCGCTGTTATTGTTATCATGTACAAATTTTTACTTTAGATTGAGTATTTAGATGCTATCTCTAAATTCTAAAGAGGACTTCTTTCTTTGTAAAATGTTATTTTATCCATTTTATATTATCGTGATATTTCTAATGATTTATAATGTCTTTTCCTTCTGCCTTAACAATTCACCTTGCTCTTCACTGATTCCACCGTGATGTCATTGTCTTTTACAATCACAATTTCCTAGCATTTAATCACATCAGTTATTAAGTCAGAGGAGAAAGCCAGATAAACTTGTTTGCATATATTTTTGCAATCAAAATTTTTGATTGATGCTGTGCTTTGACTGTATAAATAATAACGTATATTTAAACCTTACTAATTTAGAACTGTTTTTTGAGACCAAACATATTTAATAAAAGTTATAAATATAGAATAGTTTCAGTTTAAATACTTCCAAACCTATATGCTCCTTGATCTAAATGCAACCATGCATTATGAATAACAGGTTGGGTCAGACTTCCCCTAATAATAACTTAAGGCTAAAGTTTAATTTTCACATTAGCTGGTTGCTTGCAAATGGATGCTACAAAAGGATTAAAATGGTTTGTTGGTAAACTTTTGCTCTGCAATGCTCATTAGTTAGTTTGTTGGCAGACTCTTTTTTTTTTTTTTTTATAGATAATACAAAGATTAACATTTGAGTTTCCCAGAATCAATGAACACCGGCTAATTAAAATCCAAGATAGTAGAATGATGCTTTCTACAGATTCTAAATAATCCACAACAATGCTAGCCACTTATATTCACAATGATATAAATAAACAGGTAAATTGGTTTCTTTTTTATTACTAGAGTTCTTAGCAACAAATGTATGCAATAAGAATTTGGGAATTATATGAGAAATGTAACAAAGCATTAATGAAATTGGCAATCCAGCATAATAATGGTCTCATTCCTATGTAAGGCCTGTTAAGACAACACTTTTACTGAATTTACAAATTTTGAAAAATAAATTTAAGGTAAAAAACAAATAGTTTCCTCTAAGTAAAATTAATGTATTATTTTGCTAAAGTTACCTAATCCCCTCATACCCCACTTTCTTCACTTTAAAAATAGAAATAATAATGGTACATATCCTATGGGGCTGTTATGAAGATTAACTATGGGAAAGAACTTGAGATGCAGAATGTTCTAGATCGCTGTTAGCAATTATGATGCCAATGATGACAACTCAAATGGTTGCATTACGAGAATGTAGCTATAAAATACAGTGACCAGATATATGTTTGTACTATCAGTCTAATTGAAATATATGTGGGAGACAATGAAATTGCAAAACACTGATTTTCTTTATATGAATTTAAAGCCAGGCTAAGTCTAACTCATAATTGGAGCTTGTGAATTTACCTGTGAATACATACCTAACAAAGCCTAGTTTTGAAGGCAACAATGACATCTCAGGTTAAATAATTTAATGTATCAATATATACATATAGACCAACTTCTGATGATGACATTTTAACACATATTTCTATGATTTGAATAATGTAGTAAAGAAAAAAAGAGGAAAAAAGTCATTCTTGACTTTTTTTGGTCTGAATTTTAACTTAATCATGCTCATTAGAAATAATTACACTTTGATCTATAATTGAAAATAGCTGAAAATAAATGCTATTTTGCTTAAAGAATTGTAAAAGAAAAATGGAAAGAATTTACCAAACACCCCCTACTAAGGTTTTTCAAAAGATGAACAATCATTTTTGCATGGGGTCTCTACCCAAAGATTTAGGGCTATAATAAAGACAAAGATATGTGTGGCTCGGAGTTTAAAGGTGTTTGGAGTTAGACTTATATTCATCAGTAGGATTAATTGCTTGGATTGTCCATTTAAAATGGAAAAAAAAGTTACCATTTTAAATACAGACTGTTTTTCTTGTCATTCAAAAAATTAGGACTAACACTTGTACATGACTATTCACAGTAGCATTATTCACGATGCCTAATAGGCTGAAACAGCTCAAATGTCCATCAATGTATGATGGACAAACAAAATGTTGAGTATCCATACAATATAGTATTATTCACTGATAAAAAGGTATGAAGTACTGACAAATATTACAACATGGCTAAACCTCGAAAACATTGTGCTGAGTGGAAGAAGCCAGACATAAAAGGAAAAATATTGTACAATTCCATTTACGTAAAATATCTAAAACAGGTAAGTCCACAGAGTCAGAAAGCAGATCGGGGCTGCTGGAGGCTTGCGGGAAGGGGAAATAGTGAGTATTTAATGTGTAGAGCTCTTTATTTGGGGTATTGAAAATGTGTTGTGATTAGATAGAGGTGATGAATGAACCATGTACTAAATGCCACTGAACTGCATACTTTACAATGGTAAATTTTACGTTCTGTGCATTTCAAATAAATAAAAATAATTAAAAAAAAAAAACAAAACAGAAGATACATACGTGTTTTCTTGGTGGTTGCGTTAACTGTGGCACTAAAAGGCCCGGAGCCAGCACTGTTGTAAGCCCGGACAGCAGTATAATACGCCAGGTTGCTCTTCAGGCCGCGGAGTCTGGCTGATGTTTCACTTCCTGCCACTTCCACTTTATTTGATGATTCCTCTTCTTCTCCATTATTCCAGTACCGCACCTGGTGGCCAGAAGACACAAAACATTCGAAGGGTTGATTGACAAAATAAGGCCCTGACTTAATGTGATTTTGGTTAAAATGAGCACTATAAGTTCTTTATTTTCACCAAATGTTCATCAAGCACTTGCTGTGCTAGGTGCTGCATTAGGCTTGTTGGCACGGACGTGGAAAGAGAAAAGAGACTCGAGGAGGAGACAGATGATAAAGTGGTATACAAACGAACCAGATAAATTCAGAGAGAGTAAATGCTAAGTACTACCAGATGACAGGATTACAAATGGAGGAATTAAGGGGAAATCTGCATAACTAATCAAGTGAACTGTTGCCCTTCTCAGCCTCTAAACAACTCTTAGCCCAAGCTCAAATCCAGAAAGTTGGCAGCCATGCTTAAGCCTCCTTGGAGTGGAGGCTCCATCTAGGAAGAAAGTGAAGTGTAAGAGAAAAGACATCCAAAAAGCCCATTGGCGGGGAACATGGAAATCCCTGTAATTTTTGTGTAATATTTATGTAATCTAAGCATCTTTTAAAATATTTAAAAAAAAAAAAGATAACTCAAAAATTTAAGGCAACAAAATTAATAAATAATTATAAATGAAAAAAAAAAAAAAAAAAGCCCATTGGCCACTGGGTGATCCTACAGCAATGGTCAAGCGTAGACAAGACCACCTGTGCACACGGACCTGATGCAGAGAAAATGAAGGGAGTTAGAACATTTAATTTTCTTTTTTTTAATAATTAAAAAAAAATTTTTTTTTTATTTTACCGGGAGGTCCTGGGGATCGAACCCAGGTCCCTCCATATGGGAGACAGACGCCCAACCAGTTGAGCCACATCCGCCCCCCAGAACATTTAATTTTAAATATAAATATATATTGAAATATTTTATGTATATTTCATTATTCAGAATCATGCAAACATGATCTGAGGCTGCTAATAAAGATATATGTATTTATATATGAATATATATAGTATGAAATGCAAAAAGTAAGTTAATAAGAATATTTGAGAGAAAGAGAAACAAGATAGGAAAAATAAGAGAAAGATACATTACCTAAATATCTTAAATTGATGCTATGAAGTTCTTGTGCTTTGCTAGAAAATTTAGATTGTCAATGAAGTACAAATAAAAACTCAAACCAACAACAGCAGTAACAACAACACACCTAGAAAACAAATGGCTCTTAAAAAGTTCAAGGACTTGTACAGAGACCGATTATTACAATTTAACCATATAAAGCAGGGGCTGGACAGTTAACATAAATATGTAAAGCAGATTGGCTTTTTTTCTTTTTTTTTTTTTACTTTTATGAAGAAATTTGCACTCTCCTGTTTCTCCTGCATTATGTAGCCTTCTTATTCTGGCTTTCATTTTTCTGCTCTTGATAGAAAATATGAAAACAGGAAACTACTTCCCTGCTCTAAGTAAATGGTAATTTGAGCACAGTGAAAATGGCAACTAATCCTTGCCTTTGGAATCACAGAGGCAGTAGCTGGAGAGCAAAGGCTACGTCTTGATAATGGGGTCTCTGCTTGGCACTACTTGATTGGGGTAGGTGGGTCCAGTGTTGACAAATCATATATACATATATATTATATAGCTATATTAGGCAAAGAACACCAATTTTAATGTGAAATGCTCTCCATTTAATGTCACCTCATTTCTCTAAAGATGGCATGTGGACCAAATAAAAAGTGTCTGTGGGCTGCAAAGTGTCACTAATTTCAGTCCTCTGAGCAAAAGGCACTGGAAGAGAAATGTTTGTTTTGTTTCTTAATGTGAAACTATAAAATTCTTTCTTTAAAAAGTTAGTAGGGGGAGCGCATGTAGCTCAAGTGCTTGAGTGCTTGCTTCCCATGTACAAGGTCCCAGGTTGGATCTCCGGTACCTCCTAAAAGCAAAACAAACAAACAACAAACAAACAAAAAAAACAACCCAACTCTCACTGGGGAGAAGATGTAGCTCAGTGGTTGAGCGCCTCCTTCCCCTGTATGAGGTTCTGGGTTCAATCCCTGATACCTCCTAAAAAAGAAAAAAAGTAGTAAAATATTAATCTGCTGGTTTTCAGTTACGATAAAAAATTAGCAAAGTAGTATTAGACTAGACTATATTAACAGCTCTCATGTTCTCGCTCTCTCTCTGTCTCTCTCTGTCTATATATACATACACATACACACACACCTTTAAATTCACACAAAATATTGTGTTCCTGTGTGTAAGTGCATTTTTTTTTTCTGGAAAAAGAGTTATCAGCTTTTGCATGATTCTCAAAAGGAGACTGTGGCCCCAGATAGTTAAGGCTGAATTGAATGTGTATTTTCTATGACTTTAACAGTATCAAATTAACACAAAAACTTGATGATGACATTTTAACAAAAGAAAATCCAGAGATCTGACAGACCCCATTTCCCATACTACAAAGATTTTATTCAACAGTAAGATAAAGATAACATGCATAATTGTCTTTCATAAAGCCACAGCTGAGCAAACTGGTAACAAATGCTAAAAGCTCATATGCACTCTAAATTTACCAGTATCAAACACCACAGGTACTGTTAGATTTAGATGATACCAAAAGGATGACACCTTTCCTGCCCTTGAGAGAATTTTCTAGTTACTATCGAAGAAAGATACGTAATTAATAATTATAATAAAATCTGATTAGAAAGCCTGAAAACTTGTGGTCTGCAGATATACCACAGATTGGGAAAAAATCTAATAGAGCTAAAATAATTCTCAGTTAAAAGAGGAGAGAGCTGAGGCACAGAAGGGTTCAATGACTTAATCAAGATCATACTGTTTGTTCGTTCATAATCTGTAACAAATGTTCCACAACAATGTAAGCTGTTGGTAGAGGGGTGATATATGGGAATTCTGCATATTATGCATGATTGTCTTGTAAGCTCACAACTTCTCATATATATGTAAAAGATCATCCTTTCATACACATTAATATATTGCTTGGCTCCAATTCAATGGCCATTACTTTTCTGAGATGCCAAATTACCTCATTTAAAGTTGTTTGAGGAAGTATTCCTTAGGAGATGACTTTAAAGAAGAAATAACAATTAATAATTGATACATGAAATATCTTTTATAAATACACTCATGAAATATCTGAAGCTTCCTGACAGCAGTATGTTTCTGGAGTTCTTTAACCAATCTGCATGCACCCAAAACAGAGGTATTTCTTTTCAGATCTTAGTTGCTATAAGGTATTAGAAATATTTGGACACAGAGAAAACTTGTGACAAATCTGAACACGATACCAGTTAAAATTGATATTATAATCTTCTTAAATGGCATTTTAAATAATTAAACTAAAATATAACTAAAGCATAAATAAAGCAGTGACATACAATTTTCTATATTATGTTCACTAAAATTTTGCTCAAAACTATGTATGTAAAGGTAGATCATAAAAAAATAAAAAGAAAGATGGAAAAGCTCAGAAAGAAACAATTAATGCAAAGACTCCATTTTCCCTTTCAGTTATGTTCAGGGTTTAAATAGAAAAGTAGTTATGGTAGTGTGGAGCAATGTACCCCAGAAAAACATAATCCATTCCTGTGGGTGTAAATTGACTGTAAATATGACCTTTTGATGAACTTACTTTAGTTAAGGTGTGGCCCACCTGAATCAGGGTGGGTCTTACTCCTTCATAAGTGGAATAAATTCAGACACATAGAACGAAAGTCACAGGAACAATTCAGAAGTCAATAGAACCCAGAGGAGCCAGGAGAGGCTGCCATGTGCATTGCTATGTGACAGAAAAGCCAAGGACCAAGGATCACTGGCAGCCACGCCCAGAATGCCACAGTCTTCTGGAAGTAATCATCACCTTGATGACAACTTGATGTTGGACTTCTCCTAGCCCCAAAACTGTGAGTCAATAAATTCCCATTGTTTAAGCCAAACCATTGTATGGTATTTGTTTTAGTTGCCAGGAAACTAAAACGGTAGTACACCTGAGAGACTAGAATATGATTGCATGCTAATTTGGACTTTATAGGCACAACCAAAATACTGGGATGGAGAAGGCAAGATATCTCAAGACCAAAGGGTGGAGAGAAAATCACGTTAGAACATAACATGGAGTAAAAAATGACAGCAAATGTAAGAGATATTGAGGACAGAATGAAAAAAATTCCAATGAGAGTTCCAGAAGAAGAGATTAGGAAAAAGCAATAATAGAAGAAAAAAGTCTGAGAATTTCCCTTAACTGAAAAACACAGGGGTTTTCATATTATAAATTCCCTTGGAGATTAGCATGGGAGATATCAAAGGCAAATACACTCACTCCAAAGGAAGGTAGTTAAGTATGAATTATAGTTCTCAACATTTCTTCATTTCTACACACCTCAGGAATAAGAGTCACTCCCTTTAACATTGTCACTGTGGTTTGGTTGCTAGTAGCAAGTGTGCACATGTGAGGGGAATTTCTGCAATTTTTTGGTATGGAAGATGGCAGGGGGATGTCAATCTAGGAATCACACACCTGAGGATGGCAACATCCTAACTCCAATGCTCAGAGCAATGCTTGCACATATTAAACACTCAATAAAAATTGGTGAATGACTTGAACAAACACAGACATTCAATTCCTAATATTCTATGTGTTCTAAGTGTTACTGGAACTCCAACTTCTTGATGAGAAAATGTATTTCTTTTTTTCTTGAGAACCATAAAAACACTTCACAAGTCAGTATATTTTTATCTGGGTAAGTAAGCAGAAACAAACTTGACCAATGTCATGACTTAAGATGCCACCTCTATATCTGCAAGTAATTTGGTCATTCCAAAAAACTAATGTTCCTACTGCGAGGAGTCCTTAAATACCATTGCATCAGAGGTTTCACTTAATTTCAACTTAAAATGAAAAATAGTTGATAAAAACGATGTATTGAAAAATGTCACATTTTTAGCCATGAAAGTAAAGGTATTAAGTCAGAAATACTATTTTAACAGGCTAAATAATTATTTTTATAGTTATAGATAAATATTTTGATTTAGCTGTTAGACCAGACACATGTAAATAAATATAAGGCAGGCACAAATGCATTCAAGTGTTATTTAGGAAAATAAATCCCAATCTATTTTCACCTCTTCTTAACTCTGTTCTCAGTCTGGAAAGCTGACCTGTATCAATTACAGTAGCCAGGCGAGCTTGGCCTCTGGCTTCCCATTAGATTTAGCCAATAGGAGGCAGGATATGGGAAGGCAGGAGGAGAGAGAGAACAGGACTTTAGTTTCTAGATACCTCAATGCTGAGCCAAGGTTTGGCAGGAACCTTTGCCTAATAAAGAACACAGATCTGTCTGGGCAACGAGCACATATGGATTCAGCATACTGCTCTTTCCAGCATAACCAACCCCTCCAACTACTCCAAAGCCCTGCAATTTATTCCCTTGAATGTATTTTTGCCAGCTTTATATTTAAGTGTGTCTCAATTGTTTATATCCAATTTTCCTTTGTACATTAGAGGCATTCTAGAGTGAAGGATCAATTCTTTGCCTGATAGGGAAGCAGACTTAGCGCATATGTCCTTTTTCCGGTATAATTTTCATAGTCTCAAAAACAGCACTCGTATATTTGACATCTTTTCCAATTCTAATTAAAATATTAGGAACTAAACACATTCTGTACATGTGTTTGGAACAGAAGGCTGGATGAAGACGTCACCAAATCTTCAGTTTGGTGTTCTGCACCCATTTTTAGTTATGTCCCTCTGCCAAACTCTTTAAATTGATTTAGCGGCCCCAAATATACTCGTATGTATCATTTCACAAGTGTCACCTTTTGTTTCAATCACCCATGACGGTCATTCTCCCAACTTTTATTCTCTCGATACTGAAAATGACTTTAAAGAAATTGACTCTATACACCTGGGGGCTTTTGTTCCTCAGACACGCACTACCCACTGGCTTCCGCATCCTCTTCATCATGTCTTTACTCTTATTCCTACCCAACGGTGCACAGGAAAAGATCTGAGCCTGAGTGTAATGGCTTAGCAGAAGAAATAAATTAGAGCCCAGGGAAATGAGCTCCTCAACTACTGCTTGGTCAAACCAGAAAGAAAATTAGTCTAGATACTAATGATGATGTGTACTCAGCGTGCCACATGGCACAAGATCAACCCTCGCTGAGATGAGAGAAAGGCAGGAGCTATTAAAATTTTAAAGCCATATTGGGGAAACTGCAACCCAGAAAGTTAGCCACACGACTGATAATTACATACTCTACTAAGCCATTTTCTGTTCACATTTATTTTTAAATTATTACTGAAACTAAGAAAAGACTTCTTTTTATCCTGGTAGAATTATATAAATTATTTCTTAAGATCTTCCCAATTAGTATATTTTTCTCTTCCCTTGTTCTCTTTCTCTTCATACTTATGAAGCACATGGAAAGAAATTTTTACTGGTTTTTTCCTTTTAATACTGTGTTCATACTACATTCAAATTCTCTTTGCTACTTTTTACAGATAGGCAAGATGCAATACATTCTAACCTGTAACTAATTTCAAGGAAATTCCCCTCTTTCCCCTTACCACTCATCATCTGCTTTGCTTGCTATCCAAATACTAATACCATACCAGCCGCAAAAAAAACATCCATTAGTCACACACTGAGATTGTGCTATGTGTTTCTACAATAATTCACTGAGATCGTATTCCAAAGCTCAAAATTTAACACATAACAAAATGGAACCCTTGAGTCTCCATGGACCCTTTTGAAAATGGCTGCTTTAACTCATTTAACTCTCAAATGATGCTGGGAGTTATTTACTGTTATCTCTATTTTAACTGAGGCTTGGAGAACTTTAGTAACTTACCCCAAAACAGTAAGATAGTGGAACTACAATGGCATTTGTTCCATTAATACATTTTTTTTCATGCCTCCTGTGGGTCAGATATTACTCTAGGTGCTTGGGATATCTACTCAACAAACACACAGAGTTCCCTGGACCCTGTGCACCTCATATTCTAATCTAGGGGATTTGAACCCAGGTTTGTCTACATCTAAACTGATGTTGTTTTAACTAGAACCTGGCTGACCAGACTAGGATTCTTAGGTTTTCACTCTTTCTCAAACTCTCTTTCCTGACATGACCAAGAGTGACGTAATTCTACTTTCTTACAGAACATCTTTATCTGAATGACTCCACATCAGCTTAAATTTATATATTGAGAATCAACATCTACCTTCCCCCCGGCTGTCAAACAATCACCACCCACTGGTAACATCACTGTGGTGCTTGGAAGCCCACATAGACCACTTATATATATATTCATCTTAACCATTTAACAAAGTACAACCAGGACAAGAAATATGACCCTTTCATATGGTTAGTAAAGGGTGATGCTATTAACAGTAGGTGTGTACCTCAGGCCACCGGCTGAGCAGTGCAAAATACGCTCCTTTATTTCCTTTAAATATATTGGATTTAACATGGAATCCCCCATCTTGCTCAGCTAATGGGAAATTCAACTTAAGTCACTCTTGGGGCTCCCCTCCCAAAGCCTTGTCAAAATAAGTTACTGTTAAATTTTATTTGATCTCTTTAGTTTCAGCAGTTCTAGGCCAGGCTTGAGGGAATGGGAAATTATTGCTGAATGTGAGAAACATGGTTTTTCACTCCTGTGGTCTTGCCACCCACCTGGGCACTGCCAGGCAGAATGGTCCAGGCCCCATGCGTTTTGGAAGCCTCACACCTACTTCTTCCAAGATCAGCGATCACTCCATTTCTAGGAGAATGCCTTTTCGCTTTTCTATTATTTCCTCTCTTCTTTCCCTCCAGTTTACATGGCCTGAACTTTAAGAAACAAAACTAGTAAGGGAAGTATCTTGCAGTCAATGTCTCTTGATATCCTTCCATAAACTCCTCTGAGGCAAGGAAGCTTAGAGCCAAATATTTACTTGGGATAATTTTTGAGAACGTTTACTGGGAAAAGTATATACATTAATGTCTCAAAATATCCTGTGACATGGCTCACATTGACTGATTGCTTATTATTATGATCCTCAATCTGTGCCAAGCACATTACTTACTTAACCTCATTTAATCACTGAAAACTCCCAATTAGGTTAGGCTAATTATTATCTACATTCTGCAGGTAAGGAAAATGAGGCTCATAGAGTTTCCATAAAATTTCCAAAGCCACCAGTAAGGGGCAGAATGGGGAGCTGGAGTAGGTCTGACCTCAGAGCTAAAGTCCTTTGCAGCTGTGCTCCTTGCATTCCACTTATACTTCCTGTCAATGTCACTGCCATTGCTGTAATCTTTGGGAGCTATTGTTGGCTTCCCACCATCTTTCAGTGATTACATACTCTTATGGAATTGATGAATCTTCCACCCAAATGTTCTTTGGTTCCTTTAAGATGATGATCAAGTTGCTCTGCAGGATACATGGAACATGTATCCAAGAACAAGACTTATTCTTGAATTTTGGGATTCAGTGGGACCAGAGGTGGTTCTGGGAATGCACCTTTTAACAAGAAATCCAGGTGTAGTCCATGGAATTACTACTTCATTGTTAATACAAGTTAATGTTAGCTCTTTTTTGGTTACAAGGAAAAAAACCTCCCCCAAGGTAGTTAAAATAAAAAGGGAGTTTATTGAAAGGAAGGGCAAGGTAATATTATGAAAAAATTACAGCCAGGACACTTGAGAATTGGACAATTTTCAAGTAGCTATTCTATTTTGCTCTCTTTAAGGCTCCATGGACGTTAAAGAGAGCATGAGTAAGTCTATTCCATGCCGTTTCTGCAAACTAGCTTTTTTTTTGGTTGACAGGATAAGAACTGAGCCCTGGATTTGGCATAGTACTGCATAATATTAATACTAATTGCAATCTCTATATTGCTTACTGCAAAACTCAAATAAGAATATGATTTATTCAGCTTAACTGTCCATGGATCGGTTCCCTTTGACCACCTGGCCACTCTGGTGCAATCATCTGAGGCTGTGCTGGCAAGTAGAGGGATACGTGGCCCTATGGCCATCCACTCAATTAGGAGTTACATGCCCAAGGGAAGTTTCCTAAGAAGACAGTTGTTGATGGGATGAAATCACAGAATATAATTCCTATAGTACCACTATCAGAGAAGTGTTGACTTAATTATTTCTTTCTTGCTAGTTCTCTGCTCAAGAACATCTACATGCTCCCTTAGAACCTGGTCCAAGTGGTTTTACTTAGCATTCAGAGTTGCCTTTGTTTGATCTGGCCCTCCTGTGCATTTTCGCAATCACCACTCCTATAAGGAGTTTTTCTGAAGGTGGGCCCTATTCCTACTAATTTTCCAATAAATCATGTTCCATATGGAATGCTTATTGACTAACTTTTCTCTTGAAGTCTTGTTGAGCCTTACCACCCTTATAGAGCCTGTTTGTGTGACCTATTCTGACGCTCATTAAATTTGGTCCTGTGTTATTCTTTGTTTCAGATGTTTCATCTTGTTTCACCAAAGAGAGAGGTTTTGGAATGCAAGAATTATGTTACAAATAGTCTTCTTTTATAGCACCTAGAAGAGAACCCCAAAATGCAAAATGTAACAAGGCCACCAAGGAAGAAAGACAAAGAGTTGGAGGAAGGTGATTTTTTATTGACAAATCCTATAAACTTGAATACTGCAGCTCAATCTCACCCTCATTTTTTTAGTCAACCCATCTAAAAGTTGTGGTTTTCATGATACATGATTTCTTTTTACAATCTTTGTTGGTTTTTAATTTTCTAATCCAATTAAAGTTTTTTCATTCAATTTGTTGAGTTAAATTAAATATTAATAATCAGATAGGACACTGTGCTGATAATATTTCTACAAAAGCCAGATTTAATTGAAGATGTCAATGTTAAGAATTTTAGAAAAAAAAAGAGACAAGGTAGCATGGTACAAACATACACAAATTAATTAATTTTAAAAGGAATTACCTCATAGCCAAGTAAATGTCCATTACTCAACTTCCAAGGAATTGCATCCCATGAAACTTCAATTTCTGAGGAAGACAGGCTATTTGCAGAGACTTGGGATGGAGCTACTGTGGGCTCTGTTTGTAAAAAGAAATTAAAATACAATTATGATTTTGGTAGTTAATTTAAAGATCTATTAAAGTGCTATTTTAATAATAAACACATATAAAAACATAAAATATTCAGTAAAAATATTTGGAAATCTGAACCATTCCTGAAAATAAAGATATTGGTCAATTGCTACTTCTTAGGAAGAGATGGCATAACCACAGGCTTTTCCTAGCTAAACAGCCATAGAAATATGTACTTTCCTTCTTCTTGGTATCTTCCTTTTCTTCCCTTCTTACCCTTCATTCTCTCCATCTGTCTTTATTCCTTCTCATTTTATCCTACAGCTGCTGCCTAGGAACTCCCATGCTCATAAATGCTTCTTAATTTTTGGCTTGCCAGAGGTCAAGATCTACAGAGTTCACTTACTTAGTTAGGACTTAGTAAGTGCTCCTCTAGCCCAGACCTAGAGGTGCAAATTTAAATGACTTGGAGCAACCTCCAAGGGCTTACTCTTTTGAAGGAGTAGATAGACATGCAAGTGGATAATTATACAATAAGATCTCCTTTCAACAGACAACTCTTGGGGCTTTATGTAGCTCCCTGTGATTATGCCTTCTCAGGGCACAGCTCTGATGCAGGGACCCCAAAACATCTATTTCTGTGTTAAAAGATCCTGCTTCTCTGGCCATGGTGGATGGATAATGAGATAGACTCTTGGCCCAAAGATGGGCCTATTTGATTTTGTCTCCTGAGAACTTAAAACTTGGTGTGGAGAGACTGCAGGCACTTGGGAATAACCACACAAGCACTGGCACTCTAGCGAGGCAGACCAAAATTCCAGGGTCTGAGATCCCAGAGCTTCCTTGATTAAGGCTCTTCCTGAGGTGTACTGTTTAAATCTTCCTTTGATTCTACGAGATATCCCAGTACATTTCTAATAAATCCTTTATTTTTTCTTAGGCAAACAAATCAAAGAACTTGAACCAACTCATCAGTGGGGGAAAGAGTAGTGATAGGAGAGGGAAAGTTAAGGGGGACAGAGTGTAAAAGGCTGTGGTTGGCACTTCCTCCCACCCCAAATGCCAGCCCTCTGGGTCCTCGGGGTGCAGGGCAGGCAGTGTTGAAAAAACCTGTGGTTAACTGCCATTACTCCCCAAACCCCTGACCTGTTCTGGTAAAGAAAATCAACAGCAACTCTTGGGAACGGGGTATGGATAGGAATATAAAAGTCTCTTTTGCAAAGAAGTTTATGATGCCAGTTTGTTTCTCTCTCAGAACTTAGTGAGGAAAGGGAAGACAAGAATAAGAGGGTGGGAGGATTGAGACAACTGATTTACTCGTAATTTTTAGAAGTGAAATCTAGACAAGCTTCAAAGACCTTCTGTAATTTACTGCAAGGTATAAAGGGTAGAGGAGAAACTCTTGAAATCATATTTCAACAGCTCAGTAATGGTTAAGGGCAATAATGGTTAAGGGCAAAGGCCTATGGTTCAAATGCTGGCTCTACTCCTTACTCTATGAACGTCAGCAAGTTTATTGACATCTTTTATCAAGCCTCCATTTTCTTATATGTAAATAAGGAATAATGATAGCACATAAATCTCATTTGAAAATTCAAATCAAGTAATGTCTGGCAGATGGTAAATATTCAATGCCTTTTAGCTTCTGCCGTTTTTGTTAGGTTGAGCTACGTGAAAGAGCCAATTTCAGCTGTTTTTGATCTATAAAGTTGCAGTTGATTCCTCTAACACTATTATTATATTTTAAAGTGGACTTGGGAGAAAGTGTGGGTAGTTTAATAGTTTGGTACAAAAGAAAGGAAAAAAGAGCGAGTATGTATGTGTCTAGACCAGCTGGAACTCACACTCCAAACCAGGCATTCCACACCTTTTGGACATCATACTTCTGGTCTCTACTCTCCATGCTGCTAATGTACTTTTCCCAGGTCATGGGGACCACAAAAAGCTTGAAACTAGGGCAGGTCCAACGGAATTCCTTATTCTTACCCCGAGAAGAAGAAAGTGCTCTCAGAGGCTGTGCTGTCCCGATTCATAAGTTGGAACATAAGATGTGTTCCTGATAAGCAGATTTTTAACTGATTGTCATGTCCTCAAAGAACTCATTGAGTCTTATGCTTCAAGTATATTACAGTTGATCTTTATGACCTGGACTGGGGCCTCTAACTACAATTTCTATCATTGTTCTTTTGAAGAAATACATTTGAAGTTACAAAGAACTTCCAAATCAGTTTTTGGAGCACAATGAGTTTATTAGATTAGAAATGATATATAATGTTTTCCACACCTTCTTCTGCAGAAAACACTGTTGTAACCGGGCTAAATGGGCCTTCGCCTTTGTTATTATAAACCCCCACTTTAACTTCATAGCGTGAAAATGGCATGATGCTTTCATTCCTGAAGACATATCTTGGGGTGTCAGGGGATGTCACCACTGTCTGAATCCAGTTGGTGATCCCAAGAGGGCGGAAAGCAACAACATATCCAAAACCTTCACCATTCTGTAGTTCTTCAGGAACGGGCTAAAGAAGAAAGACATATTTAATCATCTTTACAAACAAGGGAAAATGAGTGGAGCTGTAATCCTTGATCTATTGTAAAAACCATCAAATAATAATCTAATTGCACTCAGAAGTTAGATAAAAGAGAATTAACATATAGTGGAACAGTCAGCTGCTTTTAAAGAGAAACATGCAACTTTTTATATAGCCATTCAGATACTCAGCTAGAATGTTCTGTGATTATTCAAGTATCCAAGTATCTTGTTGCCCCATTCCTTATAGTAAGATATAATTTCAGGTGAACATACTTTATCTTTCATGCCAAGGGACAATGATCTAATCCCTAATGTCAGTTATCACACACTGATATAATAATTGAGTTCAAAGGAATAAAACTAAAAAAAAAATAAAAGTAGAATTAAAAACAAAAACAACTTACTAAACTCAAAGCTGTATTTGGGTAATGACAAAAATTCCTACTGACACTCCAATTCAATCCCTTAATTTTATATATTTTTTATCAACAGCTTCAAATAATATAGACAATTCAAGCACCTTCCAACTTTTAATGGTTTCATTAAAATTTATGCTAATCATGACACAAAGCAAGGGCTGAAAGAATGGTCAGGAAGGAAATGGAGACAAGAGTAAACACATGATGGCTTCAGGGTTGCCCATCATTGCGGTGTGCTGGGCAGTGCGGAAGGCCATGAAGGCAGGGCTCTTGGGTCTACAGCCAGGATTTGACTCTCATGCCTGTATTTGCCAGCCATGTAACCTTGGTCAAGCTGTTTAATAATATTTCTGGTTTTCAGCTATAAATGTTTATAAGGCCGAAATAGGAGGAAAATAGATATAAAATGCTAAGAGCAGTGGCTGGCACAGAGTGGGCATTCAGAAATACCAGCTAATACTGCTACCACCCCCCCCCACAGAACCACCCCCAGAACCATCCAGGAGGCCAGGATGATATATGGAAAATTAAATTTTGACAAGGAAGATGCTGCCCAAACACTTACCTCCCAGGTTATCACTAGTTCAGAGTGGCTTCCGCCTCCTCCACTGACTTCTGAAGGAGGTACTTCTGGAACTGTGTGGGTCAGAGAGACAGAGATGAAACCCTGTTTGCATTTAGTAACATTTATTTGAAAGAAAATATTGTTTATTTTTACTATTTGAAATAGGTTGATCATTGGCCTAATATATATATCTTTGTGTGTGTGTGTGTGTATATATATATATGTGTGTGTGTATATATATATATATATATAAAACTATATGTGTGTATATATAGTGAAGAGTATTCAAAAATTTATACTTGTATGAAATTAATAAAAAAGATTTAAAATCTCTTCCATAGTAAGAAAAAAATAGAGTTGGAAAATACTTTTCAAGTAGTATGCAAGCTAATAAATCAGGAAAAAAGCCATTTACCAGGACTGATGGGAAATCAACCTCGCATGAACACTTAACTTATAACTCTTCCAATGGAGATTCAATTCCCAGAACAGCACTTGCTTTGCATAAGAACAACCCAGACTTGAATCCTGTTATGAGGTATTGTTTATAAACCTCATACAGCTATGGGATTTCTTGCTTCCACTGAGAGCTTTATGCTTAGTACGCCCATGACACAAATAGAATATAAGTTCCCTGAAGTTGGGCCTTTGTCATGCTTTACAACATCTAGGAAGTGCTTTGCACATAGTAGATACTCCACAAACACGTGTTGTGTAAATAAATGAACAGAGTGCCAAGGAAGAAATGCTTCCCATTTCTCATGATAGCTGGCATAAACAGCATCATTATAATTTAACCATAACCCATGACTCCTATATTAGCTCAGTTCTGAAAGTAAAATACTAGTTCACCCATCATTTTATTAATATTATTAATATTACAGATATTGAGAAAGAAAGCTTCTAGGTCTTAGGTGTTTTAATAATGAGATGTATATTTTCTAATTTTGAGTTTTAAAGTTAGGATATTTTTGGAATTATAAAAGGAGTTTTATGGTTTATATTATTAATTGCCTCACATGGAAATTTTAAACAATGATTCCTTCTTAATCTAACTCTTGAGGAGCCAGAATACATCTTAAGTTCATTCACTGAGCTTGGTGGCAGAATGTGATTTCTTAGCAGCAGAACTCCCAAATGTCATATCCTACCAATTTGTCAATGCTTGTTATAAATGAAAACAGCACTTCTCTGTTAACAGGGTAACTATGTCAGATAGTAATTACAACGTTGAATGACAAAAACATATTCACTCAACATGCACTAATGATTGTTTGCAATGGCCTGAACTCTTGCAAATGTCACACTGCATCAGAATCATTTACACATGTTTCTTTTGACAAAGGCCATATGGCCAGTTCTGCTATTAGAAAGGTCAGATAATTGCAACAAAGACAACGGATCATTGAGGCCGATCGCTTGCTGGTGTGGAGACTGGATCCAATGGAACTGAAAATACACTTTGAGGGAAACCTATTAAGCCATTACCCAGAAAACAAAAACACTAACCTGCCTCTTCAGTTCTTACTTTTTCTGAGGGTAAACTGGGTTCTCCACCTCCAATTTTGTTGCTGGCTACAACCCGAAATTCATATTCCACCCACGGGTTTAACTCAACTACAGTAGCTGTGTGTGTTTTCCCATCGACGACCTCAGGCACTACAAAGGAATATTTCAGAGTGTTGAATATTTCAGAGTGTCCTAGCTTTGACTTGAAACCCATTTTATAGGTTCAATGGCCTTTGCTTCTCCCCTATTACCTGTTATGACCGTTTGCCAACCCACAGAGAAAGGTGTCCTAGCCTGGACAGAATAGGATAAAACTGGGCTATGGTTATCTGTGCCTTCTTTCCAAGAGAGCTGAGCTGTTGTATCTGTAATTTCATCTACCTTCACATTTTCTGGCGGTCCAGGTGAACCTAAAGAAGGCAAGAATGCAAACAGTGGGTTTTATGTGAAGGATGCAGAATTTCTGAGCCTGGGACCTACTATCTTAAACCACTGCCCCAAGACAGACCTTCAAGACACTTTCTGCATATGGGTAGCAATTTCTTAAATGTCATCCTCTTCTACCACAGTGAAGGATATGTCACATGACCACTTCAACACCTCCAGCTGATCCCAATTTTAAAAGCACGTAGGTGAAAAGGCCATTTATGTGACAATAAAACCATTACTTTAAAAAAAAAATTGTGTTTTTAGATCTTAAATCTTGATACGAGGCAGTAATTTCCAAACCATAATAATCCATGATTGCAGATGACACTTGCTTTTTGAGATTTCTCTTCAGCAATATTCCTGTACTTTCCCACATCCAGAGGCCTTCACTCTAAGTGTAATGCCTTTCCCTTTAATCCACTGGGGCAGTTCTGCAGTTGGCCATCCAGGACAGTTTTACCCTGTGATGCACACTGATCTTTTTTTTTTAGCACAGTAGCAAATCAGTCCCCTGAGACAAGAGCTCAGGTTGGCAACTTTTCTCAGGCATTGCAGATAATCCCAATTCTTTGAAAGTACACACACACACACACACACACACTATTCTGTCTCATATCAAATATAATCACTGAGTTAATGAAATGCTTAAAAACACATCAGCTTGGCAGCAGCTGTGGAATGGCAATTACAATGAGAGCTATCTGAGGGGCAGAATTGAGATTTTTCCTTCTTTGAATTACCACCTATCCTAATTGTCAGATCCTCTGGTCTTTGGAAGAAAGACCCAATCAATACTGTAACTCACATGCTCTTATACTCTCTCATCATCATTTCCCCCCAGGAAGGAATGGGCAGTTAAGATATGAAGTTACAAAACACATGGTGGCATTAAATGTTTACCTCTGACTATGAGGTCAGCAGCAGACGAGACACTGTCCACCCCTGTGTGCACCATACAAACGTACTGTCCACTGTGCTTCAACTGAATGTTTCTGATCATTAAATCGCCAGAAGAACTCTGTTGGAACAAATAGGTAATGCTCCCATTGTTATTTTGAAAACACAAAGAGCCTTGAAGGCTGTGGCCAACAATAATATTAGGGTTTCAACCCATATTTAGAAAGAAAACTTAGGTAATGACAGACAAAAGATTGCTACAATAGAACACGTGAAAGTAAAAGCAAGTTAAAAACCACACATGACTGCAGACTGACATTTCTGTAGCCACAGAATTGGCAAGCATTCCCCTGGCATTTATGGTTTCAAACATAAATAGGGGCAGAGATTACAGTCTATTTACTTCCACTAGGGTGATACTTTTTTTATATCCACTGCTCAGCACCTTTCTTCTGGTTTCAACCCCTTTGCAATTATCTACCTGAGAAAAAGAAGGAAACATTTAGGTAACTGGTGGGAGATAAATGCAGTAGGACAATAGGATTACCACGGTTGAAACACTTTTCTGAACACATTGCAGCTTAAAAAGCCCAACGCCTTTGAATCCCTTAGCTAGAGAATTTAGAGACAGTCAGTATGAACTCCTCAATAAGAAATTAAAACATTTTAAACCCTAAAAATAACAGCAGTCCAAAAAGACATTTGCTGGCATCCCCCAGTGCCAATTAAAGGAGCAAATGCATTTCTAAAAGCCCAGTATTAAACGGCCCTCCTTGTAAAAGAATGCAGAATCATGTTCATAAAATAACTAACTGCCGGTCAGTTTCACGCAGTAGTAAGAATACAGTTTGAAATAAAATGATTTAGAAAGGAAAGTCTTTTGAAAATTATCACTTACTGAAAAATCCCTGAACTAGTACAGAAGAAGCAGCAATTACTGTTTATTTTGTTAATTGAAAGGATATTTTTACTCTCGGGTTTTCCAAGTATTTGTAAAAGATGGATTCTGCTATGCTGCTCTGAGGTAATTTCCCAAGACCTTCTACAGGGTAATTTCTTAACTATTGCTTCCCATCCTTAGTATTCTTAATGGGCTATATATTCTCTGTTGGTTGGAGTGTATGGTTTTAGACTAAATTTCTTGAGTACTGGGGGAAGGCATATGTGAAGTGATTGATGGTTGTAATTAAATGATGATCCAGAAACTGTTAAGTTTGCACATTTTACTTTCATCATGTTGCACTTTTTTTCTTCCACACCGCCCTTCTCCTCAATGTTACTTAGAAATTTATCCCGAGGACAAAACCTTCAATGCTTGCTGACCTTTAGAAACTCTTCAGGTTTTATGAGTTCCATATACTCGCAGGAGGTTGATTATCATGTCTATAGAAATTTCTTATTTTCAGGGAAGTTAAGAACTCTTACCATTAAATGCCATTACAGCATTGGTTTGAGGTTGTTATTCTTCCCTACCTTTATTTGGCTATTTTAAAAGCAGTTGGGTAAAAGAGAATTACAATAGGACTTTCTTTAAGTACTTGGTTACCTGAATATATCTTTCATGCACATTGGCTGGTTTTGTTTCTTGACAGGGTAAGAGAAGTTATATATTGGACTTGTCATTTTGATCACTTTTGGTACTGATGGGTGAAGAGAGAGAAATGGAACTACAAGATATATATGCAAGTTCTTTTCTGTGAATTCTGAAAATATTACCTCATAGTGTGAAAATAAGTCAATCCAATGTAGCTAGTTTATGTAAAAAGCCAAGCAATCTTGAAGTTTAGTCAAGATAACCATCAAGGGATATATAATTTTAATTATCTTTTTACACCACAGAATAGGAAAAGGAGGCAATTAACTAAGACATGTGGACAGTGGGAACCACCTTTTTTTTCTTTTTTTAAAATTTTCATCATGAACATGGACTTGAGTATATGAATACATGAATGGAAAATAAAATGTAATAAAAACTAAGAGGAATCCTCCCCTTAATTTTTCTCTCAACAAATTATTTTTGTATTGTTTCTATTTTAGTGCTTTCTCTACCCCACCCCAACTCTTGCCTTTTAATAGAGCCAAGATCATCAAATGCATCAAATACCTGCCATGTGAGATCTACTCAAGGTTAGAAAAGTATCTAACACATGGTCTCTGCTCTCTAAGATACAAACTTCCGTCAGGGTAACAAGATATGTACAGGTAGAGTAAGTTATTCCTGTAAGTTCAGAGAGTTTATTTAACAATGGTTAGATAAAATGTTGTATCACAATGGCAGAACAACAGAGACAGACAATTTCAAGTCCTCTTGAGGATACAGAGCAGCTGAAACTCTTATTATTGCTGATGGGAGTATAAGCTGGTACTACCACTCTGGAAAACTGTTTGGAAATATCTACTAAGGTAGGACGTAAGTATAATCTATGACCCAGCTATTCCATTCCTAAATATGGAAAATATGGAAAAGCATACATGTCCACCAAAAAACATTTACAATGCCTTACAGAAGGTTTATAGAAGCTATTCATAATAGCTAAACCCTTGAAACAAACCAATGTCTACCTCCAGCAAAACAGATAAATAAGCAGTGGAAAGTTCATTTAATGAAATACTATTAGGCCATCAACATGGCTAAGTCTCAAAACAACAACAGATAGAAGCCATAGAGAAAGAGTACAAGCTATTAATCTATACTAGAAGTCTAGATTGAGTTACTTTTGGAGAAGTGGTTAGTGACTGGAAAGAGGCAGGATGGATACTGGGTTGCAGGTCATATTCTGTTTTTGATCTGGAGGCTAGTTACATGAGTATGTTCATTTTGTGAAAATGTGTTGGGTTATACAATTAGGATTTTTGTATTTTTTTGTATTGTGCGGTACTTAGATTAAAATGTTGCAATTACATGAATAATAGCAACAAGTCCAAAATGGAGGAGAATGGTTAAAAAAAAAAAATTGCATGGTAACATATAATACCTATCAAAATGCAGTTAAGATTACATACAGCTTTACCTCTATACACTCAACTTTAAATAGGACTATATGCTGAAGCAGTCAAAAATATGCTCATCATTCTAAACCTCAATGTCTTTCAAAGGACTTAAACATTTAATAATAATTTAATCAAAATGTGTAGCCTATCTTATAATTTATTATCAAAATGTAATTGAGTATTTCCAGACACTTCAAAAATGAAAAAAAAAGAAAAAAAAATTCAAAAGGATGTTTTAAATTAAATCAAAGCTTATCCCCATCTTTTTGTCACTGTCACTGGTTTCAATGTAGGTGATTATTGATTAACTGTGTTAAAAGAGGTTTTGAGGAGAGTTAAGTGCAGCAGCTAGAAGACAGCATAGCTCAGGATCGAGAGCCTCGCACTGAAGCTGGACCCAGAAGAAATGAAACAGAAGATGCGTGAAGACGTGCTCTCCTCTATTTGGAACTTCCTCATTTACGTGGCCCTGCTGCAAGTCATTCTTTTTATCTTAAAAAAATTGGACAGCATATGAAGATTGGGCATCACATGTGAATGTATAAGATGAAGATCCTGGTTACAGTCTGTGCTCCCATCTACAAGTGAATAGGCCCAGAAAGATGTAAGGAAACTCTTTGATTGGATGGACATAAAAATTCTACTTGTTAAGAACAAATTTGGTTCAGGTGACTGACCTTTGCAGTGAAAATATAAAAGCATGTGTGAAGTATGAGGACTTCTTGAGATCAGAGTACACCCTTAGGCCTGTGATATTCAGCCTCTATGAATGTTGGTATAATTGTAAATAATGTTAAACTCCCTTTTCTAGCAAATATTAAAGGGGACTTATGTATGAAAAAAAAAAAAAGAGAATGGGAGGGGGGAAGGCAACTATGGACTAAAGTAGACTTAATATTCTCATAACGAAAGAACTTGTAACATTGATATAAAGATGACAGCGGTCACAAAAAAAAAAAAAAAAAAAAAAAAAAGAGGAGGATGGAAAAGTAATGCTCAATATAACCCCATGTAAAATTAGTCAAAATGTGGTAAAATACCACAGTACTCAGTAGGTTATTTCTAAGCATATTTATCAATAAAATTGCACCTGATAATTAGACATATTCAGTAATACATTTGTCATTCTTTAGAGTATACAAATAATTCAAATAAAACAACTTAAGAACACTAATAATTATTTAAAAATTCTTAGGAACACTAATAATTCTTTGAATTAAAGTAATTTGCAATTTACTATTTGTTAAATTAGTTAGCATGGTTTGTCTGTTTGTACTGTTTTCCCAAATTCTCCTCTCTTCTCCCTTCCCACAAATAGAATGGACCAGAATTGGGCAGATACAAGGTCAAAGTTTCATTTGCTTTTTCTCCTCTTCAGTATTTTTCCTTAAAACCTGCCCCTCAAAGCCCAGCAGAGGTGTTGTAATTCTGTCTTTCCAGAGAGCACAAATGTCCCTTTTCTATGGTGTTGCCCACAGATTTACTTGGAAAAGGAGCATTTGGCAGTGGGAGGAGCCTATTCCAGTGGGTTACACGGGAGTTTAAAAAGTGGCCCATATATGAAGTCATAGGAATTTGAGTTCAGTCTCAAATGTACCAGCTTCCAAAAACAGGATCATACATTCAAAAACTATTACACAACTTCTATACTTTAGGCACTGGCGACACAATAGCGGGGAAAAAACAGTTCTTATCTTCATGAATCATACAGTTGAAAGACACATTAATCAGATGACTACACAAATAAATATAAGTCTCCAACATAATACAAGCTCAAAGTGCCTAGAGAAATCTATGATTCTCTGGGGATTCAGTGAATTTACACTTGAGCTAAGATTTGCAATATGAGTAGAAATTATATAGGAAAAGAAGGGAAGGAAAAAACAGCCCAGCCTAGGTCACATATATATGTGCAAAGACCCTAAAACAGGAGAGAACACAGCTGAGTTGGGTAATTCCAGGTCCGGTGGCTGGCTGAAGGGGTAGAGGGTGGGGGAGTTAAAGGGAATGTCAGCTGTATAGTTAAGCCACAGAATATTAATAGGTCTCCAGGAAATTAAAAGTTCACTGTAGCTGATTTCAGGTCCATATTTACATTTTAAAGACAGTTTGTAAACTTTTTCTTTTTTGGTACTTTAAGTATTGCTAGAATCACTGCATGATTCAATTATTTGCCAAACTAATCATGCAGAATTCTCTTAGAAAGAAAAAAGGCATATTTCCAAAACATGTGATAAGTATAAAGAGTAAGGTAGATTTATAAGCCAAATCATCTTTGAAATAATTGCTAAGGGATAATTCAGTGTGCATAAAATGAAATAGAAGAGCAGCCTATTAACTTTCCCCCCATATTTTCTTAGGTGATGAAGCTAATAGAATTTTGATGTAATTTAAAAACTACTCTGCACTGAAAGAAAAACACTACCTGATGTAATAACCCATGCTAGGTGAAAATAAACAAGCAAACAGATAATTACTAATTACAGGTTTGCCAAAAGTATATTGTAGTATGGTCCATAGGCTAAATATCAAGGTATGAAATAAACTTTGGAATTGGGGGAGCCTCTTGAATAGAGCAAATATAACAGGAAATTTCAGTATGATAAATTATCATAAAAAACTTATTCCCTAAGTAAGCATTCTCAATGTAAATGCTTCTGTTGGACTGTCAAGAAGCATAATTTTCTAGTTTAAGGGAAAAAATTGATGGCTATTTGCAAGGCAAGGTTGAATAGGTAGGCTGCTACTGCATTGCTCCCAATATTCATCATCTTATCATCATTCCTAACCCTGCATGTAAATCACATACAGGTGCCTTGAAAACAGGTGAATCTGCAGGGTCCTTTTGGAATCTGGTTGGTGTCTGTCAAGGTCAAAGTCTTCCAAGGAACTGATGCTGGACATGACTCACACCTGCATTTCTGACCAATCAAATTAAATCAACCCAAACTGGCTATCACGAGGTCATCTTTAGAAATGTACTTTACTGACCCAAGGAACAAATATAATTGACAGCTGCTGAAACATGCAAACAGGTCCTAGCATTGTAAATGGTTTTAATTTTTCTGAGTGATTAACAATTTCATTTGGTTGTCTGAACAGGTGATATTTAAGGCAGGTAATAATCTATTAATTTCTATACTTAATTTTCTTTAGTGCCAATAAACAGGAATAACTTCCATTACAGGAATTAGAATCCAGGCTTGCCAAATCCAAATTGTTTACAAAGAATGACACATTAAAGATCACAAAAACTTGGCTGAAGGCACTTCATACATATGCTAGGTTATGTCAAATGCCTGAGTTGCCTTAAAGGTGTCAGCTTTTCTATTTCAACAAATAGGAACAACTTGAGTTTTTTTTTTGTTGTTGTTGAGAGTGTGATGTGTTGATGGAGTAGCTAACTGAGGATTGATGATCTCAGGGTACCTAAGTCCTCTCTCAGTAAACCATATTTTCCAAACTTTGGTCATTAAAGTCCCACCTTCATAGTATTTATATATTATAAATTTTTTCCCTTAAACTAAAATTTATTTGATATGGTAAATATATGCTTATCTTAAATGGAAAACCACTCACAAAAATAAAAGACAACTGCCAACCTGCGTACAGTGAGAATGAAAGGATGTCAATGAATTCTAGCTGGTGGACACTGTCCAAAGGCTCTGAGCCTGGGATCTTTTCTCTCTTAACCAAAAAGTGAGATTAGTAAGTATTATACAATCATTCACGACAAACCTAACACCAACGCAAGATATTTTCCTTAATTTAATTGAAATGATTGAAACAATATTGAAAATACAACAGCTCTCTCATTCTGTATTGTTAATACTGTCTGCTGGGTACCTGGTCTGTGCTTTATAAAACACTATGCTATCCAGTTCAGTAAGTCCAATAGTTCTCTAATGCTGGCTGCACAATAAATTCACCTGGGAGTGTTGTTTTTTGTTTTTTTTTTTTAAATGCTAGAAATTCTTAGCCCACACCTGGAAACAATTAAATCGACTAGAAAGAGAAGGCCCTCCAGGTGATTCTAATGAGCAGTTAGGGCTAAGAACCATTAAACCTCCTGGGTTTTCACATTCTTCATCTTCTCACCTCTTCTAAACAAAAGGCTCAAGATAATCACTCAGATCTCCCCTAACTCTAAAATTCTGCAATTACTAAATGCAGGAAAGAATCATTAAGTTAGGCTGTGCATTGCTGGACTCCTAAGCTGAGAGCAGCATTTCTCTATATTTACATATATTTTCATTTTGTGGGATGGAGAAGAAAACTAGTCTTTGTGGAGCACATATTCTGTGCCAAGGACAAGGTTCTTTTTCTTGATATTAAATTGCGTTGATATTCTCATTTTAATTTAAAATAGAAAAAACAGTCATTGAAATAGTTCAATAAGGTGATAGATTTTTAATGATACATACAGAAAAGTACTGGTTAGTAAACCTGAATCACTCTAGGCTTACTCTGGATTGATGTAATAGTTCTTGAGTAGAATGAAAGTACTTTAAGTCAAGCGCACTTATTCTGAGTAATAATTTAGCGTTGGAGCACATCTCATTTTTGTTGTCTTTACCCTAATAATGGGGGTATAAAGCATACTGAGAGTAGAGTGAAAGGTTGGGGAAATTCTCACAGAAGGGATAGGATTTGTCCCTTGTAAGACTGGTACATATGAAAAGAAATCTGTGGCACGAATTGCTACCTGGTGTGCCATGGGAACACAGGGTCAGGCCCAACAGAAACTTTCAGCAAATGGCCTCATTATTACTTACATAGCCCAAAGGGTCCAAAAGAACAGGGGAAGAGATTCCAGCCTGGCTGCTGTCTCGGTGAAGTCAACAAGTGCTTGGGTCAGGGTTAGTGGACAGCAGCTTTGCAAGCTCCATTTGGCAATGGAGAGGAGAAGCGAGGGCAGGGTATGTATATACTCCACTGGGCAGGGGCCCTGCCACTGAGAGTGCCTGTCCTGATAAGCAGGTGGGGCTGCTTGTTCCTAATTCCCAGTTTAAGTTATGGTCAGGGCTTTTCAGTAGGTCTATGTCTCCCCTGAGCTATGGACCTGAAACATATTGAAACATCTGCACACAAATAAGAAGGTGCAGATGGGTGAGGGCTAGGAGATGACTGCTAGTTGTGCCCTTGACTTCCCTAGCAGAATCCAGGCACACAAAAGCAATAAAAGGCTTCCTATGCCAAATGTAGTTTGTTTACCCCTAGGTTGAATTACTGTTGCTATGTAACAAGTTACCCCAAAACTTCCTGCTTTATATGACCTGGCAATTCCACTCTTAGCTATATAGCCCAAATAACTGAAAGGCTGTGCACCAGTGTTTACAGCAGCATTATTCAAAATAACCAAAAGTTAGAAACAACCCATTGACAGATGAATACATAAACAAAATGTGGTATCTGCATATAATAAAAAACCCTAAAAAGAATGAGGTTCTGATACATGCTACAATGTGGATGAACCTTGTAAACATTATGCTAAGTGAAATAAGTCAGGCACAAAAGGACAAATATTGTATAATTCCACATATATGAACTACCTAGTATTAGCAAATTCAAAGAGATAAAAAGCAGATTAGAGATTACCAGGGGCTGGGGGAGAGAGAAGAGGGAGTTATTGCCCCTGGGACACCGTTCCTGTTTGGGGTGATGAAAAACTCTTGGCAAGAGATGGTGGGGATGGAGGCATAGCATTGGGAACAGAAGCAATGCCACTGAATGGTGCACTTAAGAAATGGTTAAAATAGAACATACATATTATCACAATAGAAAAATTACTAAAAACAAGCAAAGCAAAAGAAAACAAAATATTTTAGTGTTTGTTACCTTAAGAAAACAAAAACCATTTATTTTGCCCAGGAATTGTGTAATGTGAGCAGGGATCAGTGGGGACAGCTAATCTCTGTTCCATACCTCATCAATTGGGATGGCCTGCCTGGAGACTGGCTAGCTCACTTACATGACTGACAAGTAGATGCTGGCTGTCGGCTGTCGGCTGTGAGCGCAGCCAGACCTGTGGGCTGGGGACCTTGGTTCCTCTTGAAGTGGATTCTCTATAATCAGCTCGGGCTTCCTTATACTGTGTGGCTGGATTCCAGAAGAAACTGTGCCAATGGGACGAGGTAGAAGTGCCTGTTTTTCATGAGCTAGCCTCCAAAATCAGACAGTGTTATTCCTGCTATTCTTTATTGGTCGAGGCTGTCATAAAGGTCTACTCAGGTTCAAGGGGGAAGGGTCTATAAAGCAACCACTTAATGGGTAGGAATACCAGGGTCTTTGGAAAACACTATCTGCCCCACCCCTGCAGATTCATTCTGCCCCATTCACCCTGCCTCTGTGTTGAGTGGCTAACCTATATGGACTAGCTAAAAGGGCCCCTTTTCCTTCTGTCTTTTGTTGGGTTCCTCCTATCAGGAGATCTGAGAGAGAAAGAAGAAGAAGTTTGGGGTATTTATCCACCAGTATTCATACTTGCAGGGTTAATTTGAGCTGACTGTGCCTACAAACCAAAGGAGGTTAAAATTAATAAACAAAAACAAAATCCTGGTCGACACTCTTCATTTAATGCCTGTAGCCTATGGGCCACAGAAAGGACTCCAAAAGGCTCAGAAAGAATATTTTTTCCTCCCCAAGAAAAGTTGTTCCCAAAGAGATCATACTATCTTTATTAGAACTGCAGACTGATACATTGCACTAGTTTTTCTGATACTTCAGAAGTGTTGCATTTTTCACCTCAATGTCATATTGAAAATGATAAAGAAGGAAAGACTAGATTTGAAGTCAATTGCGACTATCAAATGGTCCATTTTTCCAGTAAAGAGCATGATCTAAAATTTTAAAGTCAATATACCATAATGATTTATAAAATTAGAGTGCTTTCTATAATAAGAAAAACAACCCTTCTAAAATTCCTCTATCCTGAGTCTAAAATTTCATTGCCCCAAATGAACAATTTTTTCTTCATTTTCTTAATCTTCTTCAGATCAATTAAATAGTATAATTAAATGTTATTTCTTACAAAGTAAAATTATTTTCTTTTTGATATTGGAGCATAAAATCTAGCCAGCATGAACAATTACATCTCAATAATAAAAAGACAAATAACCCAATATTAAAAATGGATAAAGAATAGGCATTATCTAAAGAACGCATACAATGACCAATAAACCCATGAAAAAATGCTCAACATCACTAGCCATCAAAGAAATGAAAATCAAAACCAAAATGAAATCCCACTTCATACCCACTAAGATACCTATAATAATAATAAAAAAATAACAAGTGTCAGTAAAGATTTAGAGAAATTGGAACTCTCACACTGCTGGAAGGAATGAAAAATGATACATTGTCTTTGGAAAATAGTCTGACAAGTTTCTCAAAAGTTAAACAAAGAGTTACCATATCACCCAATAAGTCTACCCCTAGGTATATACCCAAGAGAAATGAAAATATATGTCCACACAAAAAATTTACAGTTATATTCATAGAGGCATTATTCATAATATACAAAAAGTGGAAACAAAGCAAATGGCCATCAACCGATGAAAGGACAAACAAAACGTGGTATATTTATACAATGCAATATTATTTGGCAATATAAAGAAAAAAAGTACTAAAACTTCATGAATGAACCTTGAGAACATTATGCTAAGTGAAAAAAGCCAATCACAAAGTAGCATACTTTGTATGGTTCCATTTATATGAAATGTCCCAAATAGGCAACGCTATAGAGACAGAAAGTAGGTTAGCAGTTACTTGGGCTGGACAGCAGGAGGATTATGGGGTGATGACTAAGAGGTTTGGGATTTCTTTTTTGCTTAATGAAATGTTATAAAATTGTGGTGGATCCACAATTCTGTGAATAAATTAAAGCCACTGAATTGTACACTTTAAATAGGTAAATCATATGGTAGGTAAATTATACCTCAATAAAACTCTTAAAAACTAAGTCAGAACAAGAAAAAATAAAGCTATGATCAGCAGATACCACTTCCTCCTCACTAGGTTTGATTTATTTGTTTATGTATTAGATTTATTATATTTAACCCTACTTTTGACATCTGTCTCCTAATGCAGGATATATTCATGAACCTGACCCACCTACCCTGCCTCTACCAAACAAAACAAAATGAAAATTAAAAACAGCTAGTTTTTTCCACCAACTGCTAGTTATTTCCACATATTAGCCTACTGAAGTGAGTTTTTTTAGCTTCCAAATCACAGTTGCAGGGAAGTATCTGTTACGGATATTTATAGTTTGGAGGCTCTCAAGGAATTATAAGCAAAATTAAATGAGTTATTCTTGACTCTCTTAGAACTGTTAGAGATTTTTACGTTTCTTTATATCAGTGTATCTGGATTTTCATATGCAGATATATAAGCATGCATATTCACAGGTACACAAGCATACATATCTATATCTATTTAGTGGAAGATTTTTTTTTTTTTTTTTTTTTACTATAGATAAGGTAGGGGTGGGCCCAATAGTGGAATCTCAGTATGTCCTAAGATTAATACCAAACAATCAACACTCTCTATCCTTGAGGAAAAGAAAACCTAACTCCTACAGATTGCCAAGTGGTGTAGTTTTGCTGAATGTTTGTGAAATAAGAAGAAATTCAGAGTAAAATCTCCCTGAAATGTTCTCTAAAAATCTCTCTACCATCCAAAAACGTTCTTTTGTAACTCTCTTAAAACAATGATTTTTAAATCTCTACCATAACCCTTTTCAAATTCCCTACTCAACAAAATAAAAGTTATGAAAACGCATAGCAAAATAAGAATACAGATTTGTTTAACTATGTGAAAATGAAAGATTTTTATTTAATGAAGGACGCAATTATCAAAATTAAATACTGGGAGAAGGTATTTGCAATGAATTAAAGAAATAATTAATAGCTTGAATATATAAGGGCCTATTCCAAATCTATAAAACAAAAGTCTTTAATTCCAATAGATGAAAAGGGCAAATGATACAAATTTGCAATTTGCAGAAGTGGGAAGTCTATTCTGTAAGACAGAAAAAAAAAAATGACCAGAACATCCTGGAATTACTGTGTAAGTGAAGAAATTTCTGCTGTGACACTAAATGAGAACTCTGTCCATTGAGCACATAAAGCAAATAGAAGGAAAATCTGACACGCAAATGTAAGTTTCATTCCTTTGGTTATGGTTAAAAAAAAAAAAAAAAAAAAGGAGAAGGGGAAGGAGAAGGAGAAGAAGGAGAAATAGGTGTTATCTGGCTATTTTTCTTTTGTTTGTTTTCAAAACTTTTGAATGTCACTCTCTGTTGCCAGGTTAAGAAAATTATTTTTCAACGTTCTGCTATCTCCCCATTTGTAATGACTCTATGCAAGAAAGGATTTCAGATTTGGAGGAAAAGCGTCCTATTGAAGAACTTTGTTTAAAAGTGTCTCAATGCTGGTGAGCCATGCAGACTGCAGGCAGATCTCACATCAGTCTCATTCATGACTGTGAACCAAAATCACAAGGTCTGTCTCCCTTGCAGGCTTGTTTCAGTTGACTCAGGGAACATCATCCTGCTGGTCTAAAATGTCATTGGGTACAAAGTCAAGCCTGGGTTTTGTCCTTATGGGACAGGGAAAAAACTGACACCTTGTGCAGTCCTGTTGGAATTTGGACTTGCCATGAGGTGTTGAAGCCTTGTTTCACTGAGTGGGAGAGACTGGAGCATGACTTTGCTCCAGCCTGGCTTAATTTTCCTACTCTACCACCATCAACAAAGTCGTCATTGAATTTTGAAAAGCATTCTGAAAACTCTTCATGGACAGAAAATGGTTATGATGTGAATCATCGACAACACAACTCTTCAGATGGCTTTGATTCTGGTACTGGGTGTCCTAATGGAGATAATTTTGGAAGGAAAGAAAAAAATGGATAGCGTACACGTGGAAGAAATGGTACTGAAAACATAAATCATCGAGGGCGATACCATGGTGCAAATTCCCGTTCTTGTATTAGTATTTTTCTTTCTGGCAAAAGCCAAGGACTGCATGAAAACAGCATACCTGACAATGAAACAGGGAGGAAAGAAGACAAGAGAGAACACAGTTTAAGGCTGAGGATTTTCTATCTTTGAATCCTGAATATGAGAGAGAACCAAATCAGAATAAATCTTTAGCTGCAGGTGTATGGGGCCTACACACCCAGACACACACAGCCAACCAAAAAAATCTCTCAAGCTCCTCTCCTAGAATATCCTCTGAATCCTAAATCTAGAACGCCAAGAATGCTTGTCATTAAGAAAGGTAATTCAAAAGACTTACAGCTATCTGGATTCCCAGTAGCAGGGAATCTTCAGTCACAGCCAGTTAAGAACGGGACTGGTCCAAGTGTTTATAAAGGCTTAGTCCCTAAACCTGCTCCTCCACCTACAAAACCTACACAATGGAAAAGCCAAACTAAAGAAAATAAAGTTGGAACTTCTTTCCCTCATGAGTCTATATATGGTGTTGGCAACTTTAATGCTTTCAAATCAACTGCCAAGAATTTTAGTTCATCAACAAATTCAATGAAAGAGCGTAACCACTCAAATTCCTCTTCACCTGTTGACAAACTGAATCAGCAGCCTCGTCTAACCAAACTTACAGGAATGTGCACTGATAAGAAGAGTGAATTTTTGAAAGCAATGAAAAGGGACAGAGTAGAAGAGGAAAATGAAGATGAAAGCCATGCTGGCTCAGAGAAGGATGACAACTCATTTAATTTGTATAACAGCAAGAGCACTTGTCAAGAGAGGGATATAAACCAAAACTTTGATGAAAGTGAAATTCCACAAAAGAATGGCAATGCTTCGGTGATTTCCCAACAGACCATTCGGTCTTCAACCTTTCTACAAACCGATGTTCTTTCAAGTTCACTTGAGGCAGAACACAGGTTGTTAAAGGAGATGGGCTGGCAGGAAGACAGTGAAAATGATGAAACATGTACTGCCTTAACTGAGGATGAAATGAGAAAATTCCAAGTTATTAATGAACAGTTACCGAAGAATGGTCTTAAAAAAATGATACTTTGAAAAATGGCCTGATCTGTGATTTCAAGTTTGGACCCTGGAAAAACAGCACTTTCAAACCCACTATTGAGAATGATACAGAGACAAGTAGCAGTGACACATCAGATGATGACGATGTGTGAAGGATTTCCTAATAGCTTTAGAAATTTTAGTGTGATACATCTCTCATACAGTTTGGGGGTGAATTGTAAAAATGAAGAACTATAATTTATATAGTAAAATGCCCCATTAGAAGATGATTTTTTTGGGGGGGACTTCAATGTGAAGAAAACCAAGAATGTTGTGTTGGGATGTGTTGAACATTATTTCTTTGTAAATGAATGTTGTATAAATGAAGACTTTGGTTGATCCAACATTGACTTCATCATTGCAGCATTTCTCTGACTAGCAATGTGATGATGTAACAAATAAGATTTTCTCATTTAATAGTAAAAAATTGTGTAATGTTTTGCAAAGCTTCATCTTAAACTGTCCAAGTCTTAAGAAAAAAGGCAGCTTACACTGTTTTGTTTGCAGAGTCATATCTTTTTCATACAATGGAAATCCCTCAAATCCACTTTATGTGCCCTCCCTTTCCCCCCGAAAAGGACAATGTAGCACAGTGCACTAACACATTAATTTCTCGATCTCAACTGTTGTACTAGTCACCCTTTAAAACATAAAATTGCTCTATAGCAATTCAGCTATATTCGTTGTACAAAGCTTCTTATTAAAATTATATATGTATATTAATGTATTAGGATCTTATAAAATTTTAAAGGATGGTCTTTTAGGTGTAAACGACAACAGCAAGATGTTTGGATGCCTAGCTGCAATTAAGTGCAATTTCAGAAACCATTTCTAGTTGTGATCATCTGTATTCACAGTGATAAAAGTTCTAGCTTTTTTTAATTGTTCAAGTAGATTCTACTACTGTTTAAATGCCCATTTTATTTTAAAAAGGTCACCAATTTCCTCTACTCAGCAGCAGAGGGTCTATGCCAGTATTCTTAGCCAGCTCTCAATCCATATTCAGGACTCCTATCATTTCCCTTTTGTTGGGCAGAAGGCAAAAGGAAGGACAGATGACTGGAATGTAACCTTCACGAGAGCCCATTCTCCAATCTGGTGAGAATCTTCTCTAAAGCAGCTCTTCTCCTAACTTTAATTGTTAGATATAGAGCTTGATTTGAAACATTAGTTATCTTTGTTGTACAATGTAGGTAACTGCAATTTATCAGTTGGACTGCAAGCTATTGATAATATTTTAACCAAGGCAATGCCCTCCATTTTAGTTAATGCTAAATACATGTATGTCAAGGGATAAAAATCCAAAGTATTTTGATTCTAATATGCATCAAGCAATCTCTAAGAAACACATAAAAATATTAAGCTAGACTGCTGCTTTCTATAATAAAGGCTTAGAGGTGGGAATATTCAAGTTTATAATATACCTTACCTGCTTATGATTAATGCAGTAACTGCAAGGTCCTACATAGGCATAAAACCATCTCTGTACAAAAGTCAGGTATCTGAATTGTGAAAATTTCATAAATTAATGCTATCACTTGCCATATCTGTTCTTTTTCTAGCATGCTAGTTCATGACCTATAGTTTTTTTTGTTGTTGACTTGTTCTATTAGTAACTTAATCATCTCTGAACAGTAGAAACTGGTAAGTTATACAAAATGACATTACTCTTAAGGTCAGGCAATTAAGTAAATGTTTTTATGAGTAAATGGTTTTTCTGATGCATGAGAAGGGAATCACATAAAAACTATTTATTGCAGCATTCCATTCACATTAGTACCTAGAAAGTCAGTTTTTTATCCCAGTGTGTTCAAGGATTTATACCATTTTGAAAAGCAGCAAGATGTGAGGAAAGAGACTGGTTAATCAGAAAGTGCTTAGAGAGAAGGATAGTAAGAGCCATGTTTAAAAAAAGAAGAGGGGTAGTTTAGATAATGGAAAATCCAACTTCAACCCAGCTAATTCATTGGGTTTATAATACTAAATATTCAATACTCACTCATTACTTTTCAAAAAACTCACACCTTTTGGGAAAAATCCAGAAACCCAAAGAGCTCCAACAATTTAGAGCAGATCCACTGTGTAGCCTTGAATATCAACTGCTCGTTTTTGCCTAATTGTCTCTCACCCATCCTTCAGATTTCCTGCTGAGTTGTCTCTCGCTCAAGAATTCCTTTCCTTTTCCTTAGACTTCCTAAGCTTCCACAGAATCCATGTATGTCTTTCCTCACAATTTTCAAATTACATGCTCATTAGTTTATTGCAACTTCCACACTAGACTGTAATCTATACGCAGGCAAGGAATCTTTTTGTTTTTAGCACATAGAAGGTGCTCAGTAAACATTGGTGGAATTAAATAGTAAAGAATTAAAGATAATATCAAACTCATAGTTGTGATGATTAAATGAAAGAATACATGGGAAATAGTGAGTAAACAAAAGTAATTAAAATAATACACTGAATTTACATGTATATAAGTATCTAAACATCTTCATATATAACTGTGTTTATGTAGGTAAGAGTGTGCACACTCACATATACATACTTTCATTTCACATGTGCACAATTATAAGAAGAGACACAGGCCCAGCAACATGCTTATGGTGGTATTTTGTCATACCCATATTTAACAAAGAGAATTCTAAACCATGCACTCAGCCAGAGACTCTCTCAGAGAGAGAGAGAGAGAGAGAGAGAGAGAGAGAGATTCCATTATTTACCTCAGTTAAACACCTTTCTGCCCAATTTCAAATAGATCTTACTTAGCTTCCACTGACAGGAAAAAGGAGGTAATACCCCAAATTCAAGAGCAACAAAAGACCATTGGTAGCTAGATGTAGGACCTGCCAATTTAAGTATGATTTTCGGGACATTCAAGGATAGTTCTGACTTACCTGGTAAACTTAACACTTGAACGTAGTCACCCCCTATGATGGGAGTCCATTGTATAATGTAAGAATGCTTAAATTTCCTGTACTTTGATAAACCTGATGAGGGACAGGTACTTTAGAAATGAAGACTGTCTAGAGAGAAGCTGTACAGCTTTATAAACATTTTGTGGAATTGGATCTATGATGAATTAGAATGTGTGTGGATAAAACTCACTGGAAACAATAAGAAGTGTAGCTGTGACAACCAATCTGCCATTCATTTAACTGGTTCACTTCAGTGTGATTTATCTCCCACAGGCCACAATCTCACTCTAGCTACAGTAGTGACTCATGAGCTTGAGACTTGATGGATTTTCCCATTCTCAGTAGTAGAAAAGAATGTCTTTGAAAGCGATCCTTTGTGTGTAATAATACAATGTGATCATTTTGACTTGATTTATTTTATAGAATTTTTTGGGTTGAGGACTAACAGTTTGGAAATACCAGTTGTATTGCAATACAAAACTATGTGGAAGTTTACATCATTGTTTTAAATACTTAACCAAGCAATGAACTCTCATTGCAAAAAAACTACTTGTGGTAGATTTTAAACAGCTCGCCCTTGGACTATCTTATGAATTTTATATCTTGTCCAAATCTAAAGTATCAACTGCCTTTGAAGGGTCATTAAAGGAATATACCCAGTAATGAGCCCACAAAAGTGGAAATCAGAACCAGAAGATATTTTCCAGGTTGCATTAAATTTGTTTATCTTTATTTAGGCCTCACACATTATTACTCAAATTATGAATATGTGTTTGCTCTTTTTGGAGATCTTTCTGTCGCATTACATTTTCTTATTGGTGTTTGTTGATAAGTGAGAAAGTTATTACTTTTTGTAAATGTATCTTGTATCCAGATGGTTGATTGAATTCTCTAAGTTCAAGAATTATAGAGCTGATTCTTCCGGGTTTTGAGTAGCCCTATAATCATACTGTCTTCAAAATCATGAACATTTCCCCCCTTATTTCTGAAGTCAGACCTTTCATTCTTGTACCAGACTTTAGTGCATTGGCCAAAACATATCCAAGTGGTTTTATATTAATGATATGTGTGTGCATCTGTGTCTTGTTGCTGATTTAATTTTAATTTAATTACATTTCTGGTATTTTAATTTAATTACATTTTTGGGGGGTGGATGTGGAGAAAGTGTGTTTCTATTCCCACATTAATATTGATGTAAAGGTCAGAAACTGGTCATTAATTTTGCTGGATGTCTTTTTAGCACCCATTGAGAATATTGTCCTTCTTAATTTTACATCTATTGGTATGACGTATGGACACTTCTTAAGATATTCTTTTATGTTGTCAAGTGGTTTTTTTCTTTTTTCTTTTTTTTTTTTACCGGGAGGTCCCAGGGATCAAACCCGGGTCCCTCCATATGGGAGACGGACGCCCAACCATCTGAGCCACATCCGTCCCCCTCAAGTGGTTTTTATAACAGAATTTATCTGTTTCCTAAAAAATTGAAAAACTTTACTAGTAAAATTATCTGGCCCTAGAATTCTTTTCTTAGGGGTAATTGGTTTAAAAGTTTTCATGATTATATATCTCTTAGGTTTTCTAATTCTTGTTAATTTTGATAATTCATATTTCCCCAGGAATATTTACTTTCCTTTTTGTTCATTGATATTTTCCAGAGATTAACATTGCTTTTTAAAATTTAACTTTTTATAGTGGTAACATACATACAACTCAAAATTCCCCATTTAACACTTTTAAGTGTACAATTCAGCAGCATTAATTACATTCTCAAAATGTTGTGCTACCATCACCACCATCAATTACCAAAACTTTTGCATCACCCTGAACAGAAACTCTGAACCCTATAAGAAATAACTCTCCAATTCCCTTTTAGCTATTGCTTTTGGACATACCATTCGTTCTTCTACCTCCCTTCTACAGATTTGTTAATGTTCTTTTTCTTTCTGATATGTTAAAAGGATGAAAAAAGAGTGAAAAGGAATGTATATTTTCTATTTGTAAGGTATTTTTATATGTATTTTACTTAAGCTTCTTTCATTATCAAATATAATTTGATTATTAATTCTAATTTTTGGCAAATTGATCTTTTGGTGGTTGAAGGAGGAACTCTCCTGTCTACATTAAAATTTTGGTTCTCATTATTTCTCTGTTTTTGATTTGATGTATTTAATGGTACATTATTTAGAGTATTAAGATTTATGAGTATTATATCTTCAGGGAGGAGTGGCCCTCTTTCAAAATAAATTTATGCTTTTGGTTCTTTAGTTTTGCCTTGGATTATTCTTTGTTTGAAATTAACATTTGTTACCCCCTTTCCTCCTCTTTCCTTTTGTTACATTTGCCTGATAAATATTTGTTTATACTTTCATTTACATCTTGGTTTGACTCCTACTAGTTTTCTTCTAAATTTCAATCTATCTTAAAGAATTTCCACTGGGGTTGAATTTGGACCATTTCTCTTAATAAACATTGGGCTTGATATACATGCTCCTGGGATGCCAATCACATTTGAAATAGCAATGGAGCCTCTATGTGACTGGTTGAGTAAATAATGAGTGAAAAACAACTAAATATAAACTGCTTTGTGTATTTCTCTTTTTCCCACTGGCTTTGGAGAAGCTTTGTTCCTTCATCCCCAAATAGCAGTGTGGGAGGAGATGTGCTTCAGGGAAATATGTTCAATATAAATACAACATACCTAATTTTTAATTAAAATTCTAAATTAAAGATTAAAGTAAATATGCTCACTCTCTGGTAATTACAAAAAATAAAATTAGATTACAACAGAATTGGGTATGCTTGGATCATTCATTTAACAAATATTTCTTGAGCATCACCGATATGCCAGATGTTTCTTAAGAGACAATGTGTCAGAGCCACATGTAGTTTGAAAAGCATGAAGGAAGTATCACCACTTACCCCACCAACTTTCTCAAAGTGAGATCCATCTTTCTTAAAATCTGTGAGGGCCCCATTGAAATACCAGGTAAACATGATGTCTAACAAGGGGTCGTGTTGCACCTGGCAGGGCAAAACGACGCTCTCGCCAACCGCGACATCCATGTTTGATGGTGCTAAAGTTATTCTTGTTGGTTCTATTGGGGAAATAAATTTGTATGTGAAATTTTAGTATTTTTATTGTGATAAAAACAATTTGCACAATCATATTGCTCATCTAAATTATAGTTTATTTGTATGTCTAGCTATAGATATATACACATCCATATAATTAGAAGTCTATGTAATTAAAATAGACAATTTGGTGTAGAGCTATAACATATTTCATTGGATCCACAAATTCTTATTACAGGGATTAGGATGTCTGGTTTCATAGGATATATAAGTTTAAAAACCAAAGACACCTGTAAATATCGGTTGTAAGACTGTTAAAAACCAATTTCAACTTAGTTTTATTGTTTTGTGAAATATAGTTGTAGAAAGAGAAACTCTTGTGTTTTTACCAACTCTGAATATATGGCAAATAAATGCATTACTACTAAAATTTATATTAACTCACAAATTTAAGGTTACCATGTATTTGAAAGACTATACAACAGATGTTTGAAATAGGTACACAAAAGTACTATGCTAAAATGTTAATTAATGTCTGTTTTTTCCCCAGTGTAAATGGCCATATGTTCATTTCTTTATTCCTATCATCACTACAGATCTTCCATCTCTAGTGGATTAAACTTCTCTTCACCCCGCTTTCCCACTGCTACTGCCCATTACTTTGCTTCATGTTGCTGCAACCATCCTCAAAAGAGACATCTATATAAATTGTCTATAGTTCTTCTATTAAATGCTCCCATTAATCCATTCTAGTCAGGTTTTTCCTGGACTCCTTCAACCCACCTGCTTTCATCAAGGTCACCATAACCACCCTGCTGCTAAATCCAATGGTAAGCCTTTCCATCTCTTCCTTCTTGACCTCTCAACAGCATCTGCTACACTTGATTCTTGATGTCTTAGTATACTTTGTTTGGTTTCCATGACAACACACTCTCTTAATTTTCTTCCACCATGTTGGTCACTTCTTTTCTGTATCCTTTTATGGTCCTTCTGACTTTTCCAAATCTCTTAATGTTAGAGTGTCTCGAGCTCAGTCCTTGGTCTTTATTGACTCTCTGTTTTCATCTCTCTTGGTGATTTTATCGAGTTTCTTGTCTTTGGACACCCATCTATATATTAACAACCCCAAATGTGTACATCCCTCCTTGATCTCTCAAGTTCAGATTCATATATCCAACTCCCTACTTGATGCCTCTACATTAGTGCTCTTTGCCAACATTCCTTGTTTCCCTCCTTTAGAGCACATTGTAGAAGAAAATTCTTAACCCCTTTGAATTCAGACATAGCCAAATGCTATGTTTTGGCCAATGGGGTGGAAGCAGAATTAATGTATATCACTGACAAGCAGAAGTCTGAAAAAATTAACATGTAACTCTATTTGTCCTGTTTCCCCTTCTATGGTGATGGGCAATGGGCCAGATAGTGGAGGCACCAGAAGTCTTCAGTCCTGAGTGAGGATAGAATAACTGTCCACATCGTGAACTTGCAGTATGAGCAAAAAATAAACCTTTTGGTTTTAATCCACTAAGATCTTGGATTTTTTGGTTTTTACATAATACCAGGGACTGCTTTGCAGAGAGAGAGCCCAATAAATATCTCAAACACATTATGTCCAAAACTGAACCATATATTCCTCCTCCCCAAACCTGTTCAATCCCCAGCCTTTCCTATTTCAACTGCTTTAAATGTCATTCTTATATTGCTCATCAAAAAACCAGGAGTCATCCATTTCCATTCTTTCTCTTGGACTTCACATACAATGTGTCAGCAAATGCTGTTCGCTTTATATGCAGGATCTGATCCTTTCTCATCAACTGCTCTGATGGTACCCTCATATGGACCATTATCACATCCTGCCTTGATTATTGCAATAGCTTCCAAAGACCTTTCCTTCTTCAGCTCTTGATTTCCCATAGTCTGTTTTATAAGATTATAATCATTTAAGGATGTATTTTAGATAATATCTAAATACATTGAGCATTCTCCTGCTCAAAACCTCACACTGGCCCCACGTTTCAATCCAACTAAAAGCTAAAGTCCTGACAATGGTTTTCAAGGTTTCTACATGATTTTCCTCTAGAAATTCTTGGGCTAACACTTTCATCTCTCACAAATCTTTCAAATCACTACTTCTTAGTGAGACCTACTCAGTTCACACTATTTCGTGCTCCAACTTAGCTCTCCTCATACACTCCTCTTTACTTTCTCAATTCTAACTTTTTTGTTTTAATAATTTACTTAATTATTATTCCTATTGCTTATTTTCCTTCTTCCTATAGTAGAATGTAAGACGTGTGAGAGCACATGCTCTGGTTTCCTTGAATGAATAAAAGAACTCAATCCAACCACCACTTTACACTATTCTAACTAACACCAAGAATTGACTTGAGCATCTCAAGAATATATCAAAGACAATGAAAAAGAGCAAATGTACCTGAAACTTCTGACACAATAGAATATCATAAAAGAGATGTCTATTATAAGCATTGCTATTAGTCACTTTTATTGCCTATCATCACAGCATGGGAGCGAATATGTACTCAGTGCATACTGCGCCGTCTGAAAGAAATATTAAGAATTGTTCTCTTGACTTTTGCCGTTTAAAAGTAACACAAGTGCAAACACAGGTTCTAACTTCATCATGTGCTCCATACTGTGAAAAATATAATTTTTGACTTTAATAATAGACCACACAGTGCATCCTTGTGTAAAGCAGTCTCTAAAAAATGCACCTACCTGTAACAACCAAGCTGGTTGTGCCATTTGCTTTCCCAAACTGGTTTTCCGCTGTGCAGGTATAGGTTCCAACATCAGCTTTAGTCACATTGACTATTTTAAGCCCTCCATCTTTTAAAAAAGAAATTCTGAGGGAAATACAAATTAGAAAAATAAGGATATTAGTGGTTTTTCTAAATAAATAGCAAATTTTTACAGGATGTGTTGCCTTAAATAGTATTTTTAAGGCATGATAAACCCGTCCTTAGCCTTATTGGAAGAAAAGAAAATTAAAAGTAAATTTATACAAGCGCACACACACACACACACACGCACAAATATACATAAATACACACCCAGTAGAGTGAGAAAAGCTGTTCTATCAATTTGAACTTTCCATATTTTTATGCAACATTACTTAACAGTACTACTTAACATTACATGTAATTTTCAGATTGCTTTTATCAGATAAGTGTGAAATGTTTTCCAAAAATATATGTTGTGGTAGATTACTTATGGGTTAGCCTTATCAGTTTAGAGAATATAAAAAGTAGACATGACACAATTTCCTTTAAATTTTAAATTCTATATAAGAAATAAGAAAACTGTTTTCCTTTCATTACAAATTGGGGAAAGTGATATTCAACTTAATACATGTCCAAATTTTGCAAAGAACATTTGCATAGTCACCTGTAAGCTACTGCAAACAATACAGGCAATCCAAGTGAACATTACATTAGAGTTTCTGAGCATACATTCAGAGTGCTTAAAGCTTTAGCATCTAATGAATTAATTAAGAAAATATATTCTAGTGGGTAGCACTGACACTAAATAATTAAATAAGTGTGACTTTAAGATTTTTGAGAAGTACTCTGAAGGAGACAGGGTTATACCCTAGAGAGTAATCGCTTGAGGAAGTGTTTCCCTGATAGGGTGTTTCAGAAAAGCCTCTTAGAAGAGGTGACACTTGAACTGAGGAAGAAGTGTGGGAAGGAGTTAACCTAGCATTGGTCTGCTCCTGGTATCTTTACTGCCAGCATATCCACCCATAATTAGATTCCCTCTCCTTGAATTACTAAAGTCATTACTATCCATGCCATGCATTTGATGCTTAGAATGCCTTTCATCTTCTATGAATTGCATGTTTGATACATGAGTGTCCAATCTATCCAAATGTACAACCCCAGGGCCAGCATGGCGCCTTAGACATAAACCACAGTAAATGGATGCCTCCAATATCTGTGGCTTTCACCAGAATAGACAGGAAAGATGTTGAGCTCATTAGCCTGGAGTGGAGCATTTCAACACAATCTTTAAATAATATCACATTCATTCCAAGATTTTTAGTTATGTGTCAATGATTTTATTACTAGTACTAGCTAATGTATTAAAATGTTCAAAATATGGATTATATATGTATGCATGCACACACACACCCATACCCACACATAAGTTCTTTAAATATCCTGTTTTTCACTTTCCCTTGAAATCTTGTTATACTTTCTTGAATGAGAAAGGGGTGGTGGAATTAGAACTATAGCACTGGGGCCTGTTCAGGATTCTGGGTAGAGTTATCCAAGAATATTTATTGTTCTTGTGATCATTTATTTAACGTGTTAAGGTATATTTAAAACAAAAGGTTTGAGAACAGTGGCCTAGAAATCTAATTAAGGAACACACAGTAGTGTATTTCAATTTGAGGAACTAGGTAAGAACTAACTAAAATTGCAAGAAGTTTCCTAAAAACCTGTGAAAAGAGTGCTCTATCTTATTTCCCGTCAGGAGATCCTGATCACTTTGTTGGGGGTGAAATCTAAATCAAAGCCCATCATTTTTCTAGAAAACATGATCAAAGAGCTTTAAGAAAAATCTCTTTTATCTTCGCTTATCCGAGATCATAGATTTTCTTAAATGGTATTGCAATAAAAGAGGAAACCCTGCAGAAAAGTAAAAATGAATGAAAACTTAGGATATGGAGACTGGAAGGGTTGAGAAATATACAGAGTAAACTTTGAGCAATGTAAATCTAATCATGTAGCCCCACCCCTCCTTCCACCTGTCCAACCCTTGCTTAGCCCCTCTCCTCTGGCACTGTGTGGCCTACAGGATAAAGACCATACCCTAAGCCTGAACAGTACTCTATCATCAGACTCTTGTGTCTCTCGATCCTCATATGACCTTATAAATTCTACTCCTTGCTTGCTTTTCTCAAGCCTTTTAGTTGTCTTTATGCTTCCTCTTGCCTCGGGTCCTTTACAATAGCCTTCCCTCTGCCTGCTTAACTTGTATTCATCCTTCAGATTTCAGCCACTTCCTAAACCCATGGGCTGTATTAGATCTTCTTGTATTTAATCAAGACACCCTCTGAGCTCTTTTCATAGCACTTGACCACTTGCAAATTACAGATGTGTGTGCTTATTTGACTAATATGGTTCTCCTCTAGTAGACTGTAAGCCTTCTGAAGGCAGGAGTAGTGTCTGAATTATCCACCACTAAAGTCCTAGAGTGCCTTGAACAGGGTAGATGTTCATAAATAACAGTTGTAGAATGAATAAAGAATGTATGCCTTTAAGGAGTCATTGTAGAACAGCAGGGGTTAGTGAAGTCAGGTGGCAAGGCACGTAGACCTTATGAAGAATAAGGAAATAGATTCAGAAAGTGTGCAGACTGTTTCCTATATATATGAGGCAGTAGTCAGCTAGATGAAGATAAATGACTCTTTCAGGATAAGAGAACTGAAAATACACTTGTACTATTGAGGAAGAAGTCGATAAAGAAGGAACAACTGAAGACAAAGGAAGGGAGGGAAGGAGAGATAAAGGGGAGAGATGGGGCAAAGAAGGAGAGAGAGGAAACTAATAGAGAAAAGTCTCACACAGGAAGGAGGGAGCGTCGTCAAGAGCAATGCTCTGCAACCACGTTGACTGCTAATCCCGTAAGTAAAATTGGTCATGTCCCCTGAAGAGAATAGTACTTGACCAACAGCAACATTCAATACATTTTACCTATCATTATTATCTTTTAAAAAGTGCAGACTTGTTGGAGATTTTAATATGTGAGGAAAGGATGCCAGCAGATGATATCTGGAGGACTTGAAGCTATTTAAATGGTGAGGCAAACTCATCTGCTCTGAGTTATAAGGTAGAGATACAATGGGAAGCTCTGGAAACCTGGGAAATCTACCAGCTTCTGAAATTAGCAAGTATTAAAACAAAGTAAAAATGTCTCTTTGTGGCTGAACAAATATTGAGCTCAAATTTAGAGGTTCTGATTTGAATACCATAAAAGAGAGATAGGCAATTTCAGATAGTTTCTCATGTTTATGAGTGCAATAGCTAAGCTTTCACTACTAATATAGAACAGTTGGAATATTGGAAGAACTAGAGATCCTTTAGTGTATTGATTTAGTACCTTAAACGAGCAAACCTTTCTTCATGACCATGCTGAGATGAGGAACAATTTCAAAGGCAAGTCTGATACTTTAGGAAGCATGCACAGACTCCAAAACAAACATATTGACTCTCAAAGAGTGCAGACTCTGCATACATTGTAAAAATTTGAGTTAATTGGATATTTTCTTCGTAAATTGTTTCTTCCAGTAAGTTCTAAGAGGCCCACAGGGCATTTCACGCAACATAAAAATAAACAATATTCAGTAAATGGATGGAGTAATTGTTTCTCAACAAAAAACCTTTAATAACCCATGCCTCCCTACAGAGATCCAAAGTGAAAATCTTATACCACTTCACTCTCAATGAAATTATTTTCTAAGCTTCCCGGGAGCAAGTATTTCTGCAAATGGGTAGAGCTGAAAATGTAAAGAATGAGTGATTCTATTCTTGGCACAAAAAGTTAAATGAAGGTTTATGAGATAAACATTCTGAAATGGGGTATGTACTCAAGTTTGCTTCAAGAAATGTGCAAATTAAATTATCGTGACATTTCAACTCCTTGATCAGCCTCACAATATACCTTTATATGTACCCTTTTATTGGTCTTCCCTTTTGTAGTAATAGAGGTTAATTATTTCATTTAACTCTGTGCAGTCTATGCTTATTTTGGGATAAAAAATTTAATTGCTCTAAACTGCTCTAATAGGCCATGCTGTAATGCAGTGATGGCATTGAATTTATGACTGTTAAGAAACCCTATTTGCTCAGTAGGTATACTGTTGTCTAGGCAACATTGACCTGTGCTTTATGATGGCATTTAAGCATCCAAAATAGCACAGTAAGTTCTAAAATGGGACAAGTGTGGAGTATTAGACACACAGGCAGGATTTCTGAAAATACTGTTTTTCAAAACCCTGCTTATGTTTGGAATGTGACAATAATTTATTCAACTTGAATTTTAACAAATATGCTGCAACTCCGTATTTTTTCAGGATGTACCACTCAGTGGAGATGAGATCACATGGGATCATAATGATTAAATTACTGTATAAAAAATAAGAAGGCTATTTTGGATGGCTCTTTCTGAGTATGTATTCTAAGAGATGGATGCTTACAATTAGCTCTAAAAGAAAGGTACTCACAATGCATATATTACAGAGTAAAAAATGACAGTTAAAAAAGCAAATATATATTGATGAAAATGCATGAGAAAATAAATGTCAGAGAAAAAGAGCAGATAGTATACATTCTCATTTATGATTCTTCTCACCCCACCCCCACCTGGCTAAATAACTTCTCTCCTTTGGGTTCAAAGATAACCTGCAAACAGGATTTAGGAAAATAATATTAGAAGCTCATTTTATTAGCAATAACATTTTGGGCTTTCATCTTATAAATTCAAATTCAACAGTGTTAGTTTAGTGATTTGTTGGTTAGAAAATCTCCTTGGAAAAGAACGGCAAGGCAAGGAAGATTCAGCAGTTAATTATCTTATCTTTGAGTAAGCACCAAGTTAATAACATGTGGCTTTGTTACTTTGTTGAACACAACACATTATGTGGAGCAGAAGCCACCAGAGGTTCTAGAAAGGATGGGGCTTATCTATAACCTAGATAAATATGCATATGAATTAACACTTGTTCATATTCATATGAAGATAATCAACAATAAAGAAACATTTTCTTCATTTTTATAAAATCTTCCCAAACTCTTATCTATCATGACAAATACATTTGGGACTACATTCATTTTTATCACAATTACTCAGTAGTCTCAAACCTAAAGAAAAAATAGCCCCTAAGAGGGGATTTCCATTTTGAATGATTGTATAAAACTGGCCATCTGAGTAATTCATGAGGTCTGTGCAATAAGCCAGTTGAAATATTTGCATCCTTATACAGGGGAGTAGCTGTAAAAATTATAAATACCCAAATGTATGGGGTAGTGAAGCAAACAAACAAATAATTCTCTATGGCTCTTGTCTTAAAAGAAAACCTCAAAGGAAATAACGATTAAGGTTCAAAGAGACCCAACACTTGAAACCATTCTTTTCTTCCTGAGAGAGAGATTCAGGAGTATAAATCAATGAAGATCAAAATGTCAGCTTTATTAATTACATTATAGACACAGCTGATGCAAACCTGCTTAGGAGAATAACAGTGGTATCCTAATAGTCATCCCAGAATTAGGCAGATTTAAGCTCCCTAGCAGAGGTGGACAACGACAAGCCTTCCCTACAGAAGTGAGCTCCTCTACTGTGTGGTTAAAAACAGCAGAATAGACAGTCTCTACAGGCAAGCAAAAGCCAAAGAAAGGAGGGGCGGTGCTGAGTTACAAAGTCAAGGTCTTCCATCCAAATTCATTAGTCAGACACTTCCTCTGGGGAGGGAGTGGAGAGAGGCACAAGTGTTACTCTAATGGCTGTCCTTCAACTTAGAGACTAGAAGCACTCAAATGGATGTCACCACCAGCAATAAAGTGCAAGATGCTTACATTGTAAGTGTAAGGGAATGTCATCAACTCAGGGGGTGTAGAGGATGATGAACATTTTTTGGCTGCCCAGAGTTGACTAACCTTTCTGATCTTCCTCTGGATATTTCTGTTCCCCTGAGTGTACTCAGTCTTGGTGAGAATATGAATCAAGGTCCCTTGTCCTATCCTAGCAGAGGGGTAGACACATAACCTAAGCCAGTACTTTACCACTAACCTGGAAGGCTCATTAAAATAGCCAGGGCTGGGTCCAACCCCAGATTAGGTCTCAAGTGGGGCCCAAGGATTTGTAAGTGAACCAGTTAAATGAATGGCAGATTGGTTGTCCCACCTGTACTTATTGCTTCCAGTGACTTTTATCCACACATGTTCTAATCCAATTCCACAAAATATTTGTAAAGCTATACAGCTCTGCTCTAGACATTCTTCATTTCTAAAGTACCTGTACCTCATGAGGTTTATCAAAGTATATCAAATTTAAACCTTACAATATACAGTGGACTCCCATAATATAAGGTGACTACATTCAAGTGTTAGCTTATTAGGCACATGCAAGGAGTTAACCTATTATTGATTTGTTCCCTGTCATTATTTTCTAATGTGTCCACCCATAATTATGTTCCCTCTCTTTGAATTACTAAAGTCATTACTACCCATGCCATGCATTTGGTACTTGGACTACCTTTTATCTTCTGTGATTCATATGTTTAAATACATGAGTATCCTATATATCCAAGTGGATGGTAAACCTCTCAAGAAAGCTTACAACCCCAGGGCCAGCATGGCTTCTTAGACATTAACCAAGATAATATGAATGCCTCCAATTTCCGGGGCTTTAACCAGAATAAACAGGAAAGATGTTGAGCTCATTAGCCTAGAGTGGAGCATCTCAACAGAGTTTCTATCTATCACATACGTTGCAAGATTTTTAGGTGTTAATCATTTCATTACTAGTACTTGTGCTGCTGATGGGGGACCACATGTAGAGAAGCAGAATTCTAAACTACTGTCCTTGGACTTTCCCTTCCCAGACTTTGATTTGTGACTCATTCATTCCACCATTTGTCCTGACAAAATGGTACAATCCTTCCTGCTCAGATTCCTGAAACTCCCCAGCTTCCTGTCCATTCCTAAGTGAGGTTCTGCAACTTATCCAACAAGCTCATGTTATATCCCTAAATTTAATTCTCATGACATGACACAAGCTACTAAAAGTTGGTGTCTTGCACAAAGTATTTTTTTAAAAAATATTTGTTTCAATGAATGTGAAGAGTTTATAACCATCTATGTACAGAGCACAAGTTTGTTTGTTTTTTATCACAAGTTGAGAGGCCTTAACAAACAACTGCCTTGTTACTGAATTCTTACAAGAGAGAAAGGCCTTGGCTCTACTTTTCCAATTTCAAAGTCATCATCTTTTATAGATATCCATTAATATTTAAGTGGCCCATTTACCACCTTAAGCTGCGTTTCTAACCTTTCTGGAGCACACTATTCTTTGAGCATTTGAAACGCTGAGGACCTTCTTTGCTGAAAACAAACAACAACAACTACTACAACCACTAATTCAGTTTTGATAGAATTCAGGATGGTTCATCTAACGGTCTGTGGATGTCAGGTTGGGAACTCCTGCTATCAATTCAACTCATCCAATGGCAGAAGAGTACATTTTAAACCTATTTGTCTTGAATGCTTCATTGTTAGCCTTTCTAGAAGTGCTTGGTTGGGATGTCCTTTTCTGATAACAGTATGCATTTGATAGCTACTGCCTTAAAACTATCTTGCCTAAAAGGAGAGTGGTACTGCTGCATAGATCAGGAACAGGAGGCCTCAGATCCCACATCCATACACCCACTACTATGGGTCTCAAAGTGTTTCCTGAGAAAAATCTTAGCCCTGACAACCGGTGTTCTTGTCCCATCTCTGCGCAGAGGTGAGATCATCACCTGCTAAGAGGCATGGTCTGGTAAGCCATTACATCTTTCATAAGACGACATACACTTTAACACTAATTTGACTGACTCATTAATTTTACTCTTCCTGTTCACAGCAGCAACTTCTCTTTATCCACATTCTTGACACTAAGTATAACCTTGACAATTTCTACACTGAACATACTAAAAAACATTTATGTAATACAGTGAACTAAGCTAAACTGAAAGGACAAATACTGCATGATTCCACTTCCATGAAATACCCAGGATAAGCAGGTTCACAGAGACAGACAGTAGATTGCAGGTTACTCAGGGCCAAGGGGTGGGGGAAATGGGGAGTTACTTTTTAATGGATACAGAATGTCTGTTTGGGGTGATGAAAATATTTGGTAATGGATGGTGGTTATGGTAGCATAATGCTGTGAATGTAATTAATATCCTGAATTGTACCCACAAAGGTGGTTGAAATGGGAAATTTTGTGGTTATATATGTTACCATTATAGAAATTATATTAAAAAGTACTTTTTGAGAAATAATATTCATGGAAGATTAGCTAAAGGGTATGTGGCTAATCTATTTCTCAAGAATCTTGAATCTTAATATTCAAAGTTACCCTTGTACCTCACTAATGGAGGATGTTGTTAATGTGGGAAGTGTGGGCATATAGGAATACCCTATATTTTTTATGTGACATTTGTATAATCTAAGTATCTTTTAAAAAATAAAATAAAATGAAATTTTAAAAAAATCTTAAAAAAATGCTTGGTAGAAATCACCTGGGGCGGTGGTGGGGGTAGAGTTACCCCTGAATTGATGAAATATTGTGAGAAGCCAGAAAAAAAATAAACCTTTACAACTCATGGATTTTATTTTATAGACACTGGGTGTTAGTAGTACATTACCTGGCACTCCCTCTATGAACACTGCTGGATTTGGACATATACCTTCACCTATCTTGGCCTAAGAAGTGTTGTATATCTCTTTATCAAATGGTTTTATTTCAAATTATAAACAGGCTGTGTAATTAACAGTGCTTTTCTCTGCTCATTTATTAGCAGAAAGCTCTGAGTTAAAATTGTGGATCTCAACTAAGTGAAGGGGACTGTTGGTATATGTTTTGTAATCTAACCTCATTCATTTATTACACAAGTATTTATGGAACATTTACTATGGACAATGCTCTGTGATTAGCAATAATGATTTACCAGTAATGATTCATGTTGTCTTAATGTAACTTACATTCTAGGCAATTAGAATACTGGCATATCTTCTTCTCCTCATTTTTTCTCCTCAATGTTCCCTTCTGGGTACTTAAGCTGTCTCAAATTCTTTTTGGAATGAGACATGGAATGAGACATAAAATTATTAAATCCAAGCTAGAGTAATAAAGAAATAATAAATATAGTGAGGTGTGATAATTTTTAATTATCTAAACTAGAAAATCATAAGATTTATGTTAATCTTTAAAAATGCTATGATTTTCCCAATTAAGTAAATTAATAAATACCAGAGAAAATTAAGCAGCTAATAAAATCTATAAATTAATATGAAAGATACCTTCTTCTTAAGACTTTTAATCTTAAAGGTTATAATATAATCTCTTTTTTTCCCAAAAAATATAGATTTTCATATATTGGAACTCAATTATAAATATTTTCGAGATTGCAAATTCACAAAGGGTCAGAAACACTCATGTTCCACAGTAAGTGCTTTAGCAATTAAGTCCATTAAGTAGAATTGTAAAATACAAGCAGAATGTGCAAGTCAAAGTACAAGATACTTTTTTGAGTTCGTTAGGCAGTGAGAAATCTAATTCAGTGTACCAACTCGTTAGATTGTAAATTATGATGAACTTCTTTCCAGGCATCAGAATGTGGGAGACAGCAACTGCCATGACCAATCTGCTCTTCTTTTACAGAATTACAATGGCAGTGGAACCACACCCACCCATCCTTTCAACCATTCACCCATCCATCTAGGAGAAAGAATATACTAAAATATCAATTTTATACATTCCATACATTTCTAAGAAATAGTCACTTCTAGAGACTTACAATCTAGTGAACAAAGGGGAGATACATATAGATTATGCACAACTAGCCATAAAATGGGATTCTTACATATGAAATTTTTTATCTGAGGTACAAATTTATCCAGCTCCTCCAAAATACATAGAATCCTTTTCTGCATTCCCACAACAGTTAAGCTGCAGCAAGCTACCGGGAACTCTGGACGTGACAACTATAATTTGCCTCCTAATCAGATTTATTGCTTCCCTCCTTCTCTTCAACCTATTTTCCATGTAATCATTTTGCCAGATCATGTCACACACCTGCTTTAAAACCGCCAATGACTTCTCATTTACCTAGGACAGGAGCATGAAACAGCCTTCCTCAGAGCCTCCAGAAGGAAACATCTCTGCCTGCTGGTACCCGATTTCACACTTCTGGCCTACAGAACTGTGAGAGAATAAATTTCTGTTGCTTTAAACCATCCAGTTTGTGGTAACTTGCTATGGAAGCTCAGGGAAATGATCATACTGGTGTATCCTCAGAGCCCAGCACATTGCATGGTACATGGTATGTGTGCCAGGTTACGTTTCCTGAAGATGACAATAAGAGTTCCCCTCCCACATAATCTTCTGGAATCTTTCCACTCTCCCATTAAGAGGTAGACACTAATTCCTTTTCCCTAGAATATGGTTAGGCTTGTGACTTGCTGGTAACCAATAGAATGTCGGAGAGGTGACATTTTGTGGTGTCTGAATGCTGACTAATCAAGAGTCCAACATGCTAGCTTGTATATTCCTTCTTGAAGGCTTCAGCTGCCATGTAAGCATTCTAACTATCCTGAGGCCACCATGCTGTGAGGAAGTCCACGTGAAGAGGCCATATGTAGAGAACTTGGGACTACATGATGAGAGAGAGATGACAAGACAGCTCTCAGCTGCTCCAGCTATAGCCACCATCTGACTGCAACTGTGAGAAATCCTGAGCAAAAACTTCCCAGGTGAGTTCTAGCCCACAGAAACTGGGAGAGAGAGAGAGAAAAAAAGATTGTGTTAAGCCCTTAAGTTTTAGGGTGATTTATTATGCAGCAATAGTTGAAGGGAACAGTAGGTGCTAAATAAATATTTGATGAATAAATGAATGTTGAAATGAGCAAACATTTATGAAGTAGATACTTAAGGACGCAAAGATGCAGGAATCGAGATGAGATGGCCTTCTCTACAAACAAATATAATGCACTACGTTATGTCCCACAATACAAGGGTAAAACAGAAGAAAGAACAATTTAACTTGCCAGTGGGGCTTGTGGAAGGCTTTCTGTAACAGATAACAATAAAGCTAGACCTTACACATGGATGATCATAGAAGCATTAATCACAATTGCCAAAAGGCAGAAGCAACCCAAGTGTCCCAATAGACCAATGGCAAAACAATATGTGGCATATACATACAACGGAATACTATTCGCCTATAAAAAGCAATGGGGTTCTGGTACATGCTACAACATGGGTGAAACCTGAAGACATCATATTGAGTGAAATAAGCCAGACACAAAAGGAAAAACACTAAATTACCACACTTTATATGAAATAAGTCGAATAGGCCAATTCATAGAGTCAGAAATGAATTGGAAAAAAAAAAAAAAAAAGAATACAGGTTACCATGAGCTGGGTTGGGGAAGGGAATGAAGAGTTAATGTTTAATTGGTACAGAATTTCTGCTTGGGATGATGGAAAAGATTTGCCAACAGATGATGACGATGGAGGCACAAATTTGTGAACATAATTAACATCACTGAATTGTATATTTGAAAAGTTATAGAAGGGGAAATTTTAGGTTGTTTGTAACTTACTACACACACACACACACACACACACACACACCCATGGAACTGTACAAGACAAAGAGTGAGCCCTAATGTAAATAGTGGGCTAATGTTGGTGGCATAATTATAATAGTTTCATCCATTGTAAAAAAGGTGTTACCCTAATGCAAAATGTCAATAACTGTGTGTGGGAGGGGGGTACATATATGGGAACTCTGTACTTTCTGCATGATTTTTCTGTAAACTTACAACTGCACTAATTTAAAAAAAAAAAGATGGGCCTTGGCTATTCCAGGTTGGGAAGAAAAGACATTCCAGGCAAAAGAGATTGTAGGAACATCAATGCAGAATGCAATGAGAATCCTGTTTCTCTCTCCTTTCTTTTAAAAATGATGTAAAAAGCAATGAACAGTAGGCACTCTTGTACTCTTGATGGTGTTGAAGCAGTTAATATTCTTATTTCAAAAATAAGCTCCTGTTTTTTTTCTCCTACCTTAAACACAGCAGAAAAAAATACAAAAGTAAAATGCAATGATATTACAGGACTGTACAATAACATTAACTTTTTTTCTTTGAAGTTTGAGTGAGCATTGAGATATAGAATATTGATTGGGCTTTGGGCAAATGTGTGTGGGATTTTGGGGCTTGAGTGAGAAATTCTATGTGACCAAAAGAATTTGGTAGATGTAGCTGATCCCAGTAAATAAAACATTTACACTGAGCATAGAAATGAATGAATTTATCCAGTTCCTACACGGCTTGAAATGGATTCCAATGTCCAGCACATTCAGTTTCATTACCAAAATCATAACACTGACAAAATATCTTTAAAGTGGTCTGAATGTTTATAATCCATAAAAACTAAATGTGAAATATGGATTCAAGAACCATTTGCTAAGAAGTAATTGATTCATCTTTAGTAACAGTTTGGAATATTATTTGGGGGGGAATAACTTTCTTTTTAACACAGTCTAGTCTTCTTACTCTTAAGGTGTCTGAGCAACACGATTAAAAAAGTTAATATTAAAAACAATGTCAAGGTTTGTGCTCAGTATCCTGTGCCTTGCAAGCAACAATACCATGAGTTCTGACTTCCAGTTCCAGCATAAGGGGAAGAAACCCAATCCAAGATCTCCATTTTCCCACTTTGTTATTAGGCCTCTGGCATCTCAGTGGCAGTAGTCCAGGAGAGAGAATTGAAAACTGAGTTTGTTGAGCCTTCGGCTTTCTCAGCCTTGCTTTCCTTGTGTTAGTTTGGAAACACTTTGTAGAAGGTCCAATTAAGGCTGAATGGATGGCAGAGTTACCATTGCTGCTGGAACAGCTGCAAATGATTATCTAGCTTACAAAAGATTTTATGTTAAAGACCATTGCAACAAAGCTATGGTAAACCTTCACATCCAGAAAGACAGTCCAAGGTAGTACATGCTTTTGACATGGATATTTGGGAGATAAAGCTGTGTACTGCTGTTGGTTGAAGATCCAAAAAGTTCCCACTTTGTGATGGGTGTCACACAAAACACAACAAAGAGACTGGTGACAGCATGGGACCTCTGATCATCAAGAATAAAGAAACTTAAATAGACAGTTTGTATGCTGCAAACTAACTTGTCATAATGTTACCTGATTGCTCAATTAGAATGAATACCACCTTTGTCTAATTCACACCCCCTAGGTTTTAGATGTGGTATAATGCAAACTTCAGCTTTCACATTCATAGCATTTACCTTACTTGTTGAAACATCGCAGTACACATTTATTTAAACAAAAAAAAAAGGAAAAAGGAAAAACCAACCTCATGGCCTGTGGGTTATTTTGGTCTTGTAAGGAACCATTTCTTTACATTTAAAATAAGGATTTTAGAATATAGTTGTATGTTCAAGTTAAGATATTAAATTATTCTCAAAATCATGTATATGCAGATTGTACTTGCAAGTTTCAAAGAAAAATTATCAACTCTTAATATTACTTATTTAACCTAGACAGTAAATTGGTTGTTATTAAACTACATTAATTACTTAATACAATCCGGGAAAAATCTTGTTATGACTTCGATTTTCTTCTTGACAGTAGTAACAACACTAAGAAAATGTGGCTTCTATATTTTCAGTTTTCAATCAAAACGAACTATGGATGTCATTCTGTTTAATTATGAGTGAACCAGGTCAATAAAGAATGTGAAGGGAAAACCAGGGCGGTCTAATTAACTCCCAGCGCCTGATGGGAGAAAACAAAAACGCAGAAACCTCCAGAACTACGGCCAATCAGCTGCTGACACCTGTTATAGCCCCTTGTTCCCCGCCCTTCACCACAAGATGGCCGCCGGGGCACGGCTCCGCCTCTCCTTTTCCCTCCTCACCTATTATGGGCATAAAACCTGTCCCTACCAATCAAAAACTGCCCAGTCACACTCCCCCAGTCCCCCCTCCTCCGCCTGGTATAAATACCAAAACCTGCTTAATAAACTCGGACTTGGAACCCTACCTTGTCTCTGGAGTGTGAGTGGTCTCCGTATTCGTCCACCGGCCGCCCAGCTGCCTCCCCCGACTATCGTCTGCGGCTCAGAGACGCAGACCGGGAACCCCCGACTCGCTGCGCCAGGGGACGCCCAGGAGCGGGGGGCCAAAGACTCTCCTTCCCCCTCTCCCTCCCCCCTCTTACGTCTCCTGACTGGCTGCAGAGCCACCAGGAGACCACCCGGAGGCGGCAAACACTCGCGAGGAGTGTCGGGGACAAGAATGGGTGGTAACTTCTTTGTATTCATATTCATGGATATTTGATTGATCCATTAAAGGAACCAATAGTGGAAATTTAGATCAAGTGATATTAGATTTAAAGTAGTTGTGAAGGTTCTCTTAATCGGTAATGTTCTGGAATTCTAGCCCAAGGAGTAGCAAGCACTTGAACGGAGGACACTGAAGAAATTGGGGGAGGCCATAATGTCATGTCTCTTGAATGTGAAACCACACACATCATTACATAAATAGCAGTCAGAAGTCTAAATCAAAGGTGTGGGAAGATTTTTTTCTCCTCATTTTGGCTCAATTAGTATATGGCTGATACTAATAAACTATTTTGAAGAGAAAATTAAGAATTATATCCTCCTCTGAATTGTATGATCTTTTCCTTAAAAGCAAAAGTTCGAAGTATTTATGTAATATTTCAAAGACTGTGACCAAAAAACTTGCATTAATTACTGATTCAGAAAAAAATAGTATCAGAACTGAAAATAACTAGGAACAATAAATGATTTAAGACAGGACTAAATATATTTTTTAAGTAAGATTGTTTGGGGTTTTGTAGGTTAGAAGGGGGAAAATGACAATTCATACATGATATATATTTAAATAAAATAGATTATTTGAATTTGGCAAAAATAATCAAACAGGTAAATGTACCCATTATTTCTTTTAATATAATTGAATTCTCATTTGTAGTCAATCACAAGTTTCCTCTTGCTAAAGTCCAGTTACCTTGGAACTCTCAGGAATCCATGGAACTAGATATTAATATTCCTATACTTTATATATATATATATATATATATATATAATAATAAGTGGTATTTTAAATATATATAGTTGTGTATTACAGTATTTATATAGATAAGGTTGATAGCAAAATTGTGTCACTGGTTTCATGTAGCCTTTTTGACATATTTGAACATGACTTTACTCTCCAAAGTTTCCAATAAAGGGACATTCTTTAACCTGATAAACTAAACCAATCTTTTCTCTTTTTTTTTGAGGTACCAGGATTGGAGATTGAACCTGGGTCCTTGTATGTGGGAAGCTGGCGCTTAACCACTGAACCACATCAGCTCCCCCAAGTTGGCTCCCTCATCTGTAGGCCTGTTTTTGTTTTGTTTTGTTTTAAGAGGGCACCAGGAACCAGACCCTAGACCTCCTGTGTGGGAGTTGGGTGCTCAACTGCTTGAGCCATGTCCACTCCACTAAATTAATTTTGATTTTAAATTTGATTATATAGGGGAAAGTTGTGGGTTTACAGAAGAATCATGCACAGAATGCAGAGTTCCCATGTATCACCCTATTATTAATGCCTTGCATTATATTTGTTACAATCATGACAAAACATTTTTATTATTGTGGTCCATCATTTACAATCGGGTTCTACTTTAGCATTTTGATAGTCCAAAATAATTAGGTAAATGTGTTTTCAGGTTCATGACAAAATATTCTATTCTATTCTTTAGATCTAGAATTTCTTAAGGATATTAAAACTTTTTCATGTTACTTAGTTCATCTAAAAAGTAAAATGAATGTGATTAAGTTAATGTGAAAAAACAAGAACAACAAAACAATGTCAAGAGAATCGTGGAAAGATGGCAGAGTAGGTAGTTCCAGGACTCAGTTCTTCAAAAAAAACAACTATTAAACAGGCAGGAACTGTCTGAAACAACTACTTTGAAACTCCAGAGGCCATACAAGCACAGTATGGCACCCAGGGAAATGCAGGAGGAAGAGGCTAATAAATTAGGGTAAAAAACAGTAAATTGCCCTCTCTGTGCAGTGGCTACTGGTGCCCATCCGCTGCTTTAATGGCAAGTTTCCATGGGGTCCAGCCCCGGCTAGCTAGCTGGTGATAGAAAGGGATATAGAAATCCTCTTCCTCCAGACCGGACTGGGTGTGGCTGATCACTGATCAAAGCTGTTAATTAGTGAATTCGGATCACTGGGGCCAGGTTCTGAGGGTGGCCACTGTTATCAACCTGCCTGGACAGAGGTAGTGGTGGCCATAGTTTGAACCTGCCTTAGATAAAGGTGGTAGCAGCAATTGTTCCAACTTTCCCTGGACAGGAGTGGCAGCAGCAAAGACTTAAAGATGTTGAGCTTCCTCAGGACTTCAGGAGACAGTTAGTTGAAGGGGTGCATTTGTGGGAAGGCCAGGAAAGCTCAGCTTTGGGGAGCCACTGGAGAACCTCTTGGCACCCTTCCTGATCCCCAGCTGAGGGCACTTTATTATTATTATTATTATTATTTTTTTTTTTGCCTTTTCAGAATTGAATATTTATTAGGTCATAAAAGTATCTGGAAGTAGAAGCATTTATTTATTTTTTATTTTTTAATTTTTCTTAAAGATATTTAGGTTACATAAAAAATGTAGGGGATTTCCATATGCCCCACTCCCTACCCCTCCCACACTTTCCCACATTAACAACTTCCTTCATTAGTGTGGTACATTTGTTACAATTGATAAACATATTGGGGCACTGCCACTAAGTGTGGATTATAGTTTACTTTATAAACTCTCTTCTGCACAATTTTGTAAGTTATGACAAGATGTATAATGGCCTGTATCTGTCATTGTGAGGGCACTGTAGAGCTGGTCTGTACCCTCTTCATGGGTCCCTGTCCCTTTCTGGCTGGGAAAGACTGACTTGGGAAAGTCCTCACAGGGATGGCCCGCCTCCCAGAACTTGCCCTTCAGGCAAAAGCAGCGTCACACAATAAAATGATTGTAGGAAACTATGAAGGCAAACAGTCTGGGACAAAGGCCTGCTGGCATCAGGGAGAGGGAGGTCTGTAGCCTGAGAAACAAAGGTGACAAATTCCTATAAACAGGTAGAGGCCCAGGAAGACAGGGAAAACCCTGTACATTGCATTCACTTGTGGCAGACCTTCCTAATAGGAGGGCTGAAGCTCAAGAATATCTGTGTATTATTACCAGCACAATATAAAATCAAGAAACAGAAATTCCAGAGAGAATATCCCAGAGTTAACATTTTAAAATGTTAAAATGTACAGTGTGCAACAAGGCAAACAAAGAAATAGGAAATTATGGCCCATCAAAAGGAAGAGGATAAAAATCCAGAAAACACCAATGAAGAAGATGATAATGTGAACATATTGAACAAATTCTTTAAAAATGACTTTGAAAATGGTCATGGAGATAAAGGAGTATACAGAGAAAAAAACTAAAGGATATTGGGAAGACAATGAATGAGCAATATGAGCGCCTTAATGAAGACACAGAAATTTTAAAAAGGAATTAAACATACCTATTGGAGTTGTGGACCACAATAACTGAAAGGAAAAATGTACAGGAGTGTTTCAAGACCAGACTGGAGCTGGCAGAAGAATCAGTGAACTCAAAGACAAGAAACTTGAAATGAGTCAGGCTGAGAAGAGGAAAGAAAAAATAATTATTTAAATTGAAAATAGCCCTAAGACACCTCTGGGACACCATCAAGCACACCAATATATGCATTACGGGACTCTCAGAAGGAGAAGAAAGAGAGAAGCAGTCAGAAGAAATACTCAAAGAAATAATAACAGAGAACTTCACACACTTAGGAAAAGGCATGAATATGAACATCCAAGAAGCCCAGAGAACACCAAACAGTATAAACATGAAGAAAAGTATATCCTGTAATATACTGATTACTCTGTTGAATGCAATGGACAAGGAGAGGGTTCTGAAAGCTGTAAGAGAAAAACTAAGTGTTCTGTTCAAGAGAGTATTATTTGGATTGAGTGCCAATTTCTCATCAGGAGCCATGGAGCATAAGGTTGTGGGTTGAATACTTAAAGTGCTGAAAGAAAACAACTGCCAGACAAGAATTATATATCTGGCGAGGTTCTCTTTCAAAATGAAGGAAAGAATAAGACATTCTCAGATAAATGAAAGCTGAGGGAGTTCATTAACACTGGACCAGCCCTACAGCAAAGCTAAAAGGGATTCTTCAGACTGAAAGGAAGTAGACAGCATTTCAAATTCAAAGCATCATAAAGAAATAAATACCCACAGCAAAGCTAAGAATTTGGGTAATTATAAATGCCACTATTATTATAGTGTACTGTTTGTTATGTAATTCCAAATTACATGCTAAAATGCAAATGAATAAAAAGTAATGATTAATCTATGTTTTTGTACATACACTGTACAAAAATATAAGTGGTAATAGGTACAACAAAAGGTGGGGGGCAGAGGGATATAGGAAAACTATATGCACATGCTATTGAAGTTAGGTTATCAGCAAATACTAACAGATCTGAAGGGAGAAATTGATGGCTCTACATTAATAGGAGAATTTAGTACACAACTCTCAATAATGAATAGAACATTAAGTCAGAAGTTCAATAAGGAAATATAAGACTTGAAAGATACTCTAAACCAACTAGACCTAACAGATACATAGAACACTTTACCCAACAAAATTTGAATGAACGTTCTCAAGTGCACATGGATAATTCTCCAGGATAGACCATATGTTACGTCACAAAACAAGTCTCAATAAATTAAAAAATATTGAAATCACACAATTTGTATTCTCTGACCACAACAGTATCAAGCTAGAAATCAACAACAGAGGGAGAAATGGATAAACCACAAATACGTGGAAATTAAACAATATACCCTTAAAGAAACCATGGGTTAAAGAGAAAATCAGAAGTGAAATTAGGAAATATCTTGAAGCAAATGAAAATGAAGATACAATATACTAAAACTTATGGGATGCAGTGAAGGCAGTGCTGAGAGGGAAATTTATAGCTCTAAATGCTTATATTTAAAAAGAAGAAAGGTTTCAAATCAGAGAATTAACCTCAAAACTGTAAGTACTAGAAAAAGAAGAGCAAACTAAATCCAAGACAGGCAAAAGGAAGGAAATGAAGATTGGAGAAGAGATCAATGAAATAGAAAACAAAACAGAATCAACAAAATCAAAAGTTGGTTCTTTGAAAGAATCAATAAAGTTACAAAACTTTAGCTAGACTGACAAAGTAAAATAGAGAAATGATAAATATAAAGTCAGAAATGAAAACGGGGGCATTACTACTGACCCCGCTGAAATCAGAAGAACCACAAGACTGTGAACAAATGTAAGCCAATAAATTAGATAACCTAGATGGAATGGACAAATTCTTGGAAACTCACAGACTACCTACAATGATTCAAGAAGAAATAGAAGATCTCAACAAACCAAATTCTAGTGAAGACATTGTATCAGCAATCAAAAACCACCCAACAAAGAAAAGCTCAGGACCAGATGCTTTAACATGGACATTTTAATTGCAATTCTGCTCAAAATCTTCCAAAAAAAATTGAAGAGATGGGAACACTCACTAATTCATTCTATGAGGCCAATGTCACTCTTATATGAAAGCCAGATAATCACAAGAATAGAAAACTACAGATCAATATCTTACAAATACAAAGGCAAAAATCTCAATAAAATACTAGCAAACTGAATCCAACAGCATATTAAAAGAATTATACACCATGAGCAAGTTGGATTTATCCGTGGTATGCAAGATTGTTTCAACAGAAGAAAATCAATTAAGGTAATACACCACATTAACAGAACAAAGTGGAAAAAAAAAAAACATGATCATCCAACTTGTGCAGAAAAGATATTTTACAAAATCCAGCACTCTCTGACAAAAACAATTAGAATTAGGAATAGAAGGAAACATCCTCAATATGATAAAGGACATATATGAAAAACCACTGCTAACATCCTACTTAATGGTGAAAGACTGAAAGCTTTCCCTTTAAGATCAGGAACAAGACAAGAATGACCACTGTCACCGCTGTTATTCAACATTATACTGGAAGTTCTTGCAACAGCAATTAGGCAAGAAAAAGAAATAAAAGGCATCCAAATTGGAAAGGAAGAAGTAAAACTTTTCCTATTTGCAGAATGATCCTGTGTACAGAAAACCCTGAAAAATCCACAACAAAGCTCCTAGTGCTAATAAATGAAGTCAGCAAAGTGTGTGGGGGGGTACAAGAGCAACACTGAAAAATCAGTAGTGCTTCTATAGATGAACAATGAGCAGTTGGAAGGAGATCTCCTGAAAATAATTTCATTCACAATAGCAACGAAAAGAATCAAATACCTAGATATAAATCTAACCAAGGATATAAAGTATCTTTACAAAGAAAACTTAGAAACCATTGCTAAAATAAGTGATAGAAGACCTAAATAGACGGACATCCTGTTTTCATGGATTGGAAGTCTAAATATTGTTATAATATCAATCCTACGTAAAGCATTTTTATAGATTCAATGCAATCCCAATCAAAATTCCAACAACCTTCTTTGCAGAAATGGAAAAGCCAATCATCAAATTTATATGGAAGTGTAAGGGGCTCCAAATAGCTAGAGCCATCTTGAAAAAGAAAAATGAAGTTGGAGGACTCACACTTCCAATCTTAAAACTTATTTAAAAAGTCACAGTAATCAAAACAGTATGGTATTGGCATAAGCATAGACATATAGACCAATTGAACAGAATTGAAAGCTCAGAAATTAACTCTCATATTTATAGCCCATTGATTTTTTGACAAGGGGGCCAAGGCCATTCAATTGGGAAACAATAGTCTTTTCAACGACTGGTGCTGGTAAAACTGGATCTCCAATTACAAAAAAAAAAAAAAAAAAAAAAAAAGGAGGACCCATACCTCACCTCATACTATGTACAAAAATCCACATCAAAATGGTAGTGGTCCAAGAAAAAGATGCTCAACATCATTGGCCCTCGGGGAAATGCAAATCAAAATCACAACGAGAAACCATTTCACACCTAATAGAATGGCTGCTATTAAAAAATAGAAATAACAAGTGTTGGAAACGATGCAGAGAAATAGGAACACTCATTCACTGCTGGCGGCAATGTAAAAGGGTGCAGCCATTGAAGACAGTTTGGCATTTCCTCAGAAAGCTAAATATAGTACTACCATATGATTCTGCAGTCCTACTACAATGTATATACCCCAAACATTTGAAAGCAGGGACTAGAACAGATATTTGCACACTAATGTTCATAGTGGCATTCTTCACAATTGCCAAAAGATGGAAGCAACCCAAGTGTCCATCAACCAATGAATGGTAAATAAAATGTGGTATATACATACAGTGGAATATTATTAAGCCATAAAAAGGAATGAAGTCTTGATACATGCAACAAAATGGATGAACTTTGAAGACACCATGTTCTGTGAAATGAGACAGTCACAAAAGGTCAAATATTGTATGATCTTACTGATTCGAAACAATTAGAATAAGCAAAATCACAGTCAGAATCTAGAATACAGGTTACCAGGGGATGGGGTGGGGACAGGGAAAGTTAAGGCTTAAAATAAAATGTCTTATATTTGGAATGATGAAAATGTTTTGGTAATGGATAGTGCTGATGGAAGTACAACACTGTGACTGTAATTAACAGCACTGAAATATATATCTGAATTTAAAGGGGAATGGATAAATGGTATATATAGTAACAGAATAACTTTTTTTAAAAAGTCCCTGGAACTTCAATATACAGTCAACCCTAAGTCAAACCATGACTATATAGTTAATAGTACAATTATAAAAATGTGCTTTCATAAATTGTAACAAATGTTCCACACCAAAGCAATGTTTTGGTGGTGGGCTGGGTATATGGGGATTCTATATTTTATTCAAGATTTTCTGTAAATCTACAACATCTCTAATTAAAATAAATAAAAAATTAAAAGTAAATGTCCACAGCAGCAGGTACTTTTTGCTGAGAGCCTACATATAGGCCAATATGGTAGATGTTTTACACATATTTATTATATTCTCTTTGCAACTAGGGTCCACTGAGATAAAGAAGAGGAAGCCCCAGAACGTGAGAAAAAGAGGGCAGGGATAGAGTTGGAAATAATTTGTCCACATAAAACTGTATTTCTTTTCTCTGCCTCTCAGGTGAGACTAGCTTCTTTATTTCCCCTCTTGCTAAGAGTTTGTGCCAAGTATATGTCACCTAACAGATTGACTTGTTAAGGATTCTTGGCCTCGTTTTACAAATAAGGAAATGAAAACTCAGAGGTTAAGTAAGCTGTCTCATACTACATACATGGGGAGTTGCAGAATTAAAACTGACCTAGGTCTTTGTGACTTCAATGCTTTGCTCTTTCTATGTCTGAAAACTAAATAAAGAGCAAATAAAATTCCCATTTAATGTCATATGACACAGTTAATAATGCTCATAATAGTATACTGTATGCCAATGAAGCAAAAACAATTCATGTAAATAATGATACAAATAACACACATAAACGTAAACTGTCCTGGGATTAATAGGGGAAGATCTATAGGTATGTGCTGATGGTTGGGGTGGGAACGAGGCAGAGAGGAAGCAATTCTGATGTCTTCCTCCGAGCCCTACCCCAAATGTCTTGGATTGCATTAATTCTTCTCTTGATCATTTTTTCTCTCCTCATAAATCCTCAGTTTAATCTCCTCATAGTGTCTGGGAGTTATGGGGCAAATATACCCTTTCACCTTCTCTTTCCAGCTGGAAACGGGAGAAATTGGGGCACAGGTTGGGAAACTCAGATAGGGAAGGAGGCCATTCTCTACTATCTGAGATTCTTGCATGTTTACCAGGTACCTCACCTCCCCTTAAGAAATATCATCTTCCGCCAATGTTCAACTCCCTTTGAAAAAGGGATGGTGTTTTATTTGGGAAAGAAGCCAGGGTAGGTCTACTCACTTTCATGATCATACGTAAGCTTTACCACTGACACAACTGGTATAAATATCCAGTTTCACTTCTCATCTATGGAATTTTTTTTTTTTTTTTTTTTTTGTAGATGGCATTTTGCCTACTTTTTTGCTTTGCTTGATCTTGCATCAAAACACAGCTTAATTATTAGTTATTAAAAGTGCCGTTTATTCCTTTCAAAAGTTATGTATCTAGAATAACTTCTATATTCTCCTTAATCATATACTCTATGTCAGTGTACAGTGATCGATGGCTTAGTTTTCCACACACTAAATGGATTGTGAGCTCCTTGAGGGCTCTTGATACTCATTTATTTATATATTCCCAATGCTGGGCACAGTCCCTGGGGCTGAATAAAGATATGACAGGTTAATGTTCATCATGGAGAACCTTCCCTATAGGTGGAGACCAAGGACATCAATCTCTCATTAGCTCATGTCCAATTCCTGCAAGTGGCATCATTGCACATATTAAACAACATTCTTCCTCTCAAAAATCATAGATTAATTTGGGGTCAGAGGTAAAGGTATAAAGGACTAGTTGAGTTCTCAGCTATGTACTAGAGGTTAGATTAAGTAAAACTCAATGACCTTTCTCACCTAACTCACAGTTTTGAGAGAACAGCCATTTCGATGGGTATTATGGGGGTGAAGGGAGAGATGACAGAATCAGGCCCTTTGGGCGAAAGTGGCAATGGGAGAAGCAGGGAAGGCAGCACCATTTTGAACAGTAAGAAGGAAAACAGGCTCCACTGATAAGAGAAAGGGGATCCAAGGAGAATGAGCAAATGGGGCAGGGTTGGAGATAGAAAATATTTGGCAAAGGAATCTCTGTTTTCCTTCACCTCAGCTGGAGTCAAGGGGAAGTGCCATCTAACAGATTTGCTGCATAGTATTGGAGTTCCTAAGACAGACACCTTTACTCAAGCATGGCTGTGGCCACTAGGAGTCGCCATGACAGAACTGCCAAGTGGTCCTTGCTCTGTCAGAACTATCCTGGGTGCTGGCAAAAGTTTAGATTCTGTTTCAAAGTATCATTATGGATCAGTATTTCACAAAATGCAAAAGTGTCCTACTGGGAGCATTTCTTGAGCTTTTACACTCCTATATTGAGTTTCCAATGAAATCAGGAGATGAATGTAAAAATACATTTTTTTTTTTTTTTCATTTTAATTTACATTCAGTATAATTTACCATTTTTAGTGTACCGGTCTATGAGTTTTACCAAATCCATACAGTCATGTAACCACCAACACCAGCAAGATGTAGAACAGCTCCCTCACCACAAAACGCTCCCCGATGCCTCTGGATAGGCAAGTTCCCCACGCAATCCAGTCATCTGTTTTCTTTTCTTTCTTTTTTTTTTTTTTTAGATTTATTTATTTACTTTATCCATTTTAAACCCCCCCTTCCCTATTTGCTGTTTTGTGTCCATTCGCTGGGCAATTCTCTGTGTCTGTTTCCTGCCATCTGTTCTCATCCTTCTCCTCCAGTCTTCACCAGGATTCGATCCTGGAGTCCTCCGATGTAGGAGAGAGGTGTTCTGCCACCTGCGCCACCTCAGTTCCTGGTTTTCAGAGCTTTTGGAGCATCTCGTCTTGTCTCTCCCCTGTTCCGTCATCATCTTGCTGCATGACTCCCGGGGCCTGGCGGCCCACCGGCACACACAGCCTGGCAGCCCATGCGCCTTCTATATATATATATTTTTTATTTTTTTTATTTTACCGGGAGGTCCCGGGGATCGAACCCAGGTTGCTCCATATGGCAGACGGACGCCCAACAGTTTGAGCCACTTCCGCCCCCAAGTCTTCTGTTTTCTGACCCTGAAGTTGTGCTGTTTGGGGAATCTAAAGGGTACCATATAGCATGCAATGTTCATTGCATTTTAAAATCAACTTCAAAATATATACAAAAAACACACATTAAAAATGGGTAAATACATTTTTAAAATATTGTCTGGATTCTGGCTATTCATATTTGGGGAAAATCTTTACCATTCCCTTAAATTCTTTAGTATTAAATACTGCATGGAACATTTGAAATGATTTTAATGTGTTAATTAGAAATAATGGGCCATTCTTTGGCTCTCTTTTGAACTGAGGCTATTGCAATAAAATATTTACTATTATAAGCAATAGTACTAAGCAAAAGCATTCAAGTGAAAGTTCCCATTAAAAAAAAATAATTGGCTTATGCATTTTAAGTACCACTAAGTGATACAGAAAAGCCAAACATGCTTTAAAATATGCCAACTAGCTACTTCTACTAGAAAACCATGCCCGTTCACATTTGCAAGGGTCTTTTTCAATTTTACTTTGCTTAAAGGAGACAAAAGATCCAAATTTTAACTCGTCTGTTTTGAAAGTATGTGGATTTAAGTGAATGACTAAAGGCAACACTTAAACAATGACACCTGGTGAGATACTATTGCATGCTCAAAAGAACTGGGTATTTGTTTATCCAACAAACTGCTTCCTACAGTGTAAAACACACTCACACGCATACACAAATTAAAAACAGTAAACTTTACTCAGTATTGGATACTAGTAATTTCGACATTTACAATATTTAAATACCAGTTGACATAAGTAGACCTTTATTTAATAAATCACCTTATAAACTGTGACTGTTAGTCATTTAATTGAGATTGTAAAAATAGGCAAACAGGCACCCTCTGCTCATAAATATCCATCAACATCAGAGGTAAGATACTGACATGTTACTGTTTAAATGAGGTATACCTTCCTAAGTAATTTCATGCACTGCCATGGTTTCAGCTACCATCGATTTGCTCATCACCTACTTCTATCTGTAGCCTAAGCCTTCCTCCTAAGTTCCAGATTCATATAATCTATACGTACATTGTGCTTTTCATCAGGCACTTCAAGCTTAAGCAATTCCAAATTGCACTTATCATATTTGCCTTCACTCTGTAATGTTTCTCTTACTTTTGCTTCTTCTGTAATGTTCCATGTCTCACCGAATGCCTGTACTATGAACCCAGATGCCTAAGTTGGAAATCTAGGATTCACCCTCAGGTCCTAACACAACCTTCAAATCATGAAGCTAATCAATTACTCGATCCTGTTGATTTGATGTCCTCTCAAGCCCCTCAATACTTCTCCCCACTGCCCCCATCATTCCTTTGGGTTGGACTACGCTACTTTCTTGGATTGGTGGCTTGCAGCTAAGTGGGTTTTTGTCTCCAATCTTTCTACCAATCCAGTCCGTGCTCTCCACTACTGCCATGGTGATCTTTTAAAACCATAAACTTGTCCTGTACCTCCCCTACTTAAATTTCATTCAGTTGCTTCCCAGTGCCTGTGGAATAAAGGTCAAACACGTTAACTTGTCCCACAGTGTCATTCCCAGCAAGGCCCTTGCTTATCTCTACAGCCCCCTCCCTGCATCGCCCTCCTGTGGCACTTTACACTAGATGCACTGAACATTTAGTTACTCAGCAAACCTTTAGTCATCTTTCATTCTCCAGAAAGCCTGATCTGTTCCCTAATTAGGAGATGAGTCCTTCTCAGGTAATCCCTGAATATCCTGTACTTTATCAACTGAGTTTTATTGTAACTTCCCTGTGTTATCTGACTGTATACCCTGAAAAGCTACCAATTATGGAATGGACTTCTCTGAAAAAAATTAAATACCTAATGCCTACCACCTAATAGGTAATCCGTGTCTTTTCAAATGAATGAATGAGTACTTAGCTTTACTCTTTACATTATATGCCTTTGTTATTTATTCAGAAAAGGCTTTCTAAGATCTCCATTGGACAGTAATCCCTTTACTACTTTAGTGTGAAATGCTCTGGGTACTTGAAAACAATAATACTGATTTCTTCAAGACTCTTCTGTTTTTTAGGTTTCTCCCTAACTTAGATCCACATTCACAATGCCTGGTCCATAATTACAAAATACTTACTGTACTGAAATAAAAACTTACAAACCAGGTAATTATAATTATTCAAATGTATTGTATATTTTAGACATATTTACAGTTTATATGAGTTTTAAAAAGGCATATTTTAATCTGTGGAGTTCATTTTTTTCTGATTCAGGCTTTAAATGATGCTCTATATAGTAGAGGAATATTGTCTTAATCAAACAGTATTGCTTAAGACAATGAAATGAAAAGCCATGGACTAGGAGAAAATATTTGCAAAACACATAGCTGATAAAGGTCTTTTATCCAAATATACAAAGAACTCTTAAAACTCATCAAGCAGAAACAAACAGAAAAAAAAAACAATTAAAAAATGGGCAAAATATATAAAAAGTCACCTCATCAAACAAGATATACATAAGGCAAATAAGCATATGAAAAGATGCTTAATATCATGTCATTAGACAACTGCAAATTAAAATAACAATGAGATATCACGATGCACCTATTAGAATGGTTAAAATCTAAAACCCTGACAACACTAAATGCCAGCAAGGATATAGAGCAACTAAATTCTTATTAATTGCTGGTGGGAATGGAAAATGGTACAGCTACTTTGGAAGACAGTCTGGCAGTTTCTTACAAAGCTAAACATAGTTTTACCATAAAAGCCAACAATTACACTCCTAGGTATTTACCCAAATAAGTTGGAACTTATGTCTACATCAATGTTTATAACAGCTTTATTCATAATTGCCAAAAACTGGAAGCAACCAAGATGTTTTCAATAAGTGAATTAATAAACAAGCTATGGTAATCCATATGATGGAACATTATTATAAAAAGAAATGAGCTATCAAGCTACAAAAAGATATGGAGGAGACTTAAGTGCATATTGCTAAGAGAAAGGGGCCAACTATATTCTGGAAAAGGAAAAAACTACAGAGAAAGTAAAAAGGCCAGTGGTTGCCAGGAGTTGGTGGGGGCAGGAGAGATGAGGAGATTTTTAAGAACTCTATGAAACTGTAATAGTAGATTCATGACATGCATTTGTCAAAACCCACAGATCTGTATACAGAAAGAGTAACCCTTACTGTAAACTATGGACTTTCGTTAAAAATATATTAATAATGGTTTATCAAGTATAAAAAATGTACATGGGAGGTCCCGGTTTTGGTTCTCAGTGCCTCCTAAAGAAGACAAACAAACAACAGCAAGACAACGAGCAGACAACAGCAGACAACAAGCAAAAACAAAGCGAGGAAGTGGATGTGACTCAAGCAATTGAGTGCCTACCCCCCACATGGGAGGTACCAGGTTCAGTGTCTGTTGTCTCTTAAAGAAAAAAAAAACAGACAACAAGAAAGCAGGGAGCACAAACAACGAGGAAACAGATGAGGGGGCCATCTCAGGAGAAAAAATGTACCCCAATAATTCAAGATAATAATAATAGAGGAAACTATGTGTGGGGTGGTAGGCAGACAAGGAGGAGAGAGATATATGGGAACTCTCTGTACTTTCTGCTCAATTTTTCTGTAAACCTAAAACTGCTCTAAAAATTAAAGTCTATTAAAAAAAGAAATGAAAAAGAACTATAAAAAAATAAAGAATATGTGCTACTAACAGTCCCTATGCTAAAGCTGGAAAAGATTTGCTATTTAATATGTTTCTTATTCACAGGCAAATCCAAGTTCACCTACCAAAAAAACAAACTCACTAAAAAAATTAATAAATCATAGATTTCAAGTCTTGCCATAAGTACCCCATCAACAAAATTTGTCTCTCCTTACATTTTCAAATGCATTAGTGAATTCATTTGTTCCAATGATGAGATCTGCATCTACATTTTTAAAGTTGGATCAACCCACAAATGAACAACCACAATAAATCTATCATTTAGAATATTTTCCTGATTTGGCTTAAGTCTGCAGACCAAGTCACGGGAGCTAGATATGAGGCTTCTATTGCCAAGTGATGGCTGGAACCCACTTCGATTTCACATGAACTTGGAGAAGATTCAAATCGGCAACTTGTTCAATAATTGCTTCTAGCAGCCTCTTCCCTGAGCAGCAAGACTCTGGCTCATCAATGCTTCTGCTGTCCAAAGAGATAAAAGCAAAAGCCAAACAACAAACATGGGAAGAGCTGCAGCACTGAGGAGCTTCCCCTTAAACAATGTTTCCTCATTTTAATTTTCATGTCTACAAGTTTCTCACTGTCTATGGGGAAGTTGTTAGAAATATTTATTACTAAGCAGAAGGTCAGTAGGTCTGAAAGGGACAGAGAACATTTATGACCATGAGAAATTGCTGGAGAAGCAACCATTTTCCTCTCTCTCTTTAGAAAGAGAACCCCAGTTTTTTTTTATTGGGCACATAACCCCCCAGAATAAAAGAAGAAATATATTTCCCAGCCTTCCTTGCAATCACGTGTGGCCAGGGGACAAATTCTGACAAGTAGCATGTAGGGGAAAGTATTGTATGAGGCTTCTGGGAAGTCTCTTTAAAAGGAGGGTGTTCACACTTATTTCTCCTTCCTCCTTCCCACTGCCTAGAATGTTGTCAGAAGGCTGGAGCTCAAGCAGCCATCTTGGTTCATGAGATGAGAATGGTGGAGCAGCAAGAGAGAGGGAGTCTGTACCTGATGATTATGGAGCTGAGGTAGCCCTGACTGCCTCCCTCCAGAGAGACCAAGCAAGCAAGCAAGCAAGCAAGCAAGCAAGCAAGCAAGCAACCAACCAACCAACCAGTTCTTCTATCTTAAAGCCACTGTTACTTTAGGAGTTTTGTTATTTGTAATGTAACCCCATCCTTATTGATAATTAACGTACTACTGCTATCAGGTTCTATGCTAAATGCTTACCTTACAGCAACTATGCAGGTAGGAATTATTATCCCTATTTCATGGATGAGGAAAAGTGAGGTTCAGACATGTTATATAATTTACCTAATGAAACTCAGGTAGTAAATGACAGAGTCAGCAATCCCAGGTTACATTCTGGAACTTACATTCTTTTTTTCTTTCATGATCCCTATACTGTGTGGACATCAATCTCTCCTTGTGTGCCTTTTGCTAACTAAATCTCTTAATCTTTTTAACCCCTTTTAAAATGAAGATTAAAACCCTATGCCTACTCATGTTACTATTGTGAAGATAAATGAGTTTATTATTGGAGCATAATCACCTTTTAATTTATGTATATAATTAAAACCATTATTATAAAAAAAATTTAACAGAAAAATCAGTTGTCATATAAGGAGGCTTAATTTCCAGCATATCCAAAATTAACTAGTTTGTACCAAAAACCTGTACGTGTTTAAACTGGTTTACAAAATCAGACTCCAAATTACTAATTAACTTCCTGTTCTAGAACTTCATTCTGTGTGGTCTGGCATTTTACTGAATTGTGTTTAACCACTCAGTCTGCAGTTTTGTCTTGTCATCCTGCTGTGCCGGCCTTTTAATAAAGGTGTCTCTAGTTAAAGACTGGAAGGAAAGCAGATTGCACTGTCTTAACCAACTCATATAAAAATATCTTTGGGCCTGTAAATTAAAAAGGGTACAATTTGTTTATCTGCAGTATAACTTTGCAGTTTTAGAAAAGTTGATCCACATTTCTTGGCCTAAGGTTTTATTGTTTATTTTCCTTCATTTCCCAAATACGTTGCACTTCATGCTTTCTAAGGATGAGACCATCACTAGTATTCTGGCTTCCCTATTCATAACGTGGCTGAAATAGCTAAAATGATCTAATGTTAAACAGAGGTGGATTTAAATCCTGGCTATATGACTTTAGGCATATTACATAATGTCTCTAACCTTTGGTTTTCTCATTAGTGAAATGGAGATAAAAATAAGATCTATATTCATAAAGTTGCTGAGACATTTAAAGGAGATAATGCTTGTAGAGGTCTCGATTAGTTTCCTCCTGCTACTGTAACAAATCACCACAAACTCAGTGGCTTAAAACAACACAAATTCATTATCAGACACTTCTGCAGATCAGATTCCAGCACAGGTATGTAGCAGCCCTGGTGGTCTCCAAAAGGTATGTCAGCCTAGAACCTGCAAATGTGACCTTACTTGGTAAAAGGGTATTTGCAGATGAAAATACAGTTAAGGATCTCAAGGGGGGATCATTGTGGATTAACCCGGTGGACCCTAAGTTCAATTACAAATGAGAAGGCACATAAAGGTGACAGCCATGTGAAGGCAGAGGCAGCGACTGGAATTATGTAGCCACAAACCAAAAGACACCTGGAAGAAGCAAGGAAGGATTCTCCCGTAGAGCTCTCAGACGTGCACAACACTGTCGAAACCTTGGTTTTGAACTTTTGGCCTCCATAACTACAAGAAGATTAATTTCTGTTGTTTTAAGCCACCAGTTTATGGTAATTTGCTATGGCAGCCTTAGGAAACTAGAACAGGGTTTCACTGGACTACAACGGGATCAGCAGGACTACGTTTCTTTCTGGAGGTTCCATGGGAAAATTCTTTTGTCACTTATTCAGGGCGTTGGCAGATTTCAGTTCCTGAGGTTATGGGGCTATGGTTATCAGCTTCTAACTTCTAAAGAGACCACCCACATTCCCGGGCTCACGGCCGCCTTCCTCCAGGTTCAAAGCTGGTGATGGCTAGTTCTTACTTCAAACTTCTCCTGCGTCTTCTTCCGTTATCATGCTCTCTGACCAACCTTTGTCTTCCTCTTTCTATTGTGAGGGCTCAGGTGATTACGTTGGGTCCGCCCAGATAACCCGGGATAACCTCCCTCTTTTAAAGCAAGCTTTGCTCCATCAGCAACTTTAATTCCCTTTTGCCATATAATGTAATATATTCACAGGCATCTGGGATCTGGAGATGGATGTCTTCAGGGGCGTCTGTCACAAGCTCTGAACATAGTATCCAGAGTGTAATAAGTACTTGATAGGTACTAGTAATAGCCAATATTTGCATCGACACTTTGCTAAGTATTTTATGGATATTTGTGCATTTGAGCCACAAAAGAGTCATCATAACATTAGGTAGGTTCTGATATCAGCATCCCTATTAACCAATGAGGAAGTGAGGCACAGAAAGATTAAATGACTTCATCTCGCTAGAAGCACAATAAAGATATGAACCCAGGCCATCTGGCTCCAGGATTTGAGTTTTCAACTAAGCTTTATGTTGAATGTTATTCTAATAATTAGAAAACCAAAAATGACTTTGTTTAAACTAAAGACCAGGGATGCTAAATTCTTTCAATGTGTGACAATAGCAATATTGGTATTTATTTGCATTGCTGCTGTTATATCATCATTTCTAATTTCTACTAAGATGCCGAGCCATTTTTAGTGAGGACCTGGGTCCAGGACTAAACTTCCTTAATTATTCTTCTTTGAGTCTCTTCAGTGAGGGTGACTGGGGATGGAAATTCTTGCTTTAAAAAAAAAAAAAAAAGGTATTTTATGTAGGGAGAGATTAAAATCTAGTTTCAGATGTTAAAAAATGTTCTTGATCAAAATGAAAGTATTACCAAAGAAGAGTACTAATAATTTGGTTAGTAAGCACTCCATATTCTACTGAAATGCCAGAATACTGAAAACCTACTTCAACATCAGCGTGGAAAATAAGAAAAATGTGAATCACCACTTTTTTGGACAAGAGAATACCTTTCATTCTCCTGCACAATTATATCTCCCTTCTTCCAGGAAGAAAGAGCCCTGGGGGAGGCTCTGGGTTTACAATCCAAGCTGACCAGGCTGCCCACTTGCACCTGAACCAACTTTTTCATGGGATTCTTTGAAAAATCTGGAGCAGAAGCTGAAAAAGAAGAAAGAAGAGAGTGAGAATTGGATAATTGGTTAATTTAAAAAATAAGCTCCTGTAAATTTCAAATGTAGAATTAGCATCCATTTTTAAAGTCTGCATGGCAAACAAAATGTCAGAACTTGACATAAGATTTACTGTGTATGATGCAGGATTTTAGTGCTAAAAAGTGATTTATGCAATTACGTTTCCTGGCAAGTTCTAAGTCTTGAGACAAACACTCTTCTTTAAAGTAGAAACTCATTCTTAATTTTTTAACTTTTTATTTTGAAGCTCTTTAAAACTTACAGGACAGTTACAAAACTAATATAAACTCCATGTAGAGAATTTCAACATAACCCCCTCCCCCAGACACCGAGATCCACCAATTTTAACATTTTGCCACATTTACCCACCCTCCCTCCCTCCCTCCCTTTCCTCCTTCCATTCATCACCTATCTATCTAATCTATCCATTTTCTGAACACTTGTGTAGGTTGTATACATCATGCTCCTTGAATAGTTAATATTGCCATGTATATTTCCTAAGCACAAGGAAATTCACTTAAGTGCAGATATCAAGTTCAAGAAATGTTACATTGATACAATGTTTACACTCTATATTCCAATTTTTTTCCTATGTCCCAATAATGTCTCTGGAGCCTTTTATCTGTGCTAGATTGCACCCAGGTTCATATATTACATATAACTGTCATTGGGGGTAGGGGGTAAAATATCAACATCTATTCTAAAAGTTTCATGTGATTAGGTTTAACTTCATAGTTGGGGGAAATATTTATAATGTGTATTATTATATTAACTATTCTGACATTACAGGAAATATTATAATACGTTGTAAACATTAGGTTTGCTAATAATGTATGTTTACCCAGACAAAGAGTTTAGAGAATAGCTCCAGACTAAAGCGTAGGGCCTCCCTGGTCCTTTCTGCACGTGCATCTTGCACCTATGACCTGAAGAACTTCCCTGTTTACACAGTCCTGAATATCCCCTCTTCTCTGGGAAACAGCCTTCTGATGGGCCCAGTCACTGCACTATATATTCTACAGCCAGCAATCTCTTCCCCAGGCAGCACAACGCAGTTGCTCTCTTACAGTATCCTGCAGGAGAGCTCTGTGAGTCACCTCCTACACACAGGGCAAGTTCTAGGCGAGCTGATCCCTCAGGCTGTCACCAGATAGATGGGGCCAGAGATTCAGAGTGGGAGCACATGGCTCCACCCAGAGCTGGTGAGGGGGATGGTAAAGGCAGGGATAGGGCTGGTCTCTTTTGTTGACCTCTAGGACACAGCACTTGGCACAGTACCTGACAGTTTTAGGTGCTCAGTAAATGTTTTTAAAATGAAGGCTTGAGTATTGAATTAATATATATAAATTTTTGTAAAATATCAACATCTATTCTAAAAGTTTCATATGATTAGGTTTAACTTTCCATTCTTATATTAACTTTATGATATTACATTAAATATTATAATATGTTGTAAACATGTTTGCTAATAATGCATGAAATACTGGTCCAGAAACATCTGAATATTAAAGATCCATAATAATGTATCATTTGAATGAAATGATATGGACATTAACAGCTAAATGTTAATCAGAAAGTCCCTCCTTTAACAGCAAATGTAGAAAAATGTTAAGAACCTAGTGCATCCCCCAAATATCTAATGCTTTTTGTTATGGAAAATCCCAGAGAATATAATTTCTTTTTTATATATGGAGACCATACAGTGAATTATACAATTGTGAATAAAGCAGACATGTTATAGAAAGATAGTTGGCCTTAAGAATTAAGATCCTGAGAGAATATCAATTTTAATTAAAACAAAAAATAATTATTTTTCTTGGAATAGTAACGTATACATCTACTTATATATGTGAATTATTTTATATGTCTTTCTTTCACAAGACTGACTCTGGTGATCATAACTAAACAAGTTAGAGGGCATCCTCTAAGCCTGACAATGGTGCAACAGTGAGGATATTTCACCATATCTCCCTCCCTTCCTTCCTCTCTCTCTTTTTTCTCTCTCCCTCTTTCTCACGCTCTCTTTCTCTCTCTCTCTTCCCTTTCTTCTCTCTTTTCTTTCTCCCTCTCTCTGTTTCACTCTCCTTCTCCTTCTCCCTTTCCCTCTTTCAGCAGACAGTTTGTTGGCTTTTCAGTTATTTGCAATTTAAAGTGTCCTTATGGACAATTGTCCTAAACATGATAGAGCATTTTGTTTTTCTCTTCTCCTATACCCAAAGAGCAAGAAGTAGAAAATAATCCAGACTTTCAAGTAGTTGAGCCTTAGTTAATTAAAGTTTCAATATGTCTAATGTCAGCTGCTTCAAGCAGCTATTAAAGACAAAAGGAATTTCTTTTGAATCGGTAAATGTTTGATTCAAATATTGGTATTTACTCTCATGGACCAGCAACAGAAAACACCAAAGTCACATTTTCTTTTAAAAGTCATTGTTTAGTTTGTAATGTTGGAGTTGTATATGGATATCTTAGGCCAACACTTTCTCCTTGACGTTGATTTACTTGAACCATTAGGTCTTAATTCCAACCATACTTGCTGCTTTGTCTTAAATAATTGTTAAAATGTACATCTTGATTAGAAACCCCAAACGATTAAGTTATAATATAACGGGTATTATTAAATGTAGAAATCTATTATGAAAAGTAAAAAAAAAATTTTTTTTTGGTACAATGGAATATTTAAGAAAAAAAATTAAGAACAGAGAAAATTAGTCTTACCAACAACCTTGAGTTCAGCACTGGAATAGATGAGGCCATGTTTGTTTTCTGCTATACATTGGAACATGCCAGAATCAGTCACATTTAGGTTTGCTATTGTAAGTGCACCATTTTCTATTTGTATTCTCTCCTAGATTAATATAAAAGCATCTTGCATAAAAACAAATATACTTTTTTAAAAGAAAATGAACACCATTAACTACCATTTCAATCACACACAAACCTCTCACATTATCCTCAGAGTTTTTGGCAATCTAATCTGAAATTTAGCACATTTGAAATGTGAAAGACTTATTTAACATAACAGCCACACATTGGGAATACCAATAAACATCCTTCAGTCTAAAAGTAAAAGTAAATCAGTAACACAAATAACAAAACAACATGTGAATATTGTAGCCATTTTATTTTTTCCCCTATAGTTAACGTTTCTGATTTTCAAATATGCACCATGAGGCTGATTTCTTTCCTGTCAAATAGAAAGGTCTTTCCCATATTTTTAATCATACAAGTTTAAGGCATTAAAAGTAGGGTTATAGGAAACACAAATATTTATCAGGGTATTTAGGCACTGTGAAAAGTTATGTATGGAAATTTGAAGGGACATAATTGACTTAATACACAATTTTTAAAAGAGCAAAAATTACATGGCTTGAGAAGGAGAGTGATTGAGAAAGTAAGTAACCATGTAATAGGGTAGCCAAATAATAGACACATTTATTCTCCAAAGGCCATACCAAGTTGCTAAACAGAAAAAATAAAATTATATTCTACATTTGATTAAAGGCTTTCTCTAATCTATACCAAAAACATAGTATGTTCTCATAGACTAAATTCATAAAATCACCTTTTCTCAATGAAAGTCAATGTTGAAAAGATCTCCTTGGCAGACTGGGTGCTTGTTTTTTGTTTGTTTTGTTTTGTTTTCCCTTTATCACTCCTTAGATGCAAATGAAAGTGTGTGCAAATTCAACAGTTTCCTTAATTACTAAGTACTAGGGAATGCATTTACTTAACACAAAGTGGAGAGAGGGGAATTAACCAGGCACATTACCTTACCTCTAGCACCAGGGCATCTCCATTTTTCAACCAGCGGTAGGAGGGTTTGGGCTTACCACTCGCCCGGCATTCCCAGTAAAGATTGTCCTCCACAGCTATTTCCACATCCTTTATGATTTGAACCCAATGAGGCTTTGCTGAATTAAAAAGAAAAAAAAAATCAAGCCAACCAGCAAATACAGGTAAATATCAATGGACAAAAGACCGTAAGCAACGAATTAAAATAAGAATAGTGACTGGAATTATATTTAATTTACTTAAGTATGTACTAATTGGATATATGAAACATTTCTAGATTTGAGGAATGGTTGTGATTCCCTAAACCAAATTCATTATGCTTTCTCTGCTTTCAAAATTCTAGGCACTGTAATATATTCTTCAGATATCTATTAGTAGGGTTATACAGGTACAACAAAATTGATTTGTTTTTCCAAGTGTATTTTTGAATCATGAGATCACAATTGATGACAACTTAATACCTGAGTGACAGCAGATACCAGTCTTAATTATGCACTAAAAATTAACATCCATAGAAGATAAACTTCAATAGCTGAAGAAAAACATTTCCCTCAAGTTAGAAATAACTCTTAATTAAATACAAACCAGTGAGCATCTTATGAACCTATGCGCAAGTTAAAATGAAAGCAGGAAAAGATGGACAAATTGGTTTAATTTGAATCATATGATTTTTTACCAGAAAAAAAGAAGTAACTCATGCAACTTTAAATTATGTATGCAAATCACTTGGATCAAGTGGAGTTATCATTTTCACTTAGGGTTTAGAAGATATTTGGAAAATTCTTTTTACAGATGAAAGCAACATACCATTTACAATGAAAGTCATTCAACACACACAGTATATTCAGCCAAGTCTCAGCTTGTGTTTTAGATCCAAAACTGGGCGGAGTGGGGATGGGAGTGAGATGTCTTACTGGCTTCACATTGCATTATGCATAGTATGTGTACTGTGGGATTCTCATGTGCATCTTCCACATGGAGATGTAGTTTATCTATTTCTATTTAATTGCAACCAAGGGAATATTTGTCTTTTCCATTTCTATTTCATAAAGTTGATCTTATATAAATGAAATTAAAATGAAACTATGGCTATTTACCTTTTAGAGAAAATGTATAGATCTATGTGTTTCCTTATTTATTTATTTTTTTTAAATATATATATATATAAACTACTTGCCCAGTCTGAAGTGTAGTTGTGTCCAAAATCACTTCTCTCCACTTTATATTAAAACAAATGTTCTTCTTTCAGGAATTATCAGCATAGGATGGAATGAGACTGCAAATAGACCCATGCATGAGCCTTTGACTAAGACCTGAATTTCTAGCAAATAATTTCCACCGGCTTCCCATTCTAATATTCTTCTTCTCCAAATGGAAAAAAACAAACAAACATTTGCTGAATTAAGCCAATTCTGAGATTATGACTGCCAAGTTAATGGTGATTTCTCCCTTTATTCCATCATAGAAGATAAAATTATTCTATCAGATCACTCTTTATATAAAATATTAGAGCAGATAATCAGAATTGTGGGGCATTTATATAATGTACTAGTCATAATCCAGAATTGTAGGGTAACCTTCATGAAACTCTCTATCTCATTAATTTCTAATTGATTTCTTAGGTACATATTTTATTACTGCCATAATAAATAAAGCAATAGTCTATCTCCTTTTCTAAGCATGGTAGATGCTTTTCTAAGCATTGGTTGTCTCTTGTACATCTATTTCCTCTCTCCTTTATCCTTCAAAGAACCCCAATTTTTGTTGAATTAACTTTTCTTCCCTCATCTTACATTATCTATAAAATCCAGGGAAAGCTCTTAAATTGTCTAAGCCAATTGTAGTCATCCCATTTTCCTTGCCAGTGATTGCCTTAGGAATGAATATGATGTAGTTGATGAGATACGAGAAGATGCCTAGATATTTTGGGGAAATGGAAGGATGAACAAGGAATCATGTGCTGGTCACTGGTAGCAGCCATTTTGTGAACATGAGAGAAACTAATGAATGGACAAAGTAGAAAGACAGAAGGGCAGGCAAAAAAATCACAGAGAAACTGTACCAGGATCTGAGTATAGGGTACTTATAGGTCAGTATAGCTTTGGATTTTCTATCACATGAGGCAATGCAATTGTTTATTATTTATGCAAGGTTGTTGTTATATGCAGCCCAAAACATTAAGGCAGTTGGAATATTATGTGTTTTCTTATAATAGTCACTTCCCTGGGTCAGGCAATGACCGTTCAGAAATAAGGAACTAATGTAGGCTATGAGAAAAAGTGAATTCTTCTGGGGGGTGGGGGGGGGAGAAGGTATTAGAGCTTACAGCAGCATGTGCTAACTGGGCACCAACCTCCATCCATCACCATGTCATCCTACCAACACAAAGACTTTGATACCTGGTTAATGTCTGTGCTGGATATTCTGAGCCTCGTCATATAATCAAATTAAGAGTTTTACAAATAGACTGGCCCATACTCCTACATCATACCTCCATTTTGGTCCTTACAGATGCTAAAATCTTCAATAATATAACAAGCATCAGTCTAATCAAATGTATTTGTGGATGTCAAAACTTTGAGATCATAAGGAGTCCTATAATTTTCATTTGTTTTTGTAAACTTTTTCCTTCCCGCAATATTTATGTATGCTATACAACTTTGGATTACAAACTATTTCAATTCCTAATTTCTAAAATAAATAGAATATAATTTGATTTGCCTTTCACAAAAGTGGTCAACTCCCACTAGTTTTACAATGTTTCTAATGATTAAATGGCAAATATATAATCATGGAGCCTATGTTTTCATATATTTTACAGGTGCACTTGATGAAATCACCTATTTATATTTTCTAAATTATGCTTTCATCAAAAACCTGATTTTCTTTTAATAAAAAAGACTTGGAAACAAATTTTGAAAAAACTCTTACCTTCCTACAAATAGAGTCTGCATAAAGGTAACATTATTATCCTTTCCTTACCCAAATTGAGCACTACATCAAATAAATTTGATTACAAACTAAAGACAGCAAACAATGCACAGATACATTATTGGAAGGGATAGAATAACATCGATGAACTCAACAAGAGCCTGAGTGTATGTGGTTTGTCTAATGCAGTAACTGCAACTTTACCCAGTAGACAGTTTTTTTCTGCTTAGCAAAGGTAAGAGGGAAAGATATAAAATCACATTTTCTAGAGGAGAGATTTGGACAGAAAAGAGATTTTTCACTTGTATTTTTATGTGTGTAAAACTTTATTCTTGGAAAGAAATACGGAATATTTCATTATCATATGAAACATTTTAAATGCAAATAAATATACTATGCCTCCAACTTTATTGCAAAATTTTGTTTTAAATTTCATCCATGACAAATGTTTGTCAGCATCTAACACAATGTTGAATAATAGAACAATGTGAACATTGAAACTGTGCTCTAACCTCGCCTCCCACCTCAATAACACTTTATAGATGAGAGAGCAAAAACTAAAAAGAGGTGAAAAGAGATAACCAGTTTACCCAAGGTGGATGGATGCTCACCATAGTAAGTGAGACGCCCTCTGGCGACATTTTTTCCTCGAGAATTTTCAGCAATGCATTCATATGAACCTGCATCTTCCTGTTGGAAATTGGGGATTTCAAGCATACCATTGAACTTCCTCAATTGAATTTTACTGGAAAATGGCAGTCCATCGCTTCTTCTCCAATAAATCTGAGGTATGGGACTAAGAAGAAAATAGTCAAGTTATTTGCCACTTTGAGCTGATGTCTGGAAGCCTTTCAGGCTTGACAAAAGGAAGTTTTTGTTAGGATAGAGCAAAGAGGCACAGGGTTTCAAATGTAGAACACTTTCAGTTGTCAATTACAAAACCCTGATGCAAAGATTTACCTTTTTAAGTTGTTATTTTGACTAAAAAAATTGTACATTTCTAGGGTTAATTCATGATTTAGAGGAAAAAACCTGAAAAAAAGTAATGCAACAAATGTACAAGAAAAGGAAAAAAACTAACCAATTTAGTTTATGAAATTAAGCGAGCATTTTCTCCAAACTGCCTATCAAGTTTTAAACAAAATTATATATTGTGCATATTTTCTATCTTTTTCTTTTGCTTCTAAATGAAAGTAACTTTTGGAAATTAAGGAAAAGGAGGACAGTTGCTCACAGCAACCTAATATGCCTGCACATAGGAATAAATGTTATAAAACTTACTTTCCAAGGGCAAAACATTCCAATTTCACAGTAGAACCTTTAGCTGCTGGAAGGGTTTCTGGAAACTGAACTTCTATTTTAGGTTCATATTCACCCATAACACCTGTAAATCCACAATAGAAAGTTATTAATTTCAAAGTTTGCCTTGGAATTGCCTTGTTTATTAAATAAAATTTTCTCTTGCTCTATTTTGAACAAGTGTCTCCTACTGATTTAAATTACTAGCTAGCCACAGGTCCTTTTAGAATTAGTGCTAAGTTGGGTCAAATATGAAATATTAATAAGCATTTAGGAATTTTGTATTCAGGATTCATAATTTACTGCCTACAGAGCAATTCTGAGAACATCACTATTCCCTTTACGTTATATAAAATGGGAGGCATTTCTTATTCTGTATGCAATATGGACATTTCTAGTCAAACTAAAATATACAATGTATTATGACTTCCTGAAATTTCCTAAAGAGCAAAAATCATGGGCGGGAATTTACTTAATGGCAGCCTGGTAACAGACACTAATCTTAAACTGACGAAATGGTTCCCTGGAGGCAAGAAACAGTGACTTAATAAATGGGAAAGATCAGATTCAATTATAACTGACTGGAAAGAAGTGCTTAGACACTTTGTGGTCATGCCATTTGCGGAATCAGATACAGCTTCGTGTAAGTGGCTAACAAATCAGATTCCTCTGCATCAAGGTCTCCCCTTAAGTAGCCATCAAAGGGTCGATGAAACAGATTTTTCTCTTTAATGAATTATTTTTAGAGATGCTTTGTTAGCCTATAATAAAATATCCAGAGCATCAAAAAACTCAATCTGGCCAAGATAAGTTCAGTGAGGCTTCATGGGATTTAACCTGTGCATTTGCACTGGACCCCATGCTCAGAAGAGCCCCAGGCACAGAAGGACCCACCCATGGTTTAATGCTCTGCTGTTGCCATCGTGAAATTCTTAATAAATTGTGCACAAGGGGCTCCACATTTTCATGGAGCCCTGCAACTTATGTAACTGGTCCTGGGTAAAGATTATGCATAGGGACCTATGACTTTAGACTATTTATTCATAACAAAGTATTCTTTGTTCAGAAATAAATGAAATATTCTTTCAAGATATATTTTTCACTTTTCCAGTTGTTTTTACTTGGATGCACAACATTTCCACTCAGAATTACACATTAAAATATTGCATACCATCAGAACGTAACACCAAAGGAGTTGGAGAACCCAGTACCCAGGCATTTGTCACCATACTTGTCACCACACATGTGTAATTTCCCACATCAGAGGGCTCCACTTTGGCTATGTAGAGGTGCCCAGTCTCCTGAGAGACAAATCTCCGACTATCTTCTTCAACAAACGATGGGTATTCGTTGAATATCCAAGCATATGATAGTTCTGATAAATTTTTTTGAAGAGAAAGACATTTCATTATTAATGAAAGTTTTCCATAGTATATTGAAAAATGTAACCCACAGGCTCACTAGATAAAGCTTCACTGGGCCCACAGATGTTGACAGACTGGAGGGCAGAGACTGTGTCCATCTCCTGCTCTTCTGAACCTCAGGCCTCAGCATAAAGCCTGGCACACAGCAAGTGCTTAATAAATATTTTCTTTATAAATCAACCTTACAGTGTGAGCCAGTTTGGATACTGACTTTCAATGCAGTGTTTTAGGATGAGTGTGAGAAACGTGGTTAGACTAGATTACTGGAAAAAACAGTTAGATTATTCCAAATCCCATGTATACTGTTGTTTCCATAAAGGCAAAGACTTTTCTCTGTGGTTTAATGCTAGAACCCTATTGTCTGCCTAGTACCGTGGCTAACACATAACAGGCAGTGAATTATTTCTACAGAGCACTGGGTTTGAGGTTTGATGAAAATAAATATTCAAGACACTTAAAATTTACACATGTATATTTACTGCCACAAAACACAAAAACAAAACAAAAAACTCAAAAGACACAGGTTTCAGGCAAAGAGACCAGCTATAACCAAGAGGTGGGGCAGGTATTGGAGTTTCCCAGAGTACTTTTGTTCCTATGATGCCCAGCTTTTTCAGGGTGACCCTACAAGGTTGCACAAAGCCCCACGCAGGGATTACTCAGTTCCACCATTTGGAAAGTAGGGCCATGTCCACAAAAACTCCAGCATGATGGACAAACTGGATAATCATCCAGATCTAATTTCTGCAGTACAGGTACATTTCTTACTATGGCATCACTTGCTCTATTAGGCACAGATTAAGTCATAACGACTCAGCATCACCCAAGCTGAGTCTCATGGAACCATGCAGCAATGACTCGTCCATGGGCCTTCACTATCAACCACCTCTTTGACAAAAGCCTGAGCTAGACATGAATATATCAGTCTAATGCCACAACCTAGAAAGAACTCAATAGGGGGGCGGATGTGGCTCAAGTGGTTGGGTGTCCGTCTGCCATATGGAGGGCCTGGGTTCGATCCCCGGGAACTCCCGGTAAGAAAAAAAAAAAAAATATATATATATATATATATATACATACATACACACACACACATATATATAGAAGGCGCATGGGCTGCCAGGCTCTGTGTGCTGGTGAGCCGCCAGGCCCCGGGAGCCATGCAGCAAGATGATGACACAGCAGGAGAGAGACACAGAGAAGAGCCAAGATGAGATGCGCCGAAAACCAGGAACTGAGGTGGCACAGGTGGCAGAATGCCTCTCTCCCACATTGGAGGTCCCCAGGATTGAATCCCGGTGAAGACTAGAGGAGAAGGATGAGAAGAGAGGGCAGGAACAGACACAGAGAATTGCCCAGCAAATGGACACAGACAGCAAGTGTGTGTGTGTGTGGGGGGGGCGGGGGGTTAAATGGATAAATAAAATAAATAAATAAATCTTAAAAAAAAAAAAAAAAGAACTCAATAAATACTGGAGGTATCGAAAGTTCCCTAGCCCTTCAGCCTAGATGAGCTCTTACTGTTACTGGAGAGCAATAAGAAATTAAGAGTGAAATATGGCTGTGGGAGTAAAAAGTGAGCTTCTAATGGTCAAAGAATAGACTAAGGTTTCTTCACTTTTCTAAGTGAATGGTCATCCCACAATGCAGCCACTTCATTTCCAAATCATAATAGTGTACCCTTCTTTAATACAGAGGATACACATAGTGCAGGTCCTCTTCAGAGACCCAGCGGAGTTATCTGTGGTTCACAAGAGTAAACATTGCGCTCCTATCAAAATAAGGCTGAGAGAGGTGTGTTTAAGAACAATACAATCAGGCTGACCATGCCAAGAGCTCTAGATACTCTTCTTAGATAAAATTCCCAAACTATGAATCTTAATCCTTGGGCCATATTTGCCTGGCCCTAGGCAAAATCATCTTTATTTCAAAGTCATGCTCAATGTTTGCGTTGCAGGTCATGGCTAGAGCCAGTCATGTGAAATGATTCTGTATTCATTATCTATTATTAGGGAGGACACTGTTCATTAGCATTCTGGTGAGAGCAATATTATTGCTGTCATCAGCATCGCTATCCCAGATGTCTCCCAACAGCTCTTTCTGGCTCATGTCTTACTCCAATTAATTTGTATTTCCCTACTGCCCTTTCTATGATCTTACAAAATTACCAATCTGATCATGCCAATTCCTGACGTAAAGCTTTCTGCCACTCCTTAGTACTCTCAGGAATGACGCAAAGTTGCTTAACCTGAATATGCGACCCTTTGTGATTAAGCTGTTGCTCAAAGCCTTAACCCCTTTGAGAAGTCCCACTTTCATCTTGCACCGGGGCCTTGGCACATGCTGTTTCATGGATCTGCAACGCCCTTCATGTCTGCCCACTCCTTTGCCTCTTCCTCTTTCAACACCAAAACCCAATCTGCCTAGATAATTTCCAAATGGTGTTCAAGGCTTGGATTTGGCATTGGGGATCATCTTCTCAGAAAAGTCTTTAAGCCTTTTCACATGGCTTGGTGCTTCTATAGAGATCAACTCTAAGCTTATTTCAATTAAAGCAATTATCACTTAACATTGTAATAAATTTACTCATCTGTCCTCCCACCATTTGTATCTAGCAACCCCCACTCCCCAAATTAACAAAAACTTCAAAGCATTTAGTTGGTCCTCAATAACTGTTTATTGAGTTAATCAAGGATAAAATTATATTACTATCTCTACGTAAAGTCCATTATGAGAGGGTTTTTTGTTTGTTTTTTTAATTTAGGACCAAGGTAAACCACCTTTCTCCAAAGCGACTGTTGCATTATGTTGTTTTGTTCTAGATTCTGGGTTGTTCGGAGCCAAGTTGATATTTAACTACAGCAACTGTGGTTGGTATACTTGTTTCTTTCTTTCCTTGACACTCTTTTATAATTTCATTAATCCAAAGAATTTTTGGAAAACATGGGGAATCAAAATAAATTTAATAAATAACAAGTACAAAAATATATTTAAGGCCCAATTACAATGGGGAAGGACATTTCCATTTGGTAGAGGGAGGAAGTAAATTAGAATACAGAGAGCAAGACAATGGCATGGGCTGAGCGAGGGTTGTGGTGGGAGTCAGAGGAAGGAGAAGCAACATCTCCTTCATGACTAGAGGAAAAGGTCTTAAATGACGGAGAACATTCTGATAAGCAGGGATAAAAGGCACTGAAGGTAGAGGGAAGAACACTTGAAAGGCAGTGAAGGGAGAGAAAATGGTGAGTGCCTGGTCTGAAAATGAAATGTGATGAATGACTGCCTTCCACCCCCGTGCACATGCAAATACTGGATGCTTCCAAACATTAGCAAATTGTACAGACACTAGGAGATAATGATTTCTAACCTCATACTGACCTTTAAATCATGCTATCATATCAGGAGAGAGTGTTTCATGAAATTCCATTAAGTCATGTGATAGGTTGTGAAATCTAAAGTTGTTTAGTGGGTTGTATTTTTAAAAAACGCTTCTCCAGAGTGGGCATCACCAGCACAAAATCCTCAAGATTGAGGAACGAACAAGCGTAAGGGGAGAATCCAACTATGGACTAAAGTAGACATTATTGTTCTAGTAGTGGAAGAAATTCTAGCATTAATATAAAGACAGTGGTCACCAGAGGTTCTGGGAGAAGGGAGAGGGAAATAGGTATAACACGGGGCATTTTGGGGACACTGGAATTGTACTGCATGATATTGCAATGATGGATACAAGCCATGAGAAGGCAGAAAACCTAATAAGCCTGGTAAGAGAAACTGAGGCATTGGCTCGTTTACCAGCATTAGCCTAAGTCACACAGGCAAGCTAAGAAGGGGCAGCTTACAAGCACACACCTTGCAGCTTGCAGCACAAACCCAAAGGCTGCGTTATCAGAAGGCAGTCAGCAAAGAGGGAAGGGGAGATTGGGGCACCACCACCACCCTCTCATCTGGCTTTCAGGTTACCTCACGCCTCATGGATGGTGACCAGAAGATTACCACTGCCGGCCAGCACACCCTGCAGAGGTCAAGGACAGCAGCCAGAAGTCAATTGCCACTGGACCTGGAGTCCTGTATCCCCAAAAAACAGGGGACCCCGGGGCAGAACGTCACATTTTCTCCCTTGAAAAAGCCCGCCTTCCACTCTGAAAGGTGTACTTTCCTTTCCTTGCTTTACCTCCTAATAAATTCTTTGCTTGCCTGATCGATTTGTGGCTTGTCTTGGAATTCTTTCTTGTGAGGAAGCCAAGAACCTAGACATTGATCACTGACTGATAACAAAACCTATAAAATTGTATGGTGCAAAGTGTAAACCATAAGGTAAGCTATAGACTCTGTTTAGTAGCAGTGCTTCAATATGTGTTCATCAATTGTAACAAATGTACCACACTAATGAGAGATGTTAATGGGGGAAAATGTGGGAGGGGGTTTAGGTGGGGTACATGGGAATCTCCTATATTTTTGACGTTACATTTATGTCATCGAAAGCTTTTTTAAAAATAAAAAAAAAAAGGGGATAAAAAAAAAATGCTTCTCCAACATCCACTCCAGAGTTGGCCTCCTGCCTACACTGATGGTGGTTTTCTCTTATAATATTACTGAATAAATGATAAAAGAAAATAAAGCTGGTATAGTAAGTTGAATTTATTCTTCATTTGTTAAAACTGGCAGTTGTATCCATAGCCCTTCAGCTCTAAGCATCAAGTCCCTCACCACTCTCCCTGGCCCCCAACCTCACCTTAGCTTTCCAAAGGACTCCATGTGTGAAATTAATATGATTGTTGCTCCCTTTCCCTTCTACGGAGCCAGATGAAAATTTCCAATGCTCCCCCATATAGCAGATCTTAGCTGGGCATTACAAATAAGAAGTCCATCTTAGTGAACTAGCTTATACTAAAATGAGAATGGCTGGTGGAAAAACTCATATTCCAAATCAGAAAACCTAAAATCTGGTAAATTCATTCAGGAGATTATTATACAAGAATGAGAATGAATGAACACTAATCACATAGGATAACTTGGAATGAATATCACACAGGTAATTTTGATTGAAAATGCTCAACACCAAGTAATACATATTGTATGATTCCATTTAAGGAAAAGTCACTGCAGCCCTCCCCCTCCCCCTTTTCTGACAAGAATCTTCTGCCTTAGGACTGAAACCTGCACTTCTCTGGCTCTGTAACCCTGCCCGTTTGATTTCATAACCTGCAGTTCTGCTTCTGTAACCATGTTTGCTTAGTTGCCTAAGGTAATGGAAAAATTCCACCCACCAACTTGCTAGCCAATGAGCCTGCAGACCCCAATAAAAACTCCAGAAAACTGGGGTTGGGGGCCCAGAATTTGGAAACCGAACTTTCCTCTGGGCCCACGCATGTAATAAAGCCTGGTTCCTCTGCTCCTCCAAATGCCATTTCGGGTTTCTCATCGCGACAGCCACAACATTTGGTTCCCTGACTGGGAAACCCAACCAAGCAGGCCCATTGTGCCTCCGCTTGGGACCGAAGGGCGCAGCCAACGGCGATCTCCAAGCGAACGAGGTAGGCGCCTCCTGTCGTCTTGATGGGACCTCCTTCTGAGGCGGACCCCCACGGGCCACGTCCCCACGTCCCAGTCAGACTCAAGAGAGAGAGATGGACTGAACGATATCAGAAGACTTTGGAAAGGTAAGCACCAAGGTGCCAAGGCCCAGTCAGGCCCGTCTCTGGACGGAAGAGGAGACTGATCACCTCCTAAGGTCTCACGCGATGAGACTCAAGTATAGGGCAATTCCTGTGGAGCGATTGTTTAACCTCTGAGTGATTGTGTGCATGAATGTAGACGGTAGGGGCTTGCGCATATAGTACCGGTTTGTGGTCCCACGGCCTGTGCCACAGGGTCAGCGTGGGCCCCAACCTGTTTCCGCGGCTACGTCATCCGGCATAATGGCCCACCTGGAAAATTGTCCGGATGCCTTGGCTAAGACGGGCCTAAGTTCCCGCAAGGGACGTGGGCAGGTGGGCATCTAAGTGGCCTTGAAAGAGGCACCCCACCTTTGTCTGTCTTGTGCCACTGACACGGGGTTTGGGTTTATCACAGTCAAAACCCACCATCTTGAACTGCATGCTTAAAGATTTCAGGAAGGGATTTTCCAGAGATTATGGTATCCGGATGAAACCCAGCACCCTCCAAACTCTATGTGAGTTGGAATGGCCCACTTTTAAAGTCAACTGGCCCTCAGAAAGGACCCTAGACGTAGCCAAGGTCCGTGCGGTGTGGCTTGTAGTCACCGGAACCCCCAGCCACCCAGATCAGTTCCCCTATATTGACTCCTAGTTAGAAATAGCCCAGACTTTGCCCCCTTAGGTTCGCTTGTGCGTTGGAAAGAAGGGACAGAGCAGGGTCTTAGTTGCACAAGAAGCAAGGCACCAGAAACCAGCCATTTATCAGGGGTCCTCAGAAGAAGAACCACCACTGCACCCACCGCCATATGTGCCGACCGCCCCAGCCCTTCCTCCTGGCCCAGGACCACCGGCGGGTCTCCTAGAGATGCCTCCCCTTTCGGTCTCCCCTTCTGGCCCGGGGGTAAGGCGAATCACACGGGGACACCACCCCTGGCCCTTTCAGAACAGACAACAGCCCCAGAGGGGAGTCCTGCAACCCCATTGGCAAGAAGATTCCGATCGGCACAGCCTGCACTGCAGATGCCCCTCCATGAGAAGTCCAACAGGGAGCTTTTCAGAACATCAAGAAACAACTCAGCCAAGCCCTCGCCTTGGGGCTTCCAAATGTGACTCGAGACTTTAACCTGTTTGTACATGAAAAAACAAAGTAGCACAGGCCTCAGAGTTCAGGGAAAGTTGAGTGCATGAATCGAACCCTCAAAGCCACCCTAGCAAAGTTCTGCCAGGAAACTGGTCTCCCCTGGGTAGATTTACCCCCTTTGGCCCTTCTCCGAGTTAGGTGCACCCCAGAACCCACAGGCTACTCTCCCTTTGAAATTCTGTTTGGGCAGCCACCCCCAATCGTCTGGGCGTTCAGAGGAAGTCTCAGGCTTCTGGGGGAGGCCAACCTAGATTCCATTTTCCAGCAGCTTGGAAGAACTCTAGCGGAAATACATAAAACTGTCCTGCCCCAAAACCTCATCCCCTTGGGACATCCAGTGCACCCTCATAAGCCAGGGACCAGGTCTGGGTCAAAGACTGGAGGAAAGAACCCCTTCAGCCTTCCTGGACAGGTCCACATACTGTAATCCTTGTAACTCCCACTGCTCTTAAAGTTGCAGGCATCACCCCCTGGATTCATCATTCCAGGGTCAAGAAGGCCCATCACGATAAGGAGCAGAACAGCTGGGCAGCCCAACCGGTAACCGACCACCCCCCGAGAGTGCGAACCACCCGAGATCCTCGAGCACCAACCTCGTCGATTGCCAGCTGAATGGACCCCTGCTCCTGGTGGGGCTTGTGTTTATGTGGCCTGATAGCCTTGGTGTTTGGAATTGGACTCGGGGCTGTGGCCCTGCGGACTGGACTGTTGTGAATAGAAACCTAATTGCTATAGCATACTGTGCATAGTAGGATGTTTCTGTGCCTTAGGCTGTTTTTCCTATTCTCCTTCAGGGCTGATGCCAGTTCTCAGCCCTGCTCCAGTTGTTACAAGACTGCCCCACTCTCAGCAATAGATAGGCTGAAACAGCTCGCAGGGAAATACCAACCCCCCTCTTCCTTTACGCACCGTACCTACATGCCGGCAGAATGTTATAAGTTATCCAAACCCTCAGTTTGTGAGGAAAGGGGGGATGTGTATCTTCCTGGGGGAAGAGTGCTGTTATTATGTTAATGAGACAGGAATAGTCACTACCAAAGTGAAAGAATTTAGGGATCGAATCCAGAAGAGGAAGGACCACTTGAACGAGTTCTGGGGCTGGAACCTCAGACAGTGGACCTCTTGGCTTCTGCCCCTGGCCAGACCCTTCATCTTGCTCATAGTGGCCATCTTTGGCCCATGCCTGATAAAGGTACTCATCAGGTCCATTGAAAACGATATCACGCATAACTACCACCAAGATTCTAGCCCTAAGGGGATACAGTCCCCTGAGAACCGATGATGCCCTATGGGAATTATAGGGGCATCAAAAGGGGAAATGATAAGGAAAAGTCACTGCAGCCCTACCCCTCTCCCTTTTCTGACAAGAATCTCCCGCCTTAGAACTGGAACCTGCACTACTGGCTCTTTAACCCTGACTGTTTGATTTTGTAACCTGCAAATTCTGCTTCTGTAACTATGTTTGCTTAGTTGCCTAAGGTAATGGAAAAATTCCACCCGCCAACTCGCTAGTCAATGAATGGGAGCCTGCAGACCCCAATAAAAACTCCAGAAAACTAGAGCTGGGGGTCCAGAATTTGGAAACCGAACTTTCCTCTGGGCCCATGCACGCAATAAAGCCTAGTTTCTCCACTCCTCCGAGTGCTGTTTTGGGTTTCTCATAGCGACAGCCGCACAGTATTTTTGATGTTGGGAGTTTTGATGTTGGAGAGAAGGCCCCTGGAGAAGAGAAGCAAGCCATTTGCCTGATAGTCTACAGCTGACCTTGTGGAGGAACCAGAAGAGCTAAGCCCAGAGAGAAATGCAGCCCCGGCAAGAGAGGAGCCCGAGAAGCCTGAACCCTGGCAAACGTCAGCAGCTGTCTTGCTCCAACACGTGGCAATGAACTTTGGTGAGAAGAAACTTACACTTTATGGCCTGGCATCTGTGGACTTCTACCCCAAATAAATACCCTTTATAAAGACCAACCCATTTTTGGTATTTCACATTAGCACCCCTTTGGCTGACTAATACAGAATTTGGTACCAAGGAGTGGGGAAGTGCTTTTGCATATACCAAAATGTTGGAATGGTTTTATAAATGGGTAAGGGGTATTTTTTGGAGGAATTGTGAAATGCTTGATGGAAAAGGCCTAGATCACTCTGAAGAGACTGTTGATAGTAATATGGATGCTAAAGAGACTTTCTATGATGCCTTAGAAATAAAAGATGAAACTATTATTGGAAACTGGAGGAAAGGCAGTCCATGTTTTAAAGTTGCAGAGAACTTAGCAAGATTAACTCCTGGTGTTATAGGGAAGACAGAATTTGAAAATGGTGAACTGAAGCATTTAGCTGAAGAACTTTCCAAGGTAAACTCAGAGAATGTGGCTTGGTTTCTCCTTGCAGCTTATAACAAAATACTAGATGAGTGAAAAACACTAAGGACTGAACTTTTGGGCACAAAGAAAACAGAAACTGATTCTGGAACTTCCAAGTTTCTGGAAATCAAATTCCCAGATGAAAATGCCCCATTTGAAGACTTTTCTAAACTTGGAACTTGTAAATCAGAATTGAAGATGCAGTTATCTAGGAAAGACTTGTGGAAAGTCTTACTGTCTGACGGCTTGGACCCCTGCTTCCTGCATGCTAAGCCAACAAATTTTTGAGAGAGCTGTCTGAACAAAACCACTTTCAGCTTGGACAAAAGAGGACATGGAAAGGAGAGATTGAAGGAGAAACAGCTTTAAGAAGAAAACCGTGGAAGCAGAGATCTGGACATCTCCTTGGGCCAAGAGAGGAATCCCACCCATGTGTACAGAGAGGGTGAGTTTGCCCCTGCAGTTGAAGAGGGTGGATGTCCCCACCCGATGTACTGGGAGAGTTTTGCCATCCCCGGGTGCAGGGAGGGTGGAGCACATTCCTCAAAGATTAGGGCAGTTAAGGTCAATACCCCATAGGTCTGAGAGGGGTGTACTTGTCCCCCATGGATTAGAGAAGGCCAGGTGGTCAACCCATTGTTATGAGAGGGTTGAACCTGTATGCCAAATGTTAGGGAAGGCCAGGTGGTCAACTCGTTGCTCTGAGAGGGTTGACCCTGTATGCCAAAGGTTAGGGGGAATGTTGTCTTCACCTCACTACACTAGGGGAGCTAAGACTCTAACCCAAAGATTGGGTAAGGTGTGGCAATCACCCCAACACTCTTGGAGGGTGAGATCTGGAGCTTGGTCGACACCCAGATGGTTGATGAGGGTGGAACCAAGAAAGTGGCCATTGGGCGAGCCTATGGAAAAGGTGGGTTCCCATGTGGCCCCAAGGAGAAGAAACCACCATCTTAAGAATGACTCAGACTTTGAAATCGAGTGGAGGATGCCCTGCAGGTTTACTGAACTGCAGAGGATCCATGACTCATGTCTAACATCCCAATTTCTCCTTATGATAATGAAAATGTTTATCCTTTGTCTTTCCATTGTGTATTGGAAGCAGCTAAATGGTTTTGTAAGTTTCAGAGGTCTATAGTAGACGGAATTTTTGCCTAAAGACAAACTGTATTTCTTTAATCTGCCTACGATATGGTTTTGTACTTGAATTGTTACTGATTTAAAGTTTTTTTAATATTGTAATGTATTTTTGGAATTCAGAGGGTGGAGTGTTGCAGTTGGGCAGTTTGATGTAATTATGAATTCCAAAAATATAATTGGATCATGCTTATAAACTGATTTGTTAATCTGGGCATGATTGAGTTATGACTGGGGCGTTGACTGGGCCATGTCAGTGGGGCATTGAGCCCCATCCTTTGGTGGGTGGGGAATCAAATATAAAAGGCATGGCAATAACAGAGTTGAAGCAGTTTTTGAGAAGCAGTTTTGATGTTGGAGAAAAGGCCCCAGAAGAAGAGAAGTGAGCCATTCGCCTGATAGTCTACAGCTGACCTTGTGGAGGAACCAGAAGAGCTAAGCCCGGAGACAAATGCAGCCCCGGAAAGAGGAACAGGAGAAGCCTGAACCCTGGCAAATGTCAACAGCTGTCTTGCTCCAACACATGGCAATGAACTTTGGTGAGAAGAAACTTACACTTTATGGCCTGGTATCTGTGGACTTCTAACCCAAGTAAATACCCTTTATAAAGACCAACCCATTTTTGGTATTTCACATTAGCACCCCTTTGGCTAACTAATACAGCTTGTTAAAGAGATATTGTGGTGGCTTTGCCTAAAGGACTTAGTAACTGACTGACTATTAAGAGAAGGGAAGGGAGCCAAAGTTAAAATCGTTTTAAGGCTTCTCCCCAAACAAATGTAAAGAAGTGGCTATAGAAGAATCAGGGATATGAATCAGGGAGTAATGTGGAGGTGTCCCACTTAGCTTTCACTTCAAGAGAACCTGCTACAGGGAACAGAATTGGCTGATGCCCTTCTTTTCAAAGGATAATTTCATCAAGATGATCTCCCCATCTTAGCCCCAGCCTCTTGATTATGCAGAGACTCCTGACTTAATCTTAGCATTTGCCCTCCAGATAGGCTCAGACAAGTTAGCATACCAGGATGTAAATAGTTTAAACTCAAGCTAAGACCCCCATCAAACAAAGAAGTAAAAAACTTTTCCATTTATGGAATGCTCATCTGTGTGGGCTAAATTACTGAGCAGAAGAAGCCCTCACACAATTTGAAAATAAACCAGGAGAAGCTGTTGTTCTATAGAGATTAGGACTCCTGCATTTTTCTTTCAGGAATTAGTATAATCATGCAGATTTAGAGTTCTGTGTCAGACTGCTATAGGGATATCCTTTGAATTAAAAAGGGTTTATATTCTTGAACCGTCACACAATGTAAATGCACATAATTGCATATAAAGTACAAATCCTGCATATAGTATACAGTATAGAATGACATACTAAACGGTTTTCATAAACACCCCATTCTCTTCATATCCTAATAGTTCAGTGTATATAACTTTAAATTTGAAAAGAGTAAAAATATGGTCTAATTGTTGGAAAAGGATGTAACTAGAAAAATACTTAGTTTTTCCATACTTCTGACAAATACATTCCCAGAAAATCAAGAGAATAAAATCCTTGACTAAAAACAGCAAAATCACTCTAAGGCTTTGAGCTGGGATATGTAGTGAAAAACAGGAAAAGCAGGAGGAGCTACTGTGAGGATGGAAGGTTGGACATGTAAAATAGATTTTGAGACTCAGGCAGGTAACCTAGAAGCAGATGCCATTGGAAAGTTAAATATATGCTTAGGAGAGACTTTGAGGGTAACAAGGATATGGTAAGCCGAATAATGGTCCCCCAAAGATGTCCACATCCTAATCCCTGCAAACTGTGAATATGTTACCTTACATGGCAAGAAAGACTTTGCAGATGTGATTAAGTGAAGGGCTCTGAGTGGGGAAGACTACCCTGGATTATCCCGGTGGGCCTAATGTAACCACACAATCCTTTTAAGAGGGAGACAGGATGGTAAGGGACAGAGGGAAGGAAATATAGACATACCGCATTTTATTGTGCTTCACTATATTGTACTTTGCAGATATTGTGTTTTTCACAAATTGAAGATTGAAGGTTTGTGGCAACACTGCCTTGCATTAAATATGTTTATCTGCACCATTTTTCCAACAGCACATCCTCACTTTGTGTCTCTATTAACATTTTACTGGCGGTATGTATATTTTTTTTTTTTTTATTATTTGTTTGTTTTTTTAACATTTTTACTCAAGTTTATCATTCATACATGAATATCAATAAACATTAAGTGTATAGTATAAGTTGTAAACTTACAAAACAAACATGCATATCATCATACAGGGATCCCATATATTACCCCACCACCAACACTTTGCATTGTTGTGAAACAATTGTTACAAACTATGATAAGGCATCATCAAAACTTTACTACTAACTTTACCCAGCATCTTACATTTGGTGTATTTTTCCCCCAACCCACCCAGTTAATGACACCCTGCATTAGTATTATATACTTGTTATAGTTCATGAGAGAATGTTCTCATATTTGTTCTGTTAACCACATTCCATCTTCCACCACAGGATTCACTGTGTTATACAGTCCCATGCTTTGTACAATCCAATCAAAGTGTATACGCAATGGGTCTCATATTTATCACAGAGTTATGCTGTCATCACCTCAATTTTAGAACATTCTCATCATTCCAAAAGGAAAAATCCCACACCCCCTTGTACCCGGTATTGTGGTCCCTTAGAATTGTTACAATAACATCTTTGCCATTGCTGCAAAAATATTATATTACTATTAAATATAATCTATAAATTACATTAGTTGTAATTTTCCCATGTATCACCATATACTTAACACTTTTTAAGGGAAGAATATCTTATACTATTAACCACAATCTTCATCTATTACCAATTCACTAGGTTATATAGTCCTACTGGCTTCTAAACCATACACCCAAAGCATGAGCAATGGAAGAAAAAAATAGACAAATGGGACCTCCTCACATGCAAACACTCCCATGCTTCAAAGAACCCCATCAAGAAAGTGAAAAGGTAGTCCACTGCTTTCAGCCCACATGAACTAGTTTGTTGAGCACCTTCAATTCCATCTCCCCCCACTCCCCCTCATAGGATAGGAGGGGGCTGGTGTTTCCTCAACCTATCTGGCCAACTGCAGGTGCTTTTGGCCTGCATGAACTTGACTTTTGGGCACCTGTGGCTCCACCCCTATCCTTGATAGGACAAAAGAGGGGCAGTGTTTTCCCAGCCTCTCTTGGTAACTGCAGGTGCCTTTGTCCCATGCAGACTGAAGAGTCGGACACCTGTAGCCACATCCCTTCACCCAAGTAGGATAGGAGGTGAACTGTGCTTCCTCAGCCTTTCCAGGCAATGGCAGGTACTTTTGGCCTGTACAGACAAGACTGATGGGTACCTGTGGATCCACCCCCACCCCCAAAAGGATAGGAGGGGACTGGTGTTTCCTCAGCCTCTCTGGGAAATGGCAGGCACTTTCAGCCTACATAGACTAAACTGTTAGGAGCCTGTGGCTCCATCTCCACCCCCTAAGGGGAAGAAAAGGCAGTATTCCCTAAGCCTTTCAGGGCAACTGCAGGCACATTTGGCCCACAAGGTAGATTTTTGGACACTCTACAGGGTTCATCCCCTCCCCTGGCAGGAGAGGATGGGGGGCCGGTGTTACATCAGTCTACCTGGTCAACTGTGGTCATTTTGGACCAACACAGCATAGATTCTTGCCCACACCTGCAGTTCCATGCCCACCTCAGGCAGGGGAGGAAGAGCTGTAAAGCTTCATCAGTCTTTCTGGGCAACTACAGATGGTCTTGGCCTGTACAACATGGATTATTACATACAACTGCACATCTGCCCTTACCCCTGGCAGAGAAGAAAGGTGGGAGGAGCTTCATCAGTCCCTGGGGCAATGCAGGCAGCTTCAGCCTCCATAGATTATAGCACCAACTATATCTCGGCTCCTACTATACAACCAGCAAGGGAGAAAAGACAAAAAGGCCCTGAACTAAAGAGAGAAAGTACGCCCAGAAAAAATACATCTAGTAAGCCAGATGCCAAGATCCAACAAAAACTTACAATCCATACCAAAACACAGGAAATTATGGTCCAGGCAAAGGAAGAATGTAAGTCTCCAGGTGACATAAAGGAGTTGAGACAACTAACCACAGACGCTCAAATTTTCTTAATAAATTCAATGAGATGGCTAGAGAGATTAAGTATATTAAGAAGACACTGGGTGAGCACAAAGAAGAATTTGAAAGCGTAAATAGAAAAATAGCAGATCTTATGAGAATGAAAGGTGTAATAAATGAAATTAAAAAAAAAAAAAAAAACCACTGGAGGTATATAATGGCAAATTTGTGGAGGCAGAAGAAAGGATCAGTGAGCTTGAAGACATGGTGTCTGAAAGCAACATACAAAAGACAGATGAAGAAAAGAAAGGAAAAAATTGAACAAGGTATCAGGGAACGAAATGTCAGCAAGAGACATGCAAACATATGTTTCATGGGTGTCCCAGAAGGAGAAGAAAAGAGAAAAGGGGCAGAAGTGATATTTGAAGAAATAATGGTAGAAAATTTACCAACCCTGTTAAAGGACATAGATATCTATGTCCAAGAACACAATGTACTCCCTTCTGAATAAATCCAAATAGACCAACTCTGAGACACATACTAATCAGAATGTCAAATGCCAAAGACAAAGAGAGAATTCTGAGAGCAGCAAGAGAAAAACGATGCAAAACATATGAGGGATACCCAATAAGATTAAGTGCCAATTTCTCACCAGAAACCATGGAGGCAAGAAGGCAGTGGTATGATATATTTAAGATACTGCAAGAGAAAAACAGCCAGTCAAGAATCTTATATCCAGCAAGATTTTCTTTAAAAAGAATATTCACAGACAGAAACTGAGTTTGTAACCAAGAGACTGGCTTTTCAGGAAATATTAAACAGAGGGCTAAAGCCTGAAAAGAAAAGACAGGAGAGAGAGGCTTGGAAGAGAGTCTAGAAATGAAGATTTTACCAGTAAAATTAACTAAAAGTGTAAAAACAGTGGTGAAAATAAAATATGACAGATAAAACTCAAAGGTCAAAATGGGTAAAATAAGAACTGCCTTTACAGTAATAACATTCAATGTTAATGGATTAAACTCCCCAATGAACAGACACAGACTGGCAGAATGGATAAGAAAATATGAGCCATCTATATGCTGTCTGCAAGAAACTCACCTTTGACCCAAGGATAACAATAGATTGAAAGTGAAAGGCTGGAAAAAAGATATTCCATGCATGCAGCAACCAAAACAAAACAAAACAACAACAACAACAAAAACTAAACATGGAGTAGGTATATTTATATCAGATGAAATAAACTTTAAAAGCAAAACTGTTATTAGACAAGGAAGGACTTATATACTAATAAAAGGAGCAATTCACCAGGAAGAAATAACAATCATAAATATATATGCACCTAACCAGGATGCCTCAAGATAGGTGAGGCAAACACTGGAAAAACTTAAGGGAGAGGGAAGTGGATGTGGCTCAAGTGATTGGGCTTCTACATACCACATTGGAGGTCCCAGGTTCGGTTCCCCATGCCTACTGGAGAAGGCGAGTTGGCATGATGGGCAGGTATGGCGAGCTGACAAAACAAGGTGATGCAACAAAAGAGACACAGAGAGGAAAGACAATGAGAGACACAACAAACCAGTGAGCTGAGATGGCTCAGGCGATTGAGTGCCTTTCTTGCACATGGGAGGTCCCGGGTTCGTTTCCTGTTGCCTCCTAAAGAGAAGATGAGCAGACACAGAGAGTACATAGCAAATGAACACAGAAGGCAGACAGTGACCTCAAACAAAGAGGAGAGGTAGATAAATAAATATAAAAAATCTTAAAAAAAAACTTAAGGGAGAAATAGATATTGCTATAATAATAGTTGGAGAGTTCAATACACCACTCTCAGCATTGGATAGAACATCTGGGCAAAGGCTCAATAAAGAAACAGAGAGCTTGAATAATATGGTAGATGGACTAAATGTAATAGACATATACTGAACATTGAACCCCAAAACAGCAGGATACATATTCTTCTTAAGTGTTCATGTATCTTTCTCTAGGATAGACCATATGCTGGGTCACAAAGCATATCTCAATAAATTCAACAAGACAAATTATATATAGCACTTTTTCTGATCGTAATGGAATAAAATGGAAATCAACAAGGGGCAGAAAAAGGGGAAAATCACAAATATATGTAGGTCAAAGAAGAAACTTCTAGAGAACTAAATAAATATCTCAAGACAAATGAAAGACAAATGAAAATGAGAATACAACATATCAGACCCTATGGGATGCAGTGAAGGAGGTCCTGAGAGGGAAATATATAGCTCTCAATGCTTACATTAAAAAAAAAGAATAAAGAAGTAAAATCAATGACCTAATTACACAGCTGGAGGAACTAGAAAAAGAACAGCAAACTTTTCCCAAAGCAAGTAGAAGGAATGAAATAACAAAAATCAAAGCAGAAATAAATGAAATTGAGAGCAAAAAACAAGAGAGAATTAACAAAACCAAAAAGTGGTTCTTTGAGAACATTAACAAAATCAATAAACCCTTGGTTAGACTGAGAAAGAAAAAAAGAAAGAAACTGCAGATAAAAAAAATAAAAAATGAAAACAGGGACATCACTACTGATCCCTACAAAAATAAAAGAGATTATAAGAGGATACTATGAACAACTGTATGTCAACAAATTAGACAATATAGATGAAATGGAAAAATCCCTAGGAACATATGAACAACCTACACTGAACCTAGAAGAAACAGAAGACCTCAACAAACCAATCACAAGTAAAGAGATTGAAACAGTCATCAAACAACTCCCCAAAATGAAAAGTCCAGGACCAGATGGTTTCACAGGTGAGTTCTACCAAGCATCCAAAGAAGAATTCTTAAGTCCTGCTTAAGCTCTTCCAAAAATTTGAACAACACTACCAAACTCATTCTATGAGGCCAATATCACCTAGGTAAAGATATTACAAAAAAAGAAAATTACAGACCCATTTCCCTAATGAACACAGATGCAAAAACCCTCAACAAAATATTTGCTAATCTAATACAACAACACATTAAAAGAATTAATCAGCATGATCAAGTGGGTTTTATAACAGGCAATCAGTATAATACACCACATTAAAAAAAATAAAAGAAACATCACATGATCCTATTGATTGATGCACAGAAGGCATTTGACATAATACAGCATCCTTTCATGATAAAAATACTATAACAGATAGGAATTAAAGGAAACTTTCTCAGCAAGATAAAGGCCATATATGAAAAACTCGAAGCTAACATTGTACTCAATGGTGAAAGACTGAAAGCTTTCCCGTTGAGATCAGGGACAAGGCAAGGATGCCCACTGTCACCACTGTTGTTCGATACAGTGCTAGAAGCTCTAGTTAGAGCAACCAGGCAAGAAAAAAGAAATAAAAGCATCCAAATCGGAAAGGAAGAAGTAAAAGTTTTGCTATTCACAGATGATATGAACCTATCCCTAGTAAGTTCAGAAAAATCTACAACAAAGCTGCTAGAGCTAATAAATGATTTCAGCAGAGTGTCAGGATGCAAGATCAATATACAAAAATCAGTGGTGTTTCTGTACACTGGGAATGCACAATCTGAGGAGGAAGTCAGGGAAAAAATCCCATTTACAAATGTGACTAAAAGAATTATTTATTTAAGAATAAACTTAACCAAGAATGTAAAGCACTTGTATTAAGAAAACTACAGTACATTGCTAAAAAATTTTTTAAAAAGACCTAAATCTTTGGAAGAACATTCCATGCTCATGGATTGGAAGACTAAATATCATTAAAATGTCAATTCTTCCCAAAGTGATATACAGATTCAATGCACTCCCGATAAAAATTCCACCAACATTTTTTAAACAAATGGAAAATACAATTATCAAATTTATTGGGAAGGGTAAGAGGCTCCGAATAGCCAGAAATATCTTAAAAAGGAAAAGGTAAGTTGGAGGATTTTCATTTACATACTTCAAATCACATTACCTAGCTACAGTGGTAAATACAGCATATTACTGGCATAAAGATAGACACATAGACCAATGGAACCGAACTGATGGTTCAGAAACAGACCCCATGGTCAAGTGATTTTTGACAAGCCTGTCAACCCTACCCAGCTGGGTAAGAAGAACAGTCTATTCAGCAAATGGGGCTGGGAGAACCGGATATTCATAGCCAAAAGAAAGAGGACCCTATCTCACACCTTATACAAAAATTAACTCAAAATGGATCAAAGACCTAAATATAAAAGCTAGAACTATAAAGCTCATAGAAGAAAATGTAGGAAATCATTTCCAATACCTGGTGGTAGGTGGTGCATTCTTAAACCTTATACTGAAAGCACAAGCAATGAAAGAAAACATGGATAAATGGAGCATCCTCAAACTTCAACACTTTTGTGATTCAAAAGACTTCATCAAGCAGGTGAAAAGGCAGCCCGTTCGATGGGAGAAAATATTTGAAAATCACATATCTGATAAGGGTTTGATTTCCATTCTATATAAAGAGGTAATACAACTCAACAATAAAAAAGTAAGCAATCCAATTAAAAAACGGGCAAAAGACAAATTGGTATTTCTCCAAAGGAGAAATATAAATGGCCAAAAAGCACATGAAAAAATATTCAATATCACTACCTATTAGGGAAATGCAAATCAAAACAACGAGATATCATCTCAAACCACACAGAACGGTTATTATTAAAAAAACAAAAACAAATAAGTCCTGGAAAAGATGTGAAGAAATAGGAACACTCCTTCACTGTTGGTGGGATTGTAAAATGATGCAGCCTCCATCGAAGACAGTTTGGCAATTTCTCAGGAAACTAAATATAGAACTGCTATATGATCCAGCAATTCTTCTACTAGGAATATCCAGAACTGAAAACTGTGACATGAACAAATATCTGCACAACGATGTTCATAATGGCATTATTCACAATTGCCAAAAGATGGAAATAACCCAAATGTCCATCAACCAATGAATGCATAAACAAAATGTGGTATATACATATGATGGAATACTATGCTGCAGTAAAAACAAATGAAATTGGGACACATTTGATAACATGGATGAGATTAGGCTAAGTGAAATAAGCCAGACACAAAAGGACAACTATTGCATGGTCTCATTAATATGAACAAAATACGAAGAATAAGCTCATGGAGATAAAATCTAGAGTATAGGTTTTCAGGAGATAAGAGAAGGGCTGGGAAGGAGTACTGATGCTTAATGTATGTAGAAGTTTTCCTTAACTTGACTGTAAATGTGTGGACATGGATAGAGTTGATGGTAACACATTATAGTGAGTAGAAGCTAGTTTATAAATGGGATTGTGGCTGAAAGGGGTAGTCTAGGGATGTAAATGTCAATTGAAAGAAAGCTAGAGAATAATCTAGGGATTGAATATCACAGTGAACTCAGAGGTGGATGAGAATTGTGGTTGATGGTACAAATGCAAGAATGTCCTGTGAACTAGAACAGATGCGTGTCCCTATTGCAGGGTGGTGAGAAGGTGGAGAAGCATGGGAAAAATACATTAACCTATGGATTATAGTTAACAGCAACACTGTAATATTCTTGCATCAATGCCAAATATGTACTGTGCTAATAATAGGGTGTATGGAAAAAATATGCCAACTATACCCTATGGATCACAGTTAGTGGTAATAGTCTAATGATTTTATCCCATAAGCTGTAACAAATGTTCCACAATGGAGTGGTGAGTTGGTGAAGGTTACTTTTATGGGAATTCTACACATGTGCATGGCTGTTTTGTAAGTTGTCTGTTGAAATATATATATTAAAAAAAAAAAAAAAGGCAGCCTACCCAATGGGAGGAAATACCAGGAAACCCACACATCCGACAAGGGCCTGCCATCCATGTTATATAAAGAGATCATAAAACCCAAACAAAAAGACAAGCAACCCAATCAAAAAAATGGGCCAAACACCTGAATAAACATCTCTCCAAAGAAGAAACACAAAAGGTCAAAAAGCACATGAAAAAATGCTCGACATCACCAGCCACCAGGGAAACGCAGATCAAAACCAGACCCAGACACCACCCCAGAGCACACAGAACGGCCATCATTACAAAAACAGGAAACCACAAGTGCTGGGGAGGATGTGGAGAGATAGGAATACTCCAACCCCCGCCCCAACCGCCCTTGGGAATGCAGAATGGTGCAGCCCCTGCGGAAGACAGTCCCACGACCCCCAAGGAGTCAAACACAGATGCACCGTATGATCCAGCAACCCCGCCACCAGGAATACCCCAGGAGAACCGAAAGCAAGGGCACACACCCACACCCGCACACCGATGCCCTCAGCAGTACCATTCACAATCGCCAAAACATGGGAAAAACCCAAGTGTCCATCAACCAAGTGGACAAACAAAACGTAGCACATACATAGACTGGAACACTACTCAATATATTTTTTATTGTGTTTTTTCTTATTTCTGACAACTTGTTTTCTTCCAGTATTTTGTCTCTTCCTTTCTTTTGCTGGCTTTCATCCTTTTTTCAGAGACTTAGAAAGTCTAAATTCTGTTGATACTTTGTGTGAAATTATGTCTGTTTTTGCTGTGGAAGTCAGGGGCAGTGGCCACCTCCTGGCTCTTCCCTGCCCACCACCCTTCTTTTCTACTGTGTGGAGATGTTGCAGTATGCTTTCCCTCCATGGCCCACAGGACATGTTGGGTCTAATGAAACAGCCTGACCTACCTTAAACTGGAAAAGGGCAACTGGAAACATGCAGACCCAGCTACATATCAGGTCAGGAACTCAGTGACAGGGCCCCAGCCCCGGGGTTGTATAAATACCCTACTCTTGAGCAGAGCAGACTTGTCTTTCCTCTCCAACCTGAGGTGGGGCTGGCCGAGGAGCCATGCATCCACCATTTCCTGAAAGCTGCCTCCCCAGGAGACAAGCAGCGCTGGAATCTCTTCCCCCACCACGTTGGATCGTTGTGCTAACTCAGGATTCTTGAAATCCATTGTCTAAAAGCTTTCCAGAAGGATATAATGCTTCAGAATCCCAGCATCAGCCTAGGAGTCTATGTCTCACTATGCCTTCTCTCACAGAGAGTACTTTCGTAACAACAACAAAAAAGAGCCCCTAAAAAAATGGCATCTTCATGTTGCCTTAAATTTTCATATTAATAGAGAGGCTGAATATTTTATGTTTGGTAGAAACTTGCATTTCCTTTTCAGATTATCATCAGATCATGCTCTTTGTTTATCTAGGTTCAGGTCTTTTAAAGTCTTAAAAATATATAAATTAAAATAATAGTTTTGACAAGCGCATAATCACTTTCTAAAAATTCAAGCTCTTGTGCGTTACGGTTGATAATTTGTTTTCTTTTATTCTGTGACAAATTTAAAATATAGATGAAGACAAAAATCCTTCTTAGTCTTTGCCAGTTCACTGGTTAAGTGACAAAGCACCATCTTAGGATGGTAGGAAATCCACCAAACCTTATGGAATCCAGGTGATTCAGTGCTGTGCAGGGAATTCACAACAGTGAGTGCACAGTACACAAGAGCAGAGGAAACCAGCCCACAGTGCTTGGCTTCCTGAGGATGCCTGCTGCTCCAGTCAGTGTCCGGGATGGCAGCACCGCGTGCCGCACCCCTTCTTCCTGGAGAGAAGAGACCGTACATGGTTTTTTAGACATAATGCTGTTGCACACTTACTAGACTACAGTATAGTGCAAGCATAACTTTTACACGCACTGGGAAACCAAAAAATTCACGTGACTTGCTTTATTGAGATATTCACTTTATTGTGGAAGTCTGGAACCGAACCTGCAGTCTCCCAGGTATGCCTGTATGATGATGGATGCAGGGGTTGTAGGCACAGAGATTTGAAGATGCTATGCTGTTGGCCTGAAAATGGAGGAAAAGGCTATGAATCAAGGAAGGGAGATGGTTTCTAGAAGTTGGAAAAGTCTAGGAAACGGTTTCTCCCTTAAAGAGACAGAAGGAACATAGGCCTGCCAACACCTTGATTTTTCAGCTTTGTGGAACCCATGACAGATTTCTGACCTCCATATCTGGTAAATAATGTTTGTGCTGTTTCAAGCCACTAATTTGGTGGCAATAGGAGAGCGATACAGATTTTGGTACCTGGAAATGGGGTGCTGCTGCAACAAAGGCTTTTTAAAATTATGGAGTCAGCTTTGTGATGGGACAATGGACAGAGGCTGGAAGAATTTAGAGGAAGATGATTGCCTTGAACAGACTGTTAGTAGAAATATGGATATTGACGACTTCTGGTGAAGTCTCAGAAGGAAGTGAGGAGTGCACTAGAGAAAAGCTATTTTGTCTTAGAGAATACCTAAATCATGGTAAACAGCCTGTTGGTAGAAATACGGATTTTAAAAGCACTTCTGGCAAGGAATCAGAAGGAAATGAGGAACATGCTACTGGAAACTGGAGGAACGGGAGATCCTTTTCATATAGTGTGAGAAAGCTTAGGTGAATTGTTCCTACAATTACATGGAAAGCAAAATTTCTAAGTGATGGAACTTAGTTATCTGGCTGAGAAGATTGCCAAGCAAAGCTGAATGTGTGGCCTGGATTCTTCTTGCTGATTAAAGTAAAATCATGGAGGAAATAGAAAAAAATAAGAGAAGAACTATTAAACAAAATGGAACCAGGATTTGAGGATTTTGGAAACTCTCAACTATTCCAGATTGCAAAAGTTGCTAAAATTAGGAGATTCACTGTCAGGAAATTATGCTCTAGAGAGAAAGTTAAAGTTGTGACTGGGCAATCTTTGGCTTAGTGCCTGGAAGGGTTCAAAAATTCAGAATATTCAATGACAGGGAGACATCTTTGAAGAGACCTGGTGTGTGACTCATGGCTTCCCTTTAGCCATCTCAGCAGAATTCTAGACTAGAGGTGAGATTATCCAGAAAAGATCTGTAGAAGAACCTCTTCTCTAAATGGTGAATCTCTGACACATACACATGATAGACACTCTAAGAAACGTGGATAAGTTTAGTTTTCACAAAAAGGTAATAAAGGACAGGGGGAATAAGACTAATGTCATTTGGCAGGCTATTGCATTAGTCACCTACACCCAAGTTAAGCAGGGACAAAGGAAAACAGCTCACACTGGTCCTACAGCCAGTAAAAGGGGCCCACAAGAAAGAATTAGGACAACTCAAAGATCAGTACCAAATTCCATTCCTTATTTAGTGAAAGGGTGAGTAACTGGCCAAAACTGCTGGAATGTGATAAGGGAAACTGTTAAAGACTGGGGGACTTCCACAGGAAAGTTAGACCTCTCAGATAGGCTGTTAACCTCTAAAGTATCCAAACAATGGAGAAACAGGGGTGGGCTTGCTGCCAGGTTTAGGGGTATAAATTGTTTCACTTTCTTTTGTTTGTGGTGCCAGCCACATGTTCTGGTTGTGCGCCCCTTCTTGCAAGATTGATAATAAAATCTTTTCTTCTTCACAATCGGGTGAGCTTTATTTCTTCCAGGACCGGACTTTTTTCTAACAGACACAAGGTTTTTGAAAATGTTATACCTGCAGAAATATTGCCAGCTTAATTGTAAGGGAAAGAAAGAGGATGGAATGAAAGAAAGCTGTTGGACTCCCCAAATTCTACAGGCAGGAAATAGGCTGATAAACCCATTCAGCTGCAAACGTATGCTAACTTTCAAGAAAAAGGAAAGATGACTCAGAGGTCAGATCCAGAGGGCAAGACTCAGAGGATTATTCTCAGGCCTTGAAAACCAATTGGAGTGGGCCTGGCCAGTTTTGAAATTGCTAGGGATTGCTGACTGCTTTTACTCTGCCATATTCTCCTTTTTTGAATGAGAATGCATATAACTAGTACCATGTGCCTTTCCCACCACTGAATACGTGGAGCAAATAGTGTTATTCTAGTTTCACATGTCAACAGATGGAGAGGAAACTTGCCCCAGGATGGGTCATACCTAGAGCCTCACTCATACCTACCTTCGATGATTAAGATGTTGTGATTTGGGACTTTTGAGCTGATGGACTTGAACTGATACTGTAATGGATTGAGATGCTGGGAGATCTTGGGATGGAGTAAATGGATCATGCATATGAGATATACATGAACCTTTGCCAGCAGAGGGTGGACTAGGGTAGGATGAATAATGGTCTCCAAAGATGTCTACATCCTAATTCTTGAAAGCTGTGAATATGTTACTCTTTATGTGGTGTGAACTGCAGAGGTGATTACGATAAGGTTGCTGAGATCAGAAGGTTATTTTGGATTATCTGCATGGGCCCATTGTAATCAAAGGGTCCTTAAAAGAGAGAGGCAGGAAGATCAGAGTCAGAGGGAAGACAGAAGTAGAGGTCATATTCAGAAAGAGAGACTGGTTTTTTCTTTTTCTTTTTTTTTTTTTTTTTTAGGAGGTACGAGGGAATGAACCCGGGACCCAGTACGTGGGTGGTAGGTGTTCAATCACTGAGCTACATCTGCTCCTATTTTTTTTATTAGAGAAATTGTAAATTTACAGAAAAACCATACAGAAATCATAGTTTCCACTTAATGCCACCCTCCAGTTTTTTTTGTTTTTTTTTTTTGTGTGTGTGTTTTTTTTTTTGGGGGGGGGGGGGGGGGGTGGAGGTACCAGGGTCAGATATTGAATTTGAGACCTCATAAGTGTACTATTAATTATAGTACATGGGTTACATTAGGGTGGCTGTTTGTCTTGTAAAATCCTACCTTTTTTTCCATAATTTTTTTGGTTAGAGAAGTGGATTTACAGAAAAATCATGCATAAAATAGAGGTTCCCATATATCACCCTATTATTAACACCTTGCATTAGAGTGGTATATTTCTTACATTTTAATAACTGAACTTTAAACTATATTCCATGGTTTAACTTAGGGTTCCCTGTTTGTGCTGTGCAGTTCCATGGATTTTTTTAAAAAAGTTTATTCTAGTAACATACATACAATCTAAAATTTCCCCTTTTAATCACATTTAAATATATAATTCAGTGCTCTTAATTACATTCACAATACTATGCTACCATCACCACCAACCATTACCAAAATTTTTCCATCATCCCAAATAGAAACTGCATATTTTAAGTCTCAATTCCTTATTCCCTAAACTCACTGCATAATCTATAATCTAGATTTGACTCTATGAGTTTGCTTATTCTAATTATTTCGTAACAGTAAGATCATACAATATTTATCCTTCTATGTCTGGCTTATTTCACTCAACATAATGTCTTCAAGGTCCACCCATATTGTCACATGTATCAGAACTTCAATTCTTTTTTATATTTGAATAATATTCCATGGTGTATATATACCGCATTTTGTTTATCTACTCATCAGTTGATGGACAATTGGACTGCTTCCATTTCTGGGGAATTGTGAATAATGCTGTTGTGAACATAGGTATGCAAATATCTGTTCAAGTTCCAGCTTTCAAATCTTTTGGGTATTATACTTAGAAGTGGGAGTGCCAGGTCATAGGTAATTCTACACTTAACTTTCTGAGGAACAACCAAATTGTATTCCACAATGGCTGCACTATTTTACATTCCCACCAACAATGAATGAGTATTTTTATTTCTCCACTGGATTCTCCACTGAGAGTGTCAGCAGGATTGGTGTCAATTCTTCCTGGAATGTTTGGCAGAATTCCTCTGTGAAGGCATCTGGTCCTGGGCTTAACTTTGTTGGGAAGTTTTTAATCACTGATTCAATCTATTTACTAGTTACTGGTTTGTTGAGATCTTATATTTCTTCTTCAGACAGTGTAGGTAGTTTGTGAGTTTCTAGGAATTTGTCTATTAATGTAGGTTATTTAATTTGTTGGCATACAGTTGTTCATAGTATCCTTTTAAAATTTTTATGTCTTGAGTCAATATCATGTCCAACTTTTCATTTCTGATTTTAGTAATTTGCATCCTCTTTCTTCTTCAACACTGTAATGAAATGTTTGTCTATTTTATTGATCTTTTCCACAATCCAACTTTTGCTTTTGTTGATTCTCTCTAATGTTTTTAATTCTCTATTACATTTATCTCCTTTCTAATATTTGTTATTTCCTTCCTTCTGCTCACTTTGGGTCCGAGTTGCTATTCTTTTATTAGTTCTTCCAGTTTTGAGGTTAGGTTTCTAATTTGAAATCTTTCTAGTTTTTTAACATAAACAGTTGTTACAACTATAGAATTCCCTCTCAGCCCTCTCTTTGCTGCATTTCATAAATTTTGTTTTGGTATGTTGTATTTTCATTTTTCTTCTCAAAGTATTTACTAATTTCTCTTGTGATTTCCTCTTTAATCCATTGGTTGTTCGAGAGTAAGTTGTGTAACTTTCACATATTTATGAATCTTCCATTTCTCCCTCTGTTACTGATTTCTAGCTTCCTTCCATTGTGGTTGAAGAAGATCCATTGTATGAGTTCAATAATTTTGAGTTTATTGAGACTTGTTTTGTGACCTAAGACATGGCCCATCCTGGAGAATGTGCACTCAAGAAGAATTTGTATTCTATCGTCATTGGGTGAAGTGTTATATATATGTCTTTTAGGTCTAGTTGGATTAGAGAATTGTTCATGTTTTGTATTTCCTTACAGATCTACTGTCCAGACATTTTACCCATTACTGTAAGTGGTGTATTAAAGTCTCCTACTACTAATGTAGAATGATCTATTTCTCCCTTCAAATCTGAGAGTATTTGCTTCATATATTTTGGCGACCTGCTGTTAGGTCCATATATATTTATAATTGTTACATCTTCTTGTTTAATTTGACTTTTATCAGTATATAATGTCCCTTATATCAGTTTTTGACTTAAAGTCTATTTTATCTAATATTAGTATAATCACCCCAGCTGTCTTTTGGTTACAACTTTCCTGGTATATTTTTTCCATCCTTTTACTTTCAACCTTTGTATGTGTTTAAATTTAAGGTGAGCCTCTTGTAATCAGAATATAGTTGGGTCATGCTTTTTTTTAACCATTCCATTAATCTCTGCCATTTGACTGGAGAGTTTAATTCATTTACATTAAAGCCACTTCTGATAATTCAGGACTTTAATCTGCATTTTGCTTAGACTTTGTAAGTCTTCTACCATTTTGTCCCTCAATTCTTCTACTGATGACTACTTTCATACTTATTTGATTTTTTGTATTGTATGATATTGAGTCCCATCTCAATTCACTCTGGATATATTTTTCATATATTTCCTCGTGGCTATCATGGCATTAAAATTTAACATCTCAAATACTTTGCAATCATATCTGATTTGATACCAAATTGAGTTCAATAGTATAAACCTACACTGTTCCTATACCCCTCCATCCCTCCACCATTTTTGTATTTATTACCAAGTATATCTTTGTACATTGTATGTCTAAAACCCTATATTTATCATTACTTTTATGCAATTGTATTTTAGCACCTGTAGAAATACAAAAAAATGCAAGAAGTAGAGTTACAAACCAAAAATACAATGTAATAGTACTAGTATTTATAATTACCAAATGATTCCCTTCACTGGAGGTATTTATTTCTTTATGCCACTGTGAACCACTGTCTAGAGCCCTTCCCTTTCAATATTAGGAACTCTCTTTAGCACTGCTTGTAGGGCAGTTCTAGTGGTGATGAATATGTCTACTCGTGATGTTTATCTGGGAATGTCTTAATCTCTCCCTCAGTTTTGAAAGAAATTCCCACTGGATTTAAAATTCCTAGCTGGCAGTTGTTTTCTTTCAGCACTTTAAGTATTTCAACCGATTACCTTCTTGCCTCCATAGTTTCCGATGAGAAATCAGCACTTAATCTAATTGGGACCCCCTTGTACGTAACACATTGATTTTCCCTTGCAGTTTTCAGAATCCTCTCTTTGTCCTTTGCATTTGATAGTTTGATCAGTATGTGAAAGGGCATATTTTTCTTCAAGTTTATCATGTTTGGTGTTCCCTGGGCATCTTGGATTGAATATTCATGTCTTTTGCTAAGTGTGGGAAGTTTTCTGTCGTTATTTCTTTCACTATTCCTTCTGTCCCTTTCTCTCTTTCTTTTCCTTCTGTGACTCCGAAAATGTATATATTGGTGTGTTTTGATGGTGTCCCAGAGGTGTCTTAGGCTATTTTTGATTTTAATAATAATTTTTTTTTTCTGCTCCTCCACCTGATTTCATTTCACCTTTCTTGTCTTCTGCTGTTAAAACCATCCTGGAAATTTTTAATTTCAGTTAGTGTGGTCTTCAAATGCAGCAATTCTGTTTGGTTCCTTTTTAAATTTCTATTTCTTTACTGAGATTCTCATATTGTTCATTGTTTTCCTGATATTATTAGTTCTTTGCATTTTCCTTCATCTTCTTGAGCACACTGAAATTGAGTTTTTAAAAATCTTTGTCTAGTATGTCCAAAGTCTGGTCTTCTTTCCTGATATTTTCTGGATTTGTATCCTCTCCCTTTGGATGGGCCATCATTTCCTGTTTCTTTGTTTGTTTTGTAATCTTTTGTGGAAGTGTGTACATTTTGATATTTTAAAATGGTAATTCTGGGATTTAGTCCATGAGATGTCTGTTTATTGATTTTGTAACCAGCTGGCAATGTGACAGAGATTTTCTGAGTGTCAGGAGCTAACAAAACCAGGCAAATCTAAGCAGAAACACCTTTTGCCATCTTTGCATCCTTGCTTTGCATTGGCTGGTGCTCTCTGTCAGAATTCACCTCCTATCAGAAAGGTCAGCCCAAGGCAATCCTCACTCTCCTTTCTGGGACTGTGCCTTGTCCTGAGCTTGTGCTCACTAGTGGCCTTAGGAGTTCCCCCGTTTTGAATGTCCCTTTTACTTCCCTGGAAACAGATTGCCTCTCTCTCCCGGGTCTTCTACTGCAAGACTTAAAGAAGGTTAGCCTTTGCCCTTGGCCTTCCACTTCTATGGTTTCTTACACTGCTTTCCTTGTCTTAAGCTGATTTTGCCTGGAAAGCAAATTCTGGGAGGGGGGACATGCCAGAAAGAAGTTTTTCAACTCAATCTTTTGGAGACAAATTTCTCAAGTCAATCTTTCAGAGAGGAGTTTCCAAAGTCACTCTTTCATAGCTAGAAAATGACCAGAGATCCTCAAAAGGATTGCTAGATGGCTCCAAACTGCCCTGGGGAGAGGATAAGGAAAGGGCCAAGAAGGGTGCCAGGAGCTTCTTCCACAGCAACCCAAAGCTGCGTTTTTTGACTCAGCCCTTGCCTACTATATGCTGACCTTCATGGCCCTCTGAAACTCTAAGGACGCGTTTTTTCTTTAAGTCTCCTCCACCACCTTTGCTTTGGATGGGGTAGAACAATGGCCACCCTCAGAGCTGGGACCCCAGATAACTGAAGTTGCTAATCAAAAGTCCTAATCAGGGAACGGGTATAACTCAGTGTTTCAGAACTTGCTTCCCACGTATGAGGTCCTAGGTTCAATCCCCAGTAACTCCTGAAAAAAAGTCGTGATCAGTGATCACCGTCCTCCCCCCACCCCCCATCCTGGGGAAGTGGCAGCAGCAAGTTATGGTGGTGGCCGAGTCCCACTGCTATCTGCCATAATGGTGGGGGATGTGCACCGGTAACAGCCACATGGATAGACCAGTTTATTGGTATTTATGTTAATTTACCAGCCTCTTCCTCCTACTCTTCCCTGAGTGCTGTAAAATGTTTTATTCGAATCTGGAGTTTTGAAATAGTTGATTCAGACAGTTCCTGCCTGTTTAATAGTTGTTCTGGTGGAGGGACTACTTCCTGGAGCCTTCCACTCTTCTGAAATCTTTCCACCTTCAAACCCTGTTGTGTTTTTGTTTTTTTAATTTTTGTTCAAGTAACATATACACAGCCTAAAATTTCCCCTTTTAGCAGCATTCAAAGATATAATTCAGTGCCATTAATTATGTTTATAATGCTCTCCTATAATCACCACCATCCCCTAGGGATTTGAAGATGCTATTATGCTCACTTGAAGATGAGGAAGAGGCCTTAAGCCAAGGAATACAGGTGCCACTAGAAGCTGGAAAAGAGAATGAAACAGATTCTACCTGGAGACCCTAGAGAAAACGCAGCCTTGCCAACATCTTGATTTCAGTCCAGTGAGACTCGTGCTGAAATTCTGACTTATGGAACTACAGGATAGTAAATTTGTGTTGTCTTAAGTCCCTAAATTCATGGTTATTTGTTAGAGCAGCAAAAGGAAACTAGCATAAACATTGATAATAGCTAATAACAACTGAGTGTACACTATGTATCAAGCACAATTCTAAGTACATAAAATTTCTGAAGAAAAACAATTAAATACAGATTTTAAAAGTGAAGAAACTCTACTCTTAGAAAGCATAAAGGAGAATCAGGTCTTAAATAATCTGTTTATAAGATAAATGCAATAGAGGGTTTGGTGCCAAACAGAGGAATTAGTGATGACTGGTTTTTACAAAGATTCAGACCCTTATAAACTTATGGAAAGAAATCAAATCTAATTTAATATGGTGTACAGGGGCATGAGAGTTATACAGAAACTTAAAGCACCTACTTTTCTTTATGGACTTTCTCTTTGAAATCGATTGAGGCATAACTTTTATGTCCTAGACTGAAGATCTGAACTAACTGCTCATTTACTGTTTGTATGACTGTGTTAAAATAGATATTGGCATCATGCTATCAGAGTTCAGTTACAAATATCTACACTTGTAATAAAGGATATTCATATGTTGCAATGTAAAATATATATCAAATCAGTATTCTCTGAAGAATTTTCAAAATCATTTTATGTCCTATGATAAACGTAAGTGTAATAAAAATGATAATTTTATATATTCAAACAAGCTAGACTTTACAAAACCTTTCACAACCTCTTGCGTAAATCTCAAACACATTTGACAAAACTTGGACACAAGGCTTTCTGTTAACAATGCTATGTGAATATTAGGACTGTGAAATATTTTTTATTAGAGAGCAAAGAGGTTTTACCAATCAAAGCCATAAATTAAGAAACTAAAGTATAGAAACTCTGCTTTCTAAAAAGTAACATGTGATGAATGGCATCACTCCTCCAGCCACATGCCTTTCAGGGTCACTTATGTATAAAACTAGTCAATTTAACATGAAATATGTCACTCTAGTGTTTACCTCGAGCTACATTAATACACTTGCTACTGACATTTAAGGGTTTGCTTCTGGTTCCATTATAAAATTCTATTATGAGGGAGATTTAATCCTTTGTTCAGGCATTTTCTAGAAGAAATTCTGTCAAGCAATTGCAGTTGGGTAAAATGGTAAAAGTAACTTTGGCCATTTTCTGTGGTATCAACTGGGAAGTCTGACCTACTTTAAAACGACTCATTTGAAGGGGTACGAAAGCTTGCTTGATGGCATTCAAGCTCATCACCACTGATTCTTACAACTTGGGAGAAAATGTTACTGTGGAGTTTACAGATGATGCCACATTGGTAGAGGGTCTAAGCTGCAGTACCTATTCAATAATCTAAAACAATCCAGAAAATTGAAGGTAATTTAAAGCCCAGAGAATAGTTGATCAGTGGTTAGGACTGAGGAATCTATACAGCAAAGCAAAAGGCATCTACTTATATTGGCACTTAAAACATTTTGACGTGTCCTTCAAAAGCTCCTTGGTAACTTGTTGCTTTGGGCTACAAGATCAATTCCGACACAGAAACAATGCTGTACACAGCAGGATTCCTTGTTTAGTGTAACATGGCTATCTAATCCATTCTGATTTAGAGTGCTAACAAGCCTGGGTTGGGAGAGTTCTAAGTTAAGAAGAACAACGGTCAGCAGGCAGAAACCTGAAAATGACATGTCCTTCCTCCTTTCATACTTTAGAGCTGGTTCTAGGTCAAGGGTAAACCAACTACTGCATGGGGATCAAGCCCAGCCTGCTGCCTGCCATCTTCTTGGAAACAGTCATTCCCATTCATTTTATTGTCCAAGCCTGCTTTCATGCTACAAGGGCAGAATTGAGGAGCTGAGGCAGAGACTGTATGGCCGACAAAATTATCTTTTAAGAAAAACTCTGCTGACCACTTCAGGTCAGTATTATCTGTGGTGCAGCTTTTCATTTGGTAATAATGCCTTATCTGCCTTACTTTACTTTTTCTCCCCTTTTCCTCCTTAGGGCTGGCATACTGTCTTAATCCCACAGAAAATCTCACAAACTGATGCTCCTTCCCTAAGCCTTATCTCCTTTTCCTCTCTTTTTTTAGCCCATGCCTTTAGTGAGCACATAGGAGCCATTTCCAGAAGCATTCCAAGAGATAATGCAATTTACTGCTGTGTCCTATGACCACCATTTTTGCTCTACTCTTCGAGGAACCATAGTCTTTTCAGTGGTTGCCAGCATCTTCCAATGTACTCTGATGCTACAAGGTGCTGCCAAACTGTTTTCTTCATTGTTAATGCCTTTGTCGGGAAAGCTCCTTTCCAAACAGGTGCTGCCATCGCTTCCCTGTGTGGTGGCTGCTGCCACAGGTGCCAAAGGGAAGCACTTCCCTTGAGATTTGTTAATGCAGAAATTTGGAGAGCACCTCCAGAGGCTATTTTGTATTTTTGCTTGTATGCATGCATTCTTTGCATTCTTTTCTCTGGAAGGCATTTTTTAAAAATAAGTCTCCCCTCTCCCATTCTCACTTCAAATAGTTTGGGTTGGACTGAGATCACAGGTTGAGGAGCTACCATGGGGGCAAAGTTAACTCAAAATGGGAAGGACTAGCAAAAAATTTGGCAAGGCATTTATTGAAATACTTCCTATGGCAAACCTGCTAAAGCATCATGGCAAAGCTAAAAGAAAGGAATTCAAATTTTCGTAAAATAAAATAAGACCTAATAAGGACTAGACAGTTACTGTGGAGCTTTATGAAGACATGGCAATTCACACACCCCCAGACCACACACCCAATTTGCAGTCACCACAACCCCCAACTTGTGCCCACACTTGCTAGTACAGTGACAAGACTTAGGAAGAGAACCCCAAAATGGGAGAGTTGGAGTTTGAGATAGACTAAACTTTGAAAATATGATGTATTTCTTCTCTGCTTCCTCATTTTTATTATAAAAATATACCTTTAGGAAAGTGTTCAGAGACTCTGAAAATGTATTTGCTGGAAAGTGACCTTGATTTGAGCTTAAAACCAAAACACTGCCAATGACTAGAAGTTTAATTTCCAAGACCTGCTTGTGCAGCTGAAAGAAAGTGCATTGTAATAGCACATTCTCTACATTGCCATACTTGAGACAATGTGTGTTTCAGTGGGCAGATCTCAAATATACACCAAAGCCCTGTTGCCAGACTTGCACTTTCCTCTTCGCTTATACTGAACAGTTTTCATTTTTTTTTATAACTGTGGTGGTGTGAAATATTATTTTCCTTTTAAGTGAAGTCCAGGGGAAGGTAAAGAATCTTATAGCTTGTGGGAGTACTAATTGGAGCCAATTATAATTTGATTGACCTGCCTTGCTATTAAAATGATATGCAAAATTTACACTGCCCTTGCAAAATGGAAATTTTCTTGAGTACAAGCTAACTACAGGAAGCCCATCCTTTAATGAATCCAAAAATGGTGCTTTTGGGTTCTAATTCCCACTTCAACTCTCAGAGGCAAATTCCAGAGAGGAGATTCATAGAGTTACAAATGCAACAAAAGAAGCCTGCAGATGGGGGAAATGTGCAATAAAATGACTGAAGTCATTAAGGGCCAATGCATAAAGGAGCAGCCTCACAATACCTGTCCATCCTTATTAGGGCCCCATTTTCTTTTATGAAAATTTCAGCTCTTTCCTTAAGCAATGTCATGGGGCCTTGATTTTTCAATTCTTGCAATATAAGCAATTTTTAAAAGCAGGATAAAATGTCCATTTTTACTGGTAAACAGAAGCGAAGTCATTAGCTGATGATGAAGCCACCCTGTCGAATTACAAGGGTCTTCCTACAAGGGACAATAAATGAAGCCAGAGAAATTAATGCTTTTCTCTCCCTCTCCCTTTTCCCCTCCCTCTTCCTTCCTCTCTTCCTCCCTCCCTTCCTCCCTCCTTCCCTCCCTCTCTCTCTCTCTCTCTCTCTCACACACACACACACACAGAGTACTACTACTTAACATTAGTAGCACATACAAAATGTTCAGCAAAATAGAGTAAAACACCATTAAAAAATCTATTTTAAAAGAGATCTTTGCCCTTTTGGCTCTATCTAACTTTTCTGAATGATGGATTAAATAAAAAATGATGACTTGATTATAAATTACACTGTTAAAATAGTACAAAGCCACCTGACTTTTAAGAAATATTGGCGATTTAAATATTTGATTGTGGCAGACATGCAATCATGCCTGAATATCTGAAATTAACATGAGAAGAAAAAATTGCCCATAGAAATCAATAATGTAAAGAAATTTCTGTCCCTCAAATCAGCAGGTGCCTATAAATGGCAATTTCTTTAGGCACTAAAAGATATGCTAGAGATTTCACAGGTATCCTCAGGTTCAGCCTCAGATTCAAGTTAAATAAAGATAATAGTTTGCAGGCTTCAAGAAAAGTGATGGAAAACAGAGTAAGACGACCAACATTTGGGCCACCTCATTGCTTCCCTGCTTGTTATGGAAAATAATAAATATACATATTTACACATACATTTTCATTGCTATCACTATCTTTGTAGCTCTTGTCTATCTTGGCAATGCAAGGTACAGGGGAAATAGCTTTCACTCTATCACTCTGTAGAAATGTCTTTCAAAGCCTTAACAAAAAACTTGCAACAGACCTTTCTGTGATTTTAATAATTGAGCTAAAAAAAAAAAGAACTGTTGATGTTAGAGAGAAATATACATGAAGAAATAAAGGTTACTACTCAGAATCATGTTTCAATTAAAATTCTCACTTGTTCAGTGTTTGGCTGTTTTAGAGTCTGTCTGATCTGTGATTGTGAGCATTGACTATGTTTATCCAATTGATTTATCCAATTCTCCATATTGCTATTGCTTTATATTTTGATCCCTCCCTATTAAATCCTCCCTCTTTACAGTATAGCCCAGTCAATGCAAGTAAGTAATTTCTGGTCCAAGAAAGATTCAAACTTAAAGAAATATCTGAATGTCCCTAACTCAGTGTCTCTTTCACGATTTCTACCATCAGGGGATAAGGAACAGTTATATGTAACGGTTAGCAAGAAACGCATATATTGATTTTATTCTCTTTATACTCTGTTATTTATGAGCCGCTCAAAATGATGGCTGTTTATATCAAGTGAGAGTGTCTAAATTTTACAAAGGACTTTTTAATCTATTAAATATAAATTTCTAGTAGTAGTTTTACTTTTGCTAATTACGTGGATTTCCCTAGGCCCACATATTTTTCAAACTCCCATCTATCTACTTTCAAACATATCCTATTTAACTAAGAGAAGTGTTAATCAATAAAGATAGATATGTAAGAATGAATGAGCAGCATCCTGACATGCAGCATGTCAATAGCCACATTTTTAGAAGGAATTGTATCAAAGTATATTCCAGTGCTAGGTGTATCTCACATTTCTGTACTATGTTAATGGATGAGTGACACCTCTATTCATTCTGAAGAAGAACATTATTCTAAAATGATTTTCGCCCTAATATAAGAATACTGAATGAATACTGGCTTCGTTGTAATTTTCAAAATGGTAGAACAGAGGTCCGCTGCAGGAGGTACAGGTAAAGAAATGAAAAATAAACATGTCCTAATTCAACTTAAAATCAATAGCTGAGCTAATTTTTGCCTCATGTCAAAAAGTTTCAAAGATTGTGCCATCAACCTCAGTTGGTAAAAAGGGCACTGGCATTTTTAAAGCTGCCTAAATATTTGAAGTGATCTAAATATGATAGTTTCGTTTACAGTGGATCCTAAAATGTAGTAAAGTTTGTATTTTAATACTTCTATTTTTTCTTTTACATTCCCCATATTAGAAGTTGTAAAAGTACTGGCTTTATTTTGCTCCAAATGTATTTACATGAAGCAATACAGAGAAATACAATGTAACATCTGCCCTTTCAAACATTTCTGCATAAAGAATTTATTATAAACGAGATAAGTTTCCTTGTGAAAAGATAAAACTGCAATTATATATTCTTCAACCAACATAATGAAAAATTTTTCCTTTCAAGAAGCAAATATGTAGATCTTTCTGTGTATAAGAATACCAGATTCTGCCTTGATCAGAAGTCAAGAATAAACTTATCTAGTTTACATAAATGTTCATTGAACCTCTTTCAACTGAAAGGACACTGAGCTTTATTCTTTCAACTTCTAATTCAATGCTACTTCTGCTATTTATTCTCCCTAACAATAAAGTGTTTTCATTTTTTGCATAAATTCATATTAAGAAACTTGTCTGTTGATTTACCCTGCTTAAATTGTTTCTTTTCCCTTAGTTTTACTTGAGTTGATATAAAGATATAAAGATCTCTACTGTCGATTACAAATTTAGGCAGCTGATACTATGTTATAAGTGAAGGCAATGCATCTAGTTTAGCTATGCTGTGGAACTCTGGGCCTTTGCTTCTAGAAACTTACTCTTTTTTGAGACCATATGGTGTATAAGGCCATGAGAATTACTAAAACTGCTCATATTTGTTTTGCACCACATTTTATTTCAACAACATATCTTCTGGGAAATTTATGAGCATGTTTATATCTTTCATCTCTTTATTTTATTAAGTCAATTAATTGACCTTCAGCTGCCTTGCAGTGAAGGGCCTTTCTAGCTTCCAATTTTAATGTATTAAATCAAAGTATATTTAGAGTGCCATATTTTATTTTAAGCAACCTCATAGCTATATTTTATTTCTATAACTCATAGACACTTATCATACTTGGGCTCTAATAAAAATAATAAATTTTCTCTCCCCTGTTACGAGAAAGATTTTCAAATACTAGTTAGGAAATCTGTTTTTGTGCCAGTTGTTCCCCAGAGACAATGTGAAGGAAGGTAATGAGAACAGTCTTAGCTATGAGCATTTGAACTTCAACCCGCAGGGAGCCAGATGAGCTTTCATTGTGTCAGGTGGACAGAACATGGAGCATCTCTCCAAATTTCCTTTTAGCTCCTGATATATGAAGACATGAAAGGAAACTTCTTGTCACCTAACAAGGAAAAATAGCAAAGATAGTGTGGATAACAGAACTTTAGAGAGAACACAAAATAAAGATACAACAGTGTTTGGCCAAGCTATCTCACAGATTGTAAAAATGACCTGCAATAAGCTTTTTCAGGTGTCTTTGGGTGGAGAAAGGATCTCTAGTTGGAGTCAGGAGATTTGAGGTTTAGATTTGACTCTGTCCTTCTCTAGGTATGTACCTTTGGTAAATTCACTTAAACTCTGGTCTCAGTTTTTTCTTACCTGAAAAATGAGAGGACTGCATGGGATAGCACATAACCCTGGATGTCAACCTGTTGCGATGTGGATTCTTTGGGGATTATGGGATTGCCATAAGGGCTTGGGGAATCCATATGCATGCTGTGCTTGATGGAGAGACTGAACAAATGATAAGTTATGCATGTACAGGTACTGCTCTTTAAAATGTGTGAGCCAAACTGTGATTAACAAAAATACATATTCGGTTAAAAAGTATTCCTGAATTCATAATGATTTGGTGCATAATGTATTTTTCTCTTTCAAAAACACAAAAAGCAATAGAAGAAGATAAATTTGAGTATCTATTGTGATCCAGGCACTGATCTTGGCAACTCACACACATTAATTTATTTAATCCTCACAAAAGCCAATGAGGAAAATACTATTAACATTCCATTTTACAGATGAGGCAATTTAGGCAATTAAGGAAGTGGCCATATGCTTGTTTTATAGATTATAAGAAAATTCAAATGAATTACATCTAGGCATGCATGACAAATGTTGAGTGTTCAATAACTGCTTGGGTTTGGTGTTATGGTTTTGTTGTTGTTTGGGTCTTGTTTGATTGACTTGGTGGAGATCCTACAAAAAAGTAAATATTTAAACTGAAGGTTTGGTGAAGGCAACAGAGAGGCAGGGCTGAATAACACACACACTGCCACGAACCAGTCCTCCCTGCTTCAAGTGGTGAAGAACTGAGCATCATTTGCCTTGGCAAATCTAGGCAGCAGACAGAACCAAAAGGAAGAGCTTAAGATGCTGGTGGTAGAGGACAAGGCAAACACGTGTCTACAGGTTTTCCATGCTTTCTTGACAGTTGGAGGCTCTAAAATGATGATGTGCCTGACCTGGATAACCAACTAAACTGGACTGAGAGGTGGGAGAGGCTTTTTTTTTTTTTAAGGAGGAACCTGGGAACTCGAACATGGGAAGCAGGCACTCAACCACTTGCGCTACATCGACTCCCTGGGAGTGGCTTTGTAGCAGTATTTTTTAAAATTGAATTCATGTTTAATAATTACAGGCAACATGCCCCCCCTTCCCCCTTGCCCAGGCAGCAGCAGGGGTAGTGCGGGGGCTGTGGTATATGCCCCCAGATGTAACAGTATTTTGATATAGTTTTATGAGACACTGAGAAACACATAACTACTATTACATGTGAAAAACAGAAGGGGTACATGGCAGGAAAAAACTTTCATCACAAAGGACAGAACTGGATGGAGTGGAGTAAAAGAATAATATAGAAAATCAGAATTAAAATTTGACTCTCCAGAGGAAATACAAGCCAAAGAAAGTGCTCTGAAATAATCAACTGGTGTTGCCTGAATAGAAAGCTCATAGGAGTGAATTTTGATTCCGAGAAATATTCAAAAGGAAAAGATGTCAAAGTTCAGCATCTTTTCTGCTAAATTACTCAGAGCAAAGTTTGCCATTAAGACTGGAGTTCAGAGTACAGGTGGTACAGAGTGAGCTCAGGAATGGGTATGCCACTCTGCACAGCTTTGAAAGCTAGTAAAGATTTGGTGTTCTATTTCTAACTTGCTTTTGGAAATATTTCCAAAAAATCATTTCTAAATGTTATCTTGACTATCTCTAATCCTAAGGCATGAAAATACCTCATCACATCCTAATGAGGAAAATTGAGAGCTTGTTTTGTCTTTAAAATCAGAAGAGCTGTTAATTAAATGCTCATCGCCTTGCCTTTGTTTTGGGCAGTACACAAAAATTAAATGAAAATGAGAAAAGGTCCCCAATCCACTTAAACTTCTGAACCTTAATGATGACATAAAGACACAAGGTGGGAAAAGAATCTTAATTCATATGGAAACATTCTAGCATCGCACATATAAAATGGGACCTTGGTAATTAAAAATGTCATCTCTCCTTTAGTTGATGAATTCTCATCCCCTGGTTAAGGGGAGAACGTACAAGGGCAGGATGAGCAGCCCAAAACAGCTGTCCTGGCTTAGGGCCAGGCAGAGGGGTCTATCCCTGGTTCCCCAAAAAACCCGCCATTAGCCCATCACAGTGTCAGGATGGTTTTTGATAAAAATCATTTTACTGAATTAAAATCACCATAGGGTTTTGTCAAGGGTGGGTACAGACAGAAAATACAAATAATTCAATATTTATAAATTAAAAAGGAATGTGAATTTAAATAAAATTCTACTCTTGTAAATATATATTAAGAACTTAATATGTTAGAAGAATACTGGGTATATAAAGTATCCAGGAAATACTAGTTACATAATTCTTATGATCAGATGCACACAAATTGAGTGACTGTCAAATCACCGAGTTTAGAAGTTTTAGTATTTTTAATTTGACTCAAAAACTTAGTGCAAGGAAAATTATAGCACAGGAATACTCAGAGGTTTCCATAACTCTTAATAAGGAAAAAAAAAGAAGAGAAACAAAGATACTTAGGAAATGGATTTTAAAATCCAGTAATATATTTATTTTTATTAAAAACTTTCCAACACAAACTATAAAATAAATCGTAGTAATTATGTTTATTTTAGCAAGTGTTTCTTGAGAAATTACATTCTACAGGGAAGCTAAAATAGTCTTTGGAGACACAATATATTTTATCCTTTTTCTTTACAGGACATCCCACAAAATTGCCTATAGGCACACAGGAAATTGACTGGCCTTTACAAACTCAATAAAGAAAAGATCTCTGTAGTCAAAGTGGCAGGAAGTATTGGATAAAATCAGGGATACCAGATATTTTAAAAAGACCAACCAGTCCATCAGACTTCCTTCTTTTTCCATCTTTTATGTTATATATCAGGCTTTAACTGGATTATTGAAGTTAATTCCTGCTGTTTTCCATATTAGAGATTAATGCACGCACTCTTGGCATTTGTCCAATACAACTGATCATATTTTTAGTTTGGATTCACATTGTCAACATACAGCTTCAACCAACTTTGTGTGAAAGTAACTGATAGAGAAATTAAGTTGCTTAAAATATAGTTTTAATTGCTGAAATTATATTAGTAAATACTAAAAGAGAAAACTGACTCATCTCTCAAGTAATGCATATTAGAGTGGATGTTTTTAGATATCTTTATGGAATTATATTGGCTTTTATAGAAAGTTGTTACTCTGTAGGAAGACTAAGTTGAATTAAATCACCCTGATAGTGTCATTGAATTATGGTTTAGGATTCATTTTGGAAGCAGTTCTGTACTCAATAGCTCAAATTTGCCATCATTATCCCTTCTCCGTTCTAATCCAAGCTCTATTCCATATGCCAAAGATAAAGCAGAGAAATTGAAGGTCTAAAATTTAGATCCCAAACCTCATGACTTGGAAAGAGGCCATCTTCTACTCCAGAAAGACATAATTAAGATTCTCGGGAACAAGCAGAATAATGACCTGTAGGATTCAGATCTCTTCTTTTAAATTGATCCCCTATTCGTGTATCTCCCTCACATCTCAGTTAAATGGTACAGGGAATTATATGCAATGCTCTTCAAAAGGTACTCCAAGAACTTTTAAGAACAAAAATGTTCTTAGCTAAGTGATCTCATTAAAGAGATTTACTTCCAGCAGCTGACTTAGAGCCTTAATAGGCCTGGATTCCCAAATTCCATGGTATTTGACCTGGGTGGGACTGAGGCGCAGAATGTCGACCTTTGTTAAAGGGTTCAACAAATTAGAAGGAAGATATTAAAGAGCCTTAACAGCGTGCCATTTTATACTTTATCTCTCTGTAGAGCTGCGAGTCTGAACTTTTTGAAGAGAAAGACAATTTCGTGACAGAATCATCGGCTGATTCCACAGTCCTCTATGACAATGTTCTTCCTTCCAAAAGGCCTCAGAAGGCTTTGAGGTGCATTGGGGAAAAAAAGAAAAAGAAAATATAGACCCAACCCATCTTTGAAGCTCTATAACAGTCTGAGAGACAGGCACCCCCAGAAAGCAAAGCAGAAGTTATAGAGAGAAAGAAAGTGGTCATTTTTCAGAGAATCACACACACCATCCTCATCAGCAAACATGCCACAGCATGCCAGAAAAATCGGGTCAGCCTGACACCTTTCCTGGTTCTCAGTATCCACCCCCACCCCCCATATGTTATCCCAATTAATACCTACTTAACACTTAGCAGATGCTTTCCCATCACAAAGGACACCATTATAATGGAAGTAATGGGATAACAATGAAAGTCAGACACAGAAGGTTTTAGAGAAATGGGTAAATGTAACTGGGCCAAATGTCAGAGTTATGATACAAAGGTTAATTTAGGTGAAAAGATGGAATTAAAAAGCAACATGGACTCTGAAAGCATTTTCTTTTACATTTATTAGTTCCTCTGCCACCATTCTGTTTATCAAATTATAATAAGAACCCATATCTGGTCATGAATTACCAGAGATGTGTCTTACTGGAGGAATTAAATATGTCACAACCTGTAATATGAATGAAGGTGTTTTAATAACTTTACGTTTGGCAGTCAAATAAAACATTATAATCATCTAGAGATTTATGCTAAAGTTAGCAGCCTTGCTTAATGGAAACAGACTCCACCTGAATGATCTATGCTTTGCCTAGCTACATAGACCATTTATAATAACTATATGTTTTTTCAGATTAGAGAAGATATGGAGGACTATAGCATCATAAAGAAATGAAGTAGTTAATAATGTGGACATTTTATAAATAATAAGTATCTGTTTACTGCGTTGGGAGGCAGCATCAAAAAGGACTTCAGAGCAAGGACTCAGGGATCTGGCTCTACTGCTTACCAACTACAAGACCTGGAAAAGGTTACTCAATAACTTTGAGCTTCAGTGTCTTCATCTGAAGAGCAAATAAGTTAATATATGTAATGTGTGGCTCAGTGCATGGAACATATTAAATTCTCAATAAATGTTAGCTATTCTTAGTAGTAGTAGCAGCATTCTTTTGTATGCTCATACTTAGATTCTTAAGTAAGACTTTGCTTTCTAATGTTGATGGGAATTGTTACGTGACACAGTTAAGAAGTATAGAAAGGCCCTGGAAAGAAATGGAAGGTAAAAGGAATGAAAAAAGAAGAGGAGAGAATAAGAGGGAGGGTGAAGTGAAAGAAGGAGAGAGGGGAGAAAAGAGGGACAATGAGAGCGACTAAACCAGGTTCTAGGAATGTTAGTATATAATTCAGGAAATTAATTAAAGAGCATTACTCCAGCAGACCGGGGCAGGCTTAGGTGAAGAAGGGACAGAAGTGAGAAGGCACATGAGAAATGTCTATACGGTACTACTTGTTCTTTCTCCCTCCTTTCTTACCTTTTTTTTCCATCTTACATTTTTCCCTCCCTCCCTCCATCTCTTTCTTTTCTCTTTTCCTATTTCCTTCCTTCCATTTAACCAGAAAATATCTATTCAGTGATTACTAAAAGTAGAACATCATAAAATTAACTTCTATATAAATCTCAATGACAAATCCAAAAAATTAGATATTAGTTAGAGAAGATATTGTGTAACAGAACAAGACTGAAATAACTGAGTGTTAATAGACATGGCAAGTATATAGTGACAAACAAGTTAGAGGAATTCCCTGTCCTCAGGGAGCTTACATTCTAGTAGAGGGAGACAGACTGTTAATGAACAAACACATAAGTAGATATCAGAAGACACTACGTAATGATAAGTGCCATGAAAAAAATTTTTCCAAGTTGATACAATAGAAATGGACTGCAATAGAAATGGCCTGTAAAAACTATTGTTGGTAGAGATGTTTTTTTTTTTAAGTTTTTGAATTGAGGTATAATATTCATATAGTAGGGTGCATCATTTTAAACTGGGCGAATTTTTCCACATATATATATACGCCTATATAACTACCACTCAGATCAAGGTTTAGAACATTCTCAGCAATTTGGTCCATTGGTTTGAGTTTTTCATGTGGTATTGTGTTACACACCTAATATACTATTTTAAGATACATCATATTGAACCTTTGACCTATGGCTTAGAACCTGTATAAAACACTCCATGATGTTTTCCAACCACATTTACCTATCCTCTATCCCAGGAATAGACTCCAAGGTTGCTTCCATCTTTCCAGCAGTTCAAATAATACTGCAAAGAACATTCTGATACATGAGTCCTCACTGAGCAGTACGGGAATTATTATTATGTTAAAAATAATGTCAGAAAAAAAATCAATGACTAAGAGCAAAAAGTCAGGGTCAGAGTCTATGAGGACAACACTTGGACAAATTAATGTCAGACTGTTTTCCAGAATGCTCCACCACTCCATGCTCCCACCAGCAGTGCAAGTCTGCTTGTTGGCTATGTTTCCATGCTCTGACTTCTCATAATTTTAAAAATCCATTCACATAGTTTCCAAACCTTTGCATTTTCTCTTCCTCTGTCAATTCATGGTTTTTCTCCTTGACCCATTTTTTTTGATGTGTGTGGTTTTCCCTTTCTTGATGATTTGCAAGGAGGTACCACTTAAAGTATGATATGATTAGCAAGAAGAGCGAGGCAGAGGGAAGAGCTGGGAAAAGGCCCTCCAGCAGGGCTGAGACTGCCTCGTGGAGGGAACATGCAAGAAGGCCAGTGTGGCTGGGGCCTGGTGGGGAAGAGGGAAAGTAGTACAAATGAGGTCAGAGAATGAGGCGGGAGTCACAAAGTGTACTGAAATTCAGTTTTCCTGTTCCAGTTGCAGAATTTTAAATGGTGAATGTGACTTTTTACCATCCATCCATGAATGGTAAAAAAATAAGTACAACTATAGCCAATATGTCTCTGAGGTTTTTTTTTTGTTGTTTTTTTTTTTTACCGGAAGGTCCCAGGTATCGAACCTGGGTCCCTCCATATGGGAGACGGACGCCCAACCATTTGAGCCACATCCGTCCCCCGTCTGAGGGTTTAACAGTAATAAAAGTATATCAACAATTGTGAGTCCAAGCACTTAGAACATCATAAAATGCATTGCATAAAAAGCCCAATAACAAAAAGGCAAAAGATTAGATATCAGGCAGAGAAGACACTGAGTAGCAGAATAAGACAAATCACAGAGAAAACTCAGAAAATTGCTTACTCCTCATGGGAAAGCCAACAAAGAACATAAAAAATAAACTTTTCTAATTAGACCAGACTGTGGAAACGTACATCTCAAATTAGTGCAGAAATGAGCCTACACAGTTAAGGGATTTTGAGATTTAAATTTAAGAACAAGCTGTTTTTCTCAATTATTAAGTCAAAAACCCCAGGTATAAGTTAATAGCTACAAAATAGGGGGAAAGAAGCCTGCATCTGATTAGTGGAAATATTATATAGTGAGCCTCAATAAAATATATACATCTTCCACATGTTAAGCATATAGCAACAGAAAAATAATGTGACTTTGAAGCCATGTATTCTAAGGCTCTTAGAAAACAGAAATGGGAGGCTTCAGTTTTTTAATCCAGTTTAGAACAAAATGGCAGAAGATGTGTCATTTGAGCAACATCAAGTTGTACACTTCTTATTGGAATACATGACACCCAGTCTCAGTTTGTCTATCAATCATTATGAAGATGATGAGGAAGATCATCAAATCTGAACTTTCCATGAAAAGAAAAGAAGCAAAAAATAGTAAATATTAAGGAAAGTGCATTTATGTTTATTTACAGATACATGAAAATTTTCAAATGTTAAAAGGAAAGCTAATCTATTCTTTTTTTTTTTTAAAGAAAGCCTTGATTTGATTCCAAATGTTGGCATGGAACTTACAAAGCTAGGAGAAGGCTAGTTTTCAAGCCTTTGTGATAAATGTTAAAACAACCATCACAAATAACAAAACCAATTTTTTTTCAAGTATTAACAGTGCTGTCTAACTTTTAAAGAAGACAAGATTTTAATCACTCCCTGTTGCTCTGCTGTAATAAGTGATTTCATATGTGCAGAAGTGCTTTGAACTGAGAGAAGAGTTTATAAATATAGGATTCTCATTATTCAAATAAATAAATATTTGGAAAATGATTAATGTGCAATGAAAACAAAATATTTCTTATTAAAGTAATATGATAGAAATGCAATAATACAAATTGATACTGTGATCTAAAAATTGTAATTAACTCTGAGTAGCCTGAAAAGTCTAGATTAGATACTCCCTTGTACATGTCTATTGTATTCATTCTGTTGCCATGAGACTGTCTTTTTCTGTTTCTCCTCCTAGGCTCTGAGCATCTCAGGGCAGGACCACCAGTCTGTGGTGCCAGGGTGCGGAAAGTGTTGTAAGAGCTCAGGAAATGTAAGAATTCATGTAGCTGAACCATCCGAACCAATCGGCAGCTCAGTTCAACGTGCATGCTTTGGAGAACAAAGTCAGGATTGGCCTGATTCAGGTGATCTGTAATCATTGGCATGCTAAACATTTCCCATAGCCTGGGTGCATTTTATTAAAAATAGGTGAATTGCAAAGACTCTTTGATTAGAGTAAGACAAATGAGTCTGAATCCAAATAAGTACAAATTTGGCATTTAGTGAGAATTAAGTTAAGTGCTTGATCAAAAAAAAAAAAAAAAATACAATCCAGGTCACCCTGACTATTAGTTAGCCACCCCTGGGAAAGTTATTTTGCTTTTCCAAGCCTGGGTTTCCTTGTCACTGAAAAGTGGAATAATACTTATTATTGGAATAGAGTGAGAAAATGAACAGAAAAGTCTTCTGCATGCAGGCATTTAAGAATCAGTGCTTCTTTTCCTCCACTGCATTTGTTTAAAATTGAAAAACTAATTTAGCTAAACTGTTTTAATGTCTACCAAAACTCTGTTCTGAAGTATTCTACATTTGGTCAGATGTGTTTCAATGATGAGAAGTCATACATCGAGAAAGGCCTTAAAGATATTAAGTAAGGGTGAAAATATGAGGAGCTTCCTTAGTTTTTGGTTCCAACCTGTTTATCCCCATTGCAATTTGAAAATTGCCTGGATTTATCTCTTACCACATGTCTAATAAGTATCTTTATTATATGCCTCTCTCAAACACTAGACCTTGAGAAGCAAGAAGCCAGCAATGGTGTCTTATTTATCATTATTTCCATTTTTTGCCCAGCACAGAGGGTATAAAATAAATACTTGGTAAATTAAATGAACTAGTTAGTTACCTTGGAGGAATCTCAAATTATCATGGCTGGTCTGCTTATGCCTGGCTGTATCAGACGAATAGAAAGGTTTGACCCTGTTGGATAAAGATTTATATCTGACTCTTAAAATAACTAAAAGTAAATTTCTGAATGAGGTGTCTAATTAAAACCTGTCAGTAAAATTTACACAAAGAAAAGATTCTCCAAATTAATGTAAGGTTCTTTTTTTTTTTTCCCTTCAAAAAACCCATTACTTTTTCTTTTAACTTCCTCATTTGTTTATCTTCAAACAGGAGGTGTTCGTAATATTCTCCATTTAACAGATGGGAACACTGAAGTTCAGAGCTGCTGTGAAATTGCTTTCTCGAGGAAAAGCAACATCCCAGTTGGGGTCAGGATAGACGTCTTCCATTACTCTTTCAATTAGAATCCACTTCCTAATCATTAACACATTTGCTTTACCCTGCAAAATAGTCATCTTTTGTAGAGCTCTGTTGTTGAACATTTCCATTTGAGAAAAACTTCTTGCAGAAAGTTTTATAGGAACTTTCAATTGCAGTCCTTTGGGAACACCATCCTGCCATTTTAGTTTAAACAGTGTAAATGCGATCAACAATTTCCTGCAACTATGGCAACGCAACATGCCTCTTTCCAGTGGTTTACTCTTAAGGAATTAGAGGACTATTTAAGGATTAAGATTACCTTGCCTGCTATACTAGGTGACCTTTACAAAGGATAAAATAAAAGCTCTGGAAATACAGCTTTATAAATCAGTGCTGCTAATTACCTTGGATCACACAGGCATACATGAACATTCCAGCTCTCGGAAAATGTTATCATTTATAAGAATTCAGCAGTAATTATGAAATCTTAAGAAAGGAAATGCACCCCAAATGAAACATTAATATAGTATGTATTTTGCATGAGTTTTAGGGTGAGTTATGAGGCCAAAGCAAAGAGGAATTCCCTATATCTTGGATATAAAAATAAGAAGACGTCTATGCTGTTCAATATTTCTATTAACATTTATATAAGAAGAGAAGAGAAGAAAACCTCAGTAGGGATAAACTTGTGACCTTGTAATAGAGATATGTTTCTTAACTGACAGGTTATATGTTCCTAGCTGCTATAAGATAAACTCAGTTATTAACGAAAATGTCCACAAAAAAGTTTAATGCATTCTGGATCCACTACTTCATAAAATGCAATTTAATTTACTTTTTTTTTTTTTATGAACCAGTTTCTTTACTTTTTTTTTTAAAACTATAAGTGTTCAGTAAACATTGTGGACTTACAAAACAAACATGCATAACATCATACAAGGCTCCCACACATCACCCCACCACAAAAACCCTGCACTGTTGAGAAACATTTGTTAACAAATCACCAAAGAGCACCGTCAAAGTATTACTACTAACTATACTCGGGATCTTCCTCCCCTATACCTTTTTTTTAAGGATTGATTTATTTATTTACTTTTATCCATTTTTATCCCCCCCCCCCACTGTTTTTGCTGTTTCTGTGTCCATTTGCTGGGCAACTCTCTGTGTCCATTTCCTGCCCTCTCTTCTCATCCTTCTCCTCCTGTCTTCACTGGGATTTGATCCTTGGAATCTCCAACGTGGGAGAGAGATGTCCTACCACCAGCGCCACCTTAGTTCCTGGTTTTTCAGCGCGTCTCGTCTTGGCTTTCCCTTGTGCCACTCTCCTGTTACGTCATCATCTTGCTGCACGGTTCATGGAGCCTGGTGGCTCACCCACTCGTGGGGCCTGGTGGCCCACGTGCCTTCTATATTTTTCTTTTTTTATTTTTACCGGGAGGTCCCGGAGATCGAACCCAGATCCCTCCATATGGGAGATGGGCGCCCAACCATCTGAGCCACATCCGTCCCCCTGCTATATCTATTAAGGTTGATCAAAGATTACAGTCTTTTCCCATACAGGACGGTCATATAATAAATCAGGCTTAGTTTATCACCAGAATTCTAAAAACCAGACCTAGGGAGAAAAACTAGGTCTGGGGACACATGCATGGTTTCTAATATAGTGAATGTTTAGCCTACCCTGATTATCACAAAATCAGGACAGCGAGAATATTTGCATAATTTAATTTACTTTTGATGCTCAAAAATCTATACCTTTTCTTGAAGCACAATTTTTTAACTGTTCATAATTAACAAGGGATTTGAACTGTCCTTATTGTAACCAAACTAGTTTTCATAAAGCTTGTTCTCAAGGTAATGAATATGGTAGCACAGCATGGTGAAAGTAATTAACACCACTTTATTGGACACTTGAAAATGGTTAAAATGAGAAATTTTGTTTTGTGTATCCGTTTCCAGAATAAAAATTAAATAATAATAATAAAAAAAAACACAAAGAAGTAGACACTACAAAGAGTGAACCCTAATGTAAACTATGAACTATAGTTCATAATGTAATTATATTATCAGTTCATCAGTTATAATAAAGGTACCACACTAAAGCAAAATATTAATAATAGGGGAAAGGGGGGATAGGGCAGGTATATGGGAACTCTGTCATTTCTGCATGATTTTTCTGTAAGCTTCCAACTGCTCTAACCTTAAAAGAAACTGATGTAAGAAGTTAAAAAAAATAAAAAGGAAAATTGGAAAACAGTATTTACAGAAACGATTTTTACCATCTCAGGTCGAAGTACCAAGCCTCTAATTTCTCTCTCTCTCTCTCTTAACACACATACATGTACACACACACACACACACACGGAGTTATCTGAAGCAAGCTGATTTAATGGCCTAATTAAACATTAAAAAATAGCATTTGTAAGAATCATCCTGAAATGTATGATACACTTCCCTCCCTCAGTAAATTGAGTCTGAAGAACATAATTGAACTCTTATAGCATCAGCAAGAGGCAATATAATGTAACACAGTGTGATAAACTGATGCCAAGAGCTGCTAAATGGAGCCATGGTAATAGAGTTTGGAATGCACTGTTGACTGCTCCCCCACTCTCTCCTTTCCCTCATCCTCTCACCTCCATACCCCCTTAGTTCTCTGCTACTTAGGGAGTCATTTTTCCAGAATATCCCATTCTAAACATTCTCGTTTTTCACCAAAAAAACAAGCTTATTATATCAGCTAACATTTTATCCTTAGTTTGAAGCAATGGGTTTTGGCAGAAAACACTTAAGAATGAAGCCCATCTTCTCCTAAGAATAAACTTTGCAAGAGATGGAAGCCTTTTTACATTTCTTAGATTAGAGGGTACATTCCCAGGGGCAGAAGCCTGGGTGCTGGACATTTTGAAGCCCCAGGATTCACAAGGCACATCTTCCCGAGGCATTGATTTCACCACGTGGATGTGTTAGAGCTAGAATGCAAAAGCAGCATGAATCTTGAAAGTGAAATATGTGACTTCAAAGAAACTTGGGCTGATGGTTGCTCTCCTACAGCTATGTCCCAGATCCCCTAAGGTCTGTATTGTTTCTCCCCTTTTTGCAGTGAAAAATAAAGCAGCACTACCAAAGACCAGTGTATGGAATTATGTCATAAATAGATGAGGTTTCTAATAATCTAGTTGGGATCTTTAATAAAAGGTCATTTTTTTCCCAAAATGAGCTAATACAACTTTAAATCTTTGGACCTCATCACTTTCTGTCTTGTCTAATTTAAAGCCATGTCTCTCCTCCTTCTTTTCTATTACAAACTATACCTGATTAATCTTTATGATAAAACCTCTATAGCATGTTACCTTGAATAAAGCAAGTAGCAAAGAATACTTTATGTGTTCCAGCAGGTACCCGACCCTATTTATTGAGTGCCTGCTACATACTAGGCATTCTTCTTGGCTCTAAGGATATAGGCCTGAAAATTTCAGCAGAGTCATAACTCACAAGGTAGTAGATTTGGAGAAGGTAATAGATAGCTTAAAATATGCAAAGTAAATAAGCAATAGGATGGAAGAAAATGATAAATGCTTTGAAGAAAATAAACCCAGATGATGTCATAGAGGGCCTGGGAGGGGAGGTGGCTTTAGATGCAATGGTCAGGCAAGGGCATCTCAGGTGAGCCTTAACAGCGAGGAGGAGTGAGCCAGGCAATGACTCTCAGGGTGAACTTTCAAGGCGGAGGTGACAGCACAAGGGCCCTCAGGCTGGACATGGTGCTGCGAGTACTAGGAGGGGAAGAAGGACTTGAGTCTGGGCATTGAGGCTAAAATGGTAGACTGAGAGGATATCATGGGAGAGACTGGGAGCAGAGGATGTTTAGGGCTTTGTAGGCAGGATAAGGAATTTGGACTTGACTTTATCTGTGAAAAACAGCTTCTGGAATGCTTTGAGCAAGGGAGTAATATGATTTAATTTACATTTAACAGCCAGAAGTCTGGCTATTGTGTGGGAATGAAGTAGGAAGAGGCTAAAGTATAAATATGAGATCAAGTAAGAGGTTCTTCACCTGGGAGAGACTGGAATTTTCAACTACATGTGGTAGTAAGATTAGAAAAAGGTTTTATTGAGGGAAATTACTGACATAATAGGAGGTATAAGGGAAAGAGAAGATTAAGGTTCATATGTGATATTTACTGACTCTGCAGTGTCAAGTGCTATATGAAAGTATTCCCCATGCATTTTCTCATTGAGTCCTTAGGTCAACTTTTAGGAGTTAGGAGGTATGATTATTATGCCTTGTGCAAGTCCACCAAGCATGTCTGTGATGAGTTCAGATTAAACCAGAATGTGGATTCCACCCACAGACTTTATGATTCACCCTTATCAGTTGAGAAACTCTAGCTCTTTAATAGGAAGGAAGACAGCACAGTCAGAAAGGGGGTTAAAATCTAATTCATTCACAGCCTGACCGGTGTTTGAATTTCCACTGCGACATCCCCATTCAACAAGGTGGCTCATGTTCAATATTTTAAAGCAAATTAAAAGAAAATTTAAGACTATATCCTGTTACCAAAGATGTTGTGGTAAATAGGAACCTGTTCAACTTGATAATGAAACAAAAAAAACTTCCTGGACCTTTGGAAGTATTCTGACCTCCTTATTCTTCTTATTGGTTATTAAACTGATTAACATAGGGTAGTTGAACTAATTCTCCTTCTGGTTCTTTTTTTCTCTCCTGTCTTTAGCTTTGACAACAAGCCCTGCTCTGCCTGCTCAGGGCTTCCTTCACCAGCAAATTCCATCTCCCTATCAGAGCAAGTAACAAATGCTACCTCCTCCCGGATGCCTTCCCTCTTTCAAGCTCACTATACTTTCATCCATTTGGATTTAATGGAACACAACATTCTCTGTCTTTTCTTATTTAGATCCATATCTAACTCTCTATCTTAAAGTTAGAATATACTTCTGATTCATATTTTTGATAGAACCCTCTCTCCCAGCATAGTACCATGAATACAGTTAGCACCAAATAAATATAGACAAAATAAACAACTAGATAAACTTCTAAATTTATCTCTGTAAGAAGCCCACTGTTTCTTTTTAATTTTCTTTTTTAATCGAATTTGGATGAAAGTGAACTCACAGATATTTGTTAATGCAATAACAACTAATTATTAAGAATTTCCAATGTGCCAGGGATGTCATACACATTGGATAAACAAACAAACAAAAAAGGAAGATGACTGTTAAGTCTTCACAATACCCACTCTCTGGCTTATCTCATTGGGACACCTGGAACATGATGGAAAGATGCCTACTTCTCTTTAACTACTATTCCACCTTTCCTAACCAAAAACTCAGCTAAGTGAAACACTTTTCCAAAGAAGAAAAAATCTGGTTCCTCTTAAGAAAAGTTTAAAAAAGAATTTTCCTTGTAGAACTCAACATGTTCTTAACGTAACCCAGGAGGCAGCATGCTACATGGAGAGAAAGGTTAGGGTTATGAGGAAATCTGAGTTTCAGTAGGGCCCTGTCACCATGTCCTGTGATTTGGCTCAAATCATTTGACCTGTGGATGTCTCAGTTTCCTTAACTGTAAAAGAAAGAAATTAGACAAGATGTTTCTGCTGCGTGTTTCATACCCAGCACACCTCAGAAAAATATTGATACGGACCTCAGAAAAATATTGACACGGTTATAAAACAATGCAGCTTGCGCTACATATATGATGATTTTGTTTGTTTGTTTGTTTTAGAGTAGGGGAAAAGAAGTGAAAAAGATGGATTATCCAAGAATGGTTTATATTCCAATTGTAGAAATTGTATTCCCAATCTGCTTTTCTTGTGCACTTAAAAGAAAATTCAAAGAAAATTCTTTCATGATAACCCAAAGTACAGAATGAATTTTATACTCAAAGACATTCACTGTAGCATTTTATCAGCAAAAGTTGAACTATCTAAGTGTCCAAAAATAAGAATATGAGGAATGAAGGCTATTTCATTAAAGATCATAGAGTATCAAAAATGATGAAATCATTATTCTTAGTGATAAAAGAGCAATGAAATTTTTATGACCTCAGGGATAACTGAAAAATGACTCTTCTTATCATATCATCTGAAAGCTTAGGAGTGTCACCTGGGAATCCATTGCATCTAAAAAAGTGTCTAGTAAATCTGCAAGTAAATATGGAAAACTAGTCTTCTTGCAAACTAGCCATGATAATTTAAAAAAATAATCTGAAATGGGCTTCAGAGACAATTAACATTTTTTTAAATTAGGAAAAGCTTTTTAAAAAAGATATTTGTAGTTTATTAATGCAGAAAAAAACAGCAATTTACTGAAAAGCATTACAATTTTAATACTGAAGATATATACCATATTCATGAATGTGAAATCTTCACTATTATAAAAAATATCAACTTTCCCAAACTAATACATAAATACCAGATAATTCTAATCAAAATCTAATTTTTTCAATACGATGATTCTGATGCGCATTTACAAGAATGAATGTATTTGAAAAACCTTTTTTTTGGCAAAATAAACTGCATATCAGGGAACTAACTTCCTTAAAAATTGCTAAAATATTTTGGCAATGTATAAAAGGGCATAACATTTTAATACATTATAGAGATACTGAGGAATAACAATGAAAAAAGTGTGAAAATTGATCTATGCATGTATGTATCTAAATATTAGCACAATATGATTGATATGGCATTTCAAAGAAGTGGGCAAGAGTAGATTATCTACTGAAGAGGGTTGGGACAACTAGTTATCTATCTGGCAAAAATGATGCCGAGATTCTGTCTCACACATTTCACATAACAAATTCCATGTGGATTGAAAGGCAAATAAAATTAAATCATGTAAGTAATAAAAACATATACATAAATGAATATATGACATGACGGAGAAGAAGACTAATAAAAATGACACCAAAGGCAGAAACCATATATAATTCCAAGAGACTTGACTATATAAAATCTTAAAACTTCAACAAGGCAAAATAAACAATAAAAGCAAACAATATAATCTACTAAATATAATGCCAAAGGTGAGAAAATTAGAAAAAAAAGTGCCATATATGACTAATAAAATGTCTTAAAATATAAGGAATGCTTTAAAAGTATTCCTTTTTTTTTTTTAAAGGTATCACTTCTGTAGTTAAAATTATATTTCTTTTTATAAAAATATTTTTTTCTAAGTAGTTAATGCTAATATTGAGAAATGCTTAGGCTATAATATTAATAGGAAAAAACCTACAAATTTGTCTGGACAGTACTTATAAATTAGAAATAAAATATGTAAGAAAAAAATAAGACTGAAAGAAACTATACCAAAATGTGCATGTATGTGTATTTGGGTGTGTGTAAAAAGAAAATAAATTGCTAAAATATAATGGATACATTATTTCTCATTGCTAGCAATTAATTTTTTTCTGTCAGAAGAAAGTAATGCTGAAAAAGATTTATAGGAAAATTTCAGCAGTGAACATGTACTTATTAATATTTTCAGGGCCAAAATGACAACTCTGCTTTGTTTGTCAAACTATCTTGAAACCTATAAGAGGAATTAAAAGAAAAATAAAAGTTCTCATGCTAAGAATATTCTCAGACCTGCGGATTTAAAGAATGATGTGGCAGAATCAAAGGGATTTTACATTATTCCTCACAATTGAATGCTGAACCCTAGCTTAAGTTTTAGGGTTAAAACTGGAATTTGTTATATATTTCTAAGTAATGCCCAAGATGAAGCAATGTAGAACTAAAAAAAAAAAAAGTAAACAATGAACTGAAGGATATGTTTTCCCTGAGAGTAGTAGGAAAATCATAACTGAGAAAATATGAAGGGTGGGTAAGACGTAGGCATGCCAACTGGTCTCATATGCAGTAGACCAGAATATTTTCCTCACAGAAGCTTCTTGAATAGTCCATTTGGAAAATACTGGTAGATTAGTTTTCTACGGCTGCCATAACAAACTGGATGCCTTAAAACAACAGAAACTGATTCTTTTTCAGTCCTGGAGGCTAGAAGTCTGAAAACAAGGTTTCTGTCTCTGAAGATTCTAGGGGAGGGATCCTCCTATACTCTTCCAGCTTCTGGTGACCTCAGGGATTCCTTGGTTTGGGCAGCGTAACTCAATCTCTGCCTCCCTCCTCATATGGCTGCCTTCTCCCTGTGTATCTCCATTCTTCTTTCTGGGTCTGTTCTCCCATTTTTATAAGGACAGCCATCATAATGAATCAAGGGCCCACCTTATTCCAACAAGATGTCATATTAACTTAACTAATTTCATCTGCAATAACCCTGTTTCTAAATGAGGTCCCATTCACAACTCTTGGGGCTAAGGGTTTCAACATATCTTTTTCAACCCATAACAACTGGTAAATAAATACTTGATGGTAAAATATAATACCCTATTGCATCCATTCCAAGGTATCTCTCATTTTGATAAAGGATAACAACTTGTTGACTTTTAAAACGATCAATGTTCTCCCTACTATTTGAATAGGATGCACATTACAGAGGTCACATACACAATAGGTTCTCCAACGGCTGTTGATGGATGTGAGTAACATGATGTGTCTCCATTTAATCTTTCTCTGACCTGATATTTTCCAATAGCCAGAATGTCCCAGGCAATAACTGGCTTCCTGCTGCCAGCTTATAACGCAGGGTGGGAAGAGGTCATCAACAATGCTTGAGTAAATTCTGCTCTTCTATGGGAGGGAGCAAACTTCAAGCTAATGTGCTTCAAAGGAAATTAATGTCCCACTGTTTTTGCAACTTTGTGTTATATAAATCCTTGGCTTTAAGACTAGAAATATTTCTAATGTACTTTTAAAAACATGGTCTAATTAGCACATAAGGAAAAGAAAACAATTTTCCAGAACATAATGCCATAGGCCTTTAATAGGTGGTTTGCACTGAGTAAATCTTATCCCTGGATTATCTCCTAGGTAAAGTTAACAGTGGTTGGTTTTTAACAGTTATCCAGAAATAAGAGAAGCATGAATGAGCCATGCTCATGAGGCAGTGTATATTTTAATTCTTTTGAATGTACTTAAATTTGGAAGTTGTCCCTGTACTTAGAAGAGACATGACTGAGGCATGAAACTGGCTTACTATGTGGACCTAGCTACATTTCCCACCTGGCCTAGATTGCTGCCACCATTCTCAGCCATATGCACTCACACCCCTATACTTTAAATTCTCTGCAGAGATTGCACTGAACCTTTGTAAATAGACAGAATTCTCTGGAAAATGCACTATACTTTCCATGTGGAATCTTGTATACAGCTTTTTTTCAGAGCCTCCTCTGCCTTCTTTAGGGTAATTGCCCTCCAAATGAGGATCCTGTATCCTTTGATTTCAAATGAATTTTCATATAGCTTGTCTCCTTTTGTCTTCTAATGTAGCCTTGCAATTGTAAAGACAGACTATTTAAAGACTAATTGCACTAATTCATACTAGTATTCTTCTAGGGCTAAGAGACAATATAATTGTCTATACAATTTTCAACCCTATACCCATAGCTTCTATTTTTTCCATTCCAGGTGTAAAGGTTCTTAAGACCATTTGCCAAACGCTACACACAGGTCAGAATAAGCAGTCCGCCACAACACAAATCGTTCAACACCCTTGCAAATATACAAAGGCTTTATTTTTAATGTCCCTCATCAGGATGTCTTAACACAGTCCTAGTGGCCCAATTGCTAGTTGTGTCAAGTCTTATTACAATTTATTCTTGGAGTCTAATCATTTGCATAAGAACTGGTACATAAAGGTAACAAAAATATACACAGATAGTATTTCTTGGGCAAACCACTCACTTCTTTTTTGGTTCTATACTTTCCCTACATAAAACTTCCAACTGAAAATTTCAAAATGTCTGTTCAATGTCTGCTCTTCTGGCAGTTCCCCAACTATTGGCAGAACTATGAAAGTCTCCCAACTTGGAGATATCTGGATATCCACTGAATTTTGGATTTCATCAACATCTTTTCCTACTAGGATAATTCCTTCATTGCATTACAATGTTCTGGTTATAATGACTAGGTTTTAGCAAACCAGAATTTCTTTCAATTTATTTGAAGATTTTTGTCCATGCCTTGTAACTTGGAATCTATAACTCCAAGATACTTCCACCAAGAACTAGAAAGAAATCATGGATTCTTTACCTTTTATGACATGTAGTACAAACCAAATCCTCTTGGGGATATAGAATATTGCTTCTCTATAAGAGCTACTCATAGAAAGATTCCAAGTGCCTCAATTTCAACCTGTGGATATTACACTTCTTCTTCTGTATCTGTATCTTGTTCTAATAGTTTATAAGTTCCCCCATATTCTCTACTCTGGTACCATAGAGAGCAAAGTTCTCTCATTATGTGGCTCAGGACCATTCAAACTCTGCCTCCTGCATAACCCACAGCAATGAATCTCAAACCTCAGCTATAGAAAACCAAAAGAGAACTTCTGCAACTTGCTAGTATTATATTAAGGAAAGTCATAATGATTTTGTGTCATATCTACCGGAAAAACAAAATATACCACCAGAGTATATATAAGTGGTTGGCAATATTAAATGTGTGCCAAGAATTAACAGTTCATATTTATACCAGAAGTCAGACATACTGCTTCTCTCTCTGAGCTGTCAAAAAGCGTAATACAGAGAGAGAAGGTCGAAGAATCCTGAGGGATGTTAGTGGTGCTTAAAGGTTATAATGATTGAAAAAGATTGCTTCAAGTCCACATAAATCACCACTTCAGATGTCATTTCATATCTCAAGTGAAAACAGAACAGGCCTTCATAAGAGATTTGTGGAATACAATATGTTTTGGCAGTAGAGTTGAAAACACACTATGGTTACTGTAAGCCAGCCAGAATGGGCCCCCTTATCCGAAGATCAATGATTTTGGATGATTGATGGACTAGTTTCCCCATCAGAAAACACCAGCCTGGTGTTATTACTATAACAGATGTAATGTAATCCACACATAATTAATGGAATTTATAAAATGCCAGAAGTACATTAACTAGTCAAAACATTCCTTAATTTTCTCCCCCAGATTTCATGACATAGTGAAGTAATCACCCACTAACACAGCGAGAATTCCAGTCAAGCTATATCTGAGCAAATTCAGGCAATACATTCTATTCACTTGCTCTCTGATAAAATAAGACTCCCTCCCTCCCTCCCTCCCTCCCTCTCTCCTTCCCTCCCTCCCTTTCTCTCTCTCCTCCTTCCTTCCTCCTTCTTTTACTTCCCTTAATTTTCTTTTTAATATTCTAGCACAGAACACTTCTTTTAAAGAATAATTTTATAGACGTATAGTCCTTTTTTAATCTCCTTTCCCTCTTTCCCTCCCTCTCACCTTCCTTTCTTTCTTTCCTTCTTCTTCTTTCTTTTTAATTGGTCAGTACAGAATACTGATTTAAAGAATAATTTTACAGAATTACAATATGTAAACAGAAAAAAATAGAGTTGTTCCATTTGAAGAGGAAGTTAGGGAAATCAGAGGTCTTCTGTACACTATGCTGTCCTCTTAGGTACTTTCAGGAGCCCTTAGAGAACACGGCAGAGGATATTTTGAAAACTGCTGGTGTTCCTGACCTTTAAGGTGGGTCAACATTTCCTGAAGTGTGTTCCTCAGAACATGTGGTCCTGCAAGATGCTTCCTGAGCAAAGGGTTCCCTTCTCAAGTAAGTGTAGGGGCTTCTGCATGCTAGAGTTCTCTCTTGAATGTTTAAAATTAATATTGGCCTATTAAAAGAGCCACAAAATAAAAGAAAGATGTTTACTTTTACTTTTCCCAGGATTTCTGAAAAGTTTTTAACAAAAAATTACCCATACTTTTTTGTACGATACCTATTACTATTCTACATGAACAATGTGAAAAGTGTGGCTCAATGTCACACAAACGGTTGCTGAGGAAAATTTGTGTCCATAAAAATAAAAATTAAAGCAAAACAAAATATCCAAGAGAAAATAATGGCCCATGATGAGAACATAGAGTTTACCCTTACCAACTCTCTTTAACATATCAACCCATTAACCTGGTGGTGTTGTCAGCAAGGTAGTGCATTGTAAAGTGCCTCATCTGGGGAAGGTAACCAATAAATGGCAGATACTTTTATGTGCTAGTAGTAGTACATGGAGTATGTGGCCAGTTTTATAAAATTCCAATGAGCATTTAAAAAGAAACAGCAGTGGGTTACAAAATGCCTATCTCTATCAAAATGTTACTGAAAACATTAAAAGTAATGTTAGATAAAAGAGAAAAAGACCTTCATTATCTTGATTTACATTAAATATTTACATTAGGAACAACAAATGATTTATTTCCAGTTACAGTGGAATAAGTTAAGTTTCTGCTTAACTTTTGGTATATTTTGAGGAAGGTGGTACTTCTTCCCTGGAACTGCTTTGGCTGACATCTATCACTGAGTTTCGAAATTCATCTCTTTCCAGAGAAAAAAAATCAACCTTAAACAATATAGAGAGTGTACTTATCTATAGGAAAAACTCACTCACTAGACTCCCACAACTTTGGGGCCTTAGCTGAGTGATTTATACTCATTTGGGGGACATAAAACATTTGCTAAGAAAAGTAATGTTGTAAACTAGACTAAAAGGGTAAAACACTTAATTATTTCAGAAAAAGTATGTAAAACATATTTGGAAAATTATTTCCAGAAGGATTGAGATGGTACTTACAAATACCACAGGCCTCCAAGAGCCAGTAATTAGTTGCTATAATTAGTCTGGTTTGGAATTATTTTATGTACTCTTGAATCTCATAAAAGTGCGTTTTTAAAGGCTATAAACAGTCTCTCAGACTTGTATCCCTCAGATTGTTGAATGAATGAAGCTACTCTTTTTTAAATTAGCATTTATTGAATGTCCTTGGGGAAGAGATTTCCAACCGTGGCCCAATGGCTAGAGGAGAGGGACCCTCAAAACATGCACTGTTTGACCCACACTGTTTAAAAAAAAAAAAAAAAAAGGAAATTCTTGCCAATGCATAAATAGTTTCTAACTTTTCTTGAAAAATCAAAAAAACTACTTTCTCTGTGGCAACCATCAGCTGTAGCTTAGTACCATCTGAACACTTTGGATGGAAAATGTTATCTTCAGTTTATGACAGTCCCTCCCCCCTGAGGCTGATGACATTTTTCATCATGATATATAGTTGTTCTTACATTTTTTCCTCAGTAGAGTTGAACTAATGTAAACTAATTATTGTTTCTAGCTCTCTATCAAATGTGGAAGAAATGAATGAAAGAATTCAAAGGACAAATAGCTCAAGAAAAAATGAGAGAGAGAGAGCATGAAGTCAATTATATTATTATTAAGAATTATGCATTGGAAAGAGGATGTGGCTTCAGTGATTGGGCTCTTGTCTACCATATGGGAGGCTCTGGGTTCGATTTCCGGGGCTTCCTGGTGAAGGCAAGCTGACCCGCATCCACCGAGAGCTGATGGACAAATGTGAAAAGCTAGATCAGCAAGATGACACAACAACGGGAGACAAGCATACACAGAAAAACGCACAGCGAATGGACACAGCAGACAGCCAGCGCGCACAAGCGGGGGGCGGGGGAGGCAATAAATAAATTTTTAAAACCTTAAAAAAAAAAAAGAATTATACATTGCTTCTTTCTGTGAAAGACAGCTTCTGGCCCCTTTATTCAATGTTGGCTAATAGAATGTAGGAAGAAATAATGTATAGTACTTGTGGACAGATTGCATGGTTCGGCCATTTTTCATTTCCCTCTGCCATACGAACAGCATGTGCTTTACTGGAGCTGCTCTTTTCCAAAATAAAAATAACACATGGAGTACAGCTGCAGCCAACCCACAGCCTACAGCCTACAAAAAGAGGAAAAAAGCCTTTGTTATTTTAAGCCATTGAGACTTTAGACTTGCTTGTCACTGCAATATAACCTACAAATGCTGACTGATACAGGGCAAATTTCATAATGATAGTGAAAAATATCTCTATGTGTTAAATGTGTAAAGTGTTTCTGTGTGTAATGCATTTAACTTAAGAGGTCAGTAGGAAAAAAGCCATGGTAAGAACCGTGACCAGCAAATGGAAAACGTGTCACGAAAAACTTAACGAGTTCAAAGGAGTTAGGAACTTTCTATATTTTAAAAGTACAAATAAAGTAAATGATGCTGTTAAGAAACTTAGTTATGCTACAGGGGGGCAAAAAACTGACTAGGTCTCAAAACCTGCCTCCCCCTGCTAATTTACATAACTCAGCTGGAACCTATAGACATTTGAGGCTATGGAAAGGTGATCATTGTGGCATTTCAGTCACTAAGTTCAGAATCAGATTTCTGTGAAAATTACTGAAAAACTCTCAAATGGTTCATATCAGAGTTTCTTACCTCTATGTTCCGGTAACATGTCAATGTCCGATTTGCTAATAGACAATAGACCATAACATTTCTCAATGTTAATAGAGAAAAATGAGTTTTAAATAAGAGCCAGGGCTAAATTGGAAGGTGATCAATTTTGAAACTTCCTCCCCACAAGCCCAGTCTGGGTTTTAATCTAAACAGACAAATCCCCTTATGATGCAAAACACAAACACACACAACAACAAAACAAATTGCAGGCACTCAGGGATGTGATAAAAATCAGAGGCTGTGAAGATCCAAAGCTATGCCCATGGAAGCACCCGCAGACATGGCTGAATGAGGGGTGCCGAGCAGCTGCTGCACGCTTGGGGAGGGAGGAGAGCCAGGGAATTTTCAGTTACATGCCTAGGCACACCAGCAACCATGTTCTGTCAGGCAGCTGAAGATGTTGCAGAGAAAAGCCAGCTGAGCTTATAAATAAGTGAACACTGTGTTTTATATAAGCCAAGAATCCCACTGCCCTTTTAGAGTTTAAAATGTCCTACTTAATACAACTCAACCACTAAAAGATTTCAACTCTTACACTTGCTCCAGCATAAACAACATTTCTTATCAATTGAAAACAATTGTAACTATATGATTGGAAGACAGTATGTCTCAAAAGTGTGGCTTAAGGACCATCTGAATGAAAAATCCCCTGGGTCATATTAAGAGTGCAGATTCCTAGGGATGGTCCATACTATGAAGTCAGAATCTAGGATGGGGCCATGGAATCCACTTCTAAACAAGCACCCCGAATGAGCTTGGTTATGCAGCCACCAGGCTTAAGAAACACTGCCCTTCCGACATAGGGCACTGTCTTACGTGGCTCTGGCCACAAAGCACTTATTTTCAGCAGACCTAGCCATCTTCCCAACGTTTCCACTTTTTCCTTGTCAGAGTGGACGGCACCTCCTCACCCTCTTTACTCTCAAGTGTGACCATGTGACAGCAGAATGTGTGCATAAGTGATGTGTGAAACATCCAGCCCTAGTCGGTAAAAATAACCCACGCTCCACTTCTCTCACCCTTTCCCCTTTGCCATATGTAGAGACAGAAACGGTGACCTGGGAAGTTACATGCTGAAATGGAGGTGAACTAAAGGGCGCCTTGTATTCAAGAATACCGATTTTAGACTTTCAGAGAGAATCTCTGTTCGCCAAGACTGCTCAGACAAATATCACACAGCGTGTTGATTTAAACAACAGAAATTTCTTGCTTCACGGTAATGGAAGCTAGAAGCCCAACCTCAAGGTTTTGGCAGGGCTTGCTTTCTTCCGGGGTCTGTAGCATTCTCTTGCTATCTTGCCATTCTCCTCGTGGTTTGCTGCCTTGCATTTCCGCCTCTGTCATGTGGCGATCTCTCTCCCCTTTTGTCTGCCCCTTTCAATGACTTCTGGATTCTTCAGACTTGTGACTGATTGCATTCAAATTTCTTCTGCCTTATAAGGACTCCAGTCTTGGATTAAGGCCCTCTCTGGTTCAACTTGGCCTCTTTTAGAAGAAATCTTCGAAGATCCCATTCACAAATCAGTCCACACCATAACTAATAGTATCGTCCAAGTTCCTATTTACAAATGGGTTCACACCCACAGGAACGTGGATTAAGGCATGAACATGTCTTCATGGGAGACCTGAGTCAATCCTCAACACACAAGCAAGGAATATACTTTGGTTTGAGCTAATAAATTTTCAGGTTTGTTTTTTACTACAGCTCACGTAGTCCTAAATAAAACGCTAAGTACATCCAAGTGCGTTTTTATGGCAAAGCGACCAAAGTTTAGCGCTCCCTCTTACTAGCAGACAGATTCATTCTTAGGTCTAATCTAGTGACGCAAAGGTGTTTTTTTTCCTGACAAAAAACGCCAACTAACGATCATCCTCGATTTCTGCTTGGGATCTCGGGGCAACAGCCTTTCACTAAATTAACAACCTGTAACAACCTAATTTTCACCTTTAGCAGAAAACATCAGTCTGAGCCCTGCATTTTTTACGAGGTACTGGAGATTGAACTGGGACCCTGTACATGGGAAGCAGCTGCTCAACCACTGAGCTACCTCTGCTCCCTAAGCCCTACATTTTAAAAATTTATTCTTGTTAAAACACCATCTCTGTAGCAGTGGACTTTAACTCCCAGGTTTCTGCCCGTAATGCTTTTGATAGGCTTAAGGCTCCTTCTGATTTCAGTCCATGGGTAGGAGAAATCAGAGCAAGGAGAACTCAGGCAGTCTTTAGAGGAGGAGAAAATGATTTTCTCTCTCGCTTTTTTTTTTTTTGTTTTACTTTTGCAGCCCATTATAGGGGATCTGAAAAGGGAATGGGAGGGAAGAGCATGAAGCCACAGTGTTCTGATAAAACACATGAGGAATGGCCAGTGGCATCTCTGAATTGTGGGGAAACTCGCCCATAAACTGATAATGCAAATAGCAATGAATCTTCGATTCCTTCAAATTGTCTTACATAACTCTACCTGGTTCCAGGGTTCAAGGCAGACTTTTAATCATAAAAGGGTATTGGAACAGCCTTAGCATACTTGTTGAAACATGTACTTGTTGTTTTCTCATTTTTATATTAAATTTCCTATTTTCCTTCCACCAGGTTCTACTACTATATTCACATTCTGGTACAGCCCTAAAAACAATGCCTGTTGCATTAGTTATGAGTATTTGGTACAAGCAGCAGGGACCTAAGAGAGTCAGTTTAAGAATGAGGAATGCAGTAAAGATGCAAAGCACCTAAGGGCAAGAAAGCAGCAGCCTAGGAGGAAGGCTGGCTTGCCTGCAGGCCAGACAGTCCTTATTCTTTTTCTCTGCTCCCTATAGACCAGCGTTTTTTGGCTGCCTAATCTACATGATAGAAATATTTGACCCAAGCTCAGGAATTCATTATTGTAGGCTTTCCATCCAAATACCAAACTCCCAGAAGACAGCAGCTGATTTGCCTAGCTTGTGGTAGGTGTCCCTTCCCTGGGCTACACAGCCAAGGCCAACCGGAACATGCTCACTGTGGTCCAGCCTGTGGAAGTCACGAGGGAATTCCCAGGGAGAGAGACAGTCAGGGATGCCTGGACCAGCCTCTCAAAAAGCATCCCCATTCCTTCATCTCTAAATATAATTGTTTTGCTAAACAAAAAACCATTGGCCCTTCATACTCAAGCACAGATAATTTAACCAGGAGAGAAACCCAAACTTTTTCTAGAACTATGTTTCCCAAAGTAGAGTACAAATAATTCAGGCAAGATAATCTACCAGGATACCAGAAGAAAATATAGTAAATCCTTATTCTAGATTTACCTTTATTTAAATATTTTTAACTTTTGTATTTTTCCTTATAGTAAACATATTAGAAATGTGGTATAGTTTTATCTATATAAATAAAGCAGACATTTCAAGCACTTCACATGTATTACCTTCTTGAATCCTCACAATAATCCTATAAGAATAGATTATGCAATTATCTCCAGTTTACAGATAAGAAATAGAGATGCAGAGGTTAGGTAATTTGCCCAAGGTTTCAGAGCTACTAATGTCAGAGTTAGAATTGGTACTCAAGCCGTCTAGCTCTAGGGGACGGGCTTGTCTGTGTCTCCTCCGTATGTCCAAGTGAGTGTAAATGTGGGGGAGGGATGCTTAAATCTTTTTAATTGTAGCAGTGTATATGTTAGAAGAGTTTGAAGAACACTGCCCTAGAATGTGGAAAATGTACAAATAAAGAACTGATATGGAAAAGAAGCCTGTAATTTTTGTGAGCATAGGAAAGTTTTCCATCAAAAAACAACCAACCTGTGTCTGAATCCCAAATCTACTGCTGTGTGGCTTTGAATAAGTCATCTAACTGCCCTGAGCCTCAGCTTGTCAATGTAGAATGAGAATGACACAACTCCTCCTTGAATACCTGTTATGAGAAATAAACCCAGTGTCTGGCTGAATAATGGGGCCTATTATCATTACTTTACTGACCAGCAACCCATCTTTTTCACTTACTGTGGGACATATGTCTGTGAAGACGGGAATTCTCATTTACATTTCTTTTTCCTGCTCATTTGAGGAGTGGTTTGGTGTGGGGTTCAGTAAGTATTTGAATACATTCCTATCAAGTTTATTAGCAATGTTCTAAGTTTTAATCCCCATTTATGCTTATTTGGATGAAGGACCATATTTAGTATAGTAAAATATCATTGTAAGACATATATCTTCCACACATCAATATATATTTTATTTGATGCATGCATGAGTAAATCAATGAATGAACTGGATGAATGGAGGGATGAATGGGAGGGAGGGAGGGAGAAAGGGAGGAAGGAAGGAAGGAAACTGCTACAATTAAGAAGGAAAGGAAGAAGTAGGAAATGAATTCAGCCACATTCAAGTAATTTGGAGAAACTCAGGATTTTTGTCTCCATTTCTCCATTTCCAATTATAAAATGGATGTGCAGCCATTAGGACTATTCATTATAAAAATATTCCCTTTAGAGATAAAAATTTTTGCAGTTACCCATATAATAATAACTGAGGTTTATGTGACAGTTGATTCAGAACCTACCTGTATGAATACTACTATGCATCAGTATTGACATATATTCAAAAAATAGTTTTACAGTAGTGATGTGTTATTCCTTCACTGGCTATAGATGAATTCTCTAACTCTCTGCCATTAACATGTTAACCTACCCCCAAGGTAGAAGCAATAAATTAGGAACAATATTCTATGATGCAGATGTTAATTCCTTGAAAACCCGCTAATCATCTGCTTCTTAATCTAGGCATCACAGTTTGCAATGATATAAATGCCTGCTGTGATGCAAATTTCAGGCATGCTGTTCAGGGAAGATGGAAACCTCCAGGTTCTTGGAGAATCACTTTATACAGTGACCAGGGATGCAAATGAGATGGGAGTCAGAAAGAATATTCTACCAAGCACAAATATTTTACGTATTCTTTACTTTAAGTAACTTAGAGTTGTAAGTTTGCTGAATTACAAGCACAAGGGAGAAGTGTAGTTCAAGAAAAGAGATTTGACTAGGATAAGATGATGTTAAGATTATAGATTATTTGGGTACATTATTGTTTTTAGTCACAATTGCATCCAAAACCACTAGGCCATGTGTCTCATTGCCTAAATGAAGGCTCTGGCAACTGGACAGGTCTTGGCAGAGATAAAAATTTCTACTTGGCACCATTTCTTCAGGTCCGCCCATCGAAGCTACCTGAGATGACTTTTGTTTTTCAGTCTATTCATCTTGGGGAAAGAAAAAAAATAATAAAGATGTTGATAGAGAGGGTGTAAATCCCATGCCATCTGGTTATGTTGCTAGCAGTTCTCACCTCTGTCACACCAGGATTTACAAAGCAATTTTTAGCATAAAGTGGCTCCAGCCTTCACTACCTCTTGTTTGGCATCTCACATCTCCATTTTCACACCCAAAGACTATGTTGTTATAATTGGATGCCAGTGTATAGGTCTGCCATTTCAGGAAGAATATGCCTAGAGCACAGACGTGGCAAGCTGGATTAGAGACCAAAGTCATTGGCTGATTAAACACTGGGAAAACGCAAGTCACGTCTCTCCTCAGAATAAATTTCAGCAGCCGTCAGTGGACAAAAGTCAACTTTTTATGAACATATGCATATGGCATAACTTGATTAACCTGTGAATTCCTGTCTAATTAGTACTCATCATGAGGTGCCCAAGAACCAGTCTTGTGACCTTATTTATAATAGTGTAATTATCTTTGTGCATTTGCATTTAATGATTGTGTATTGACACCAGCAACTGCAATGGTAATTGCACTAATTCCAGGTTCTTCGCATTTTGAGTAACTACATTAATAACCACACTACAGGTAATCCAGGCCAGTCCTTTATTTCTAGATTCTCAATTCCTAGATTTCCAACTAGTTTTGGGATCTTAATTCCTCTTACCTCAGTGAGGCACAAGGTTGTTCTGTGGAGGAGTTAATCAACAGGAAGGAGCAGAAAATATCAAAGAACGAGAGGGAGATGAGCCCTTCATCAAATGACAGCAACTCATGTTGCGTAGGGATTACAGAACTCCTAGGAAAATTCCTAACTGTCACCCACCATGAAACAATATTGCCTTCTTATGGCATCAGATGAATGGCCACGGCTCGTAGGCACAGTAGCCCCGGGATGCCGACACTTTCTTGTAAACTATCTACAGAGATGAATTAATGGAGTATGATTAATATGTGCAGCTTCCATACATCACAGGATTCTTATATAGGCTCTTTTCATGCATATCTTCCTAATCTATTTAGGGAGAATGTTTCTGGTTTTAGCCCCCAAAAAACAAAAGGAAGATATAAATATGTTTCCCTTAGAGAAGAGATTTTAATGCAATTTCACTATAAGCCCATAATAGAATGAGAACTAGAACTTTAGGAAACACACACACACACACACACACACACAAAGAACAGCAATTGTTACTCCTTAATACATAGCTTTACAACGTCCTTACAGATTATGTTCCTGAATGCAGGAAAAAGCAAAAGCAACAAAAATCCTTTGTTGTTCCTTCCAATGCCTCAACCTCCAAATCCCACATGAGTAATGCCCTTCTAGTGAAGGACCCTCTGGACTGTGAAGTCTCCTCTACAAGGAGAGGGCAGAAGGCAGTGTGGGTAAGATAAAGCTGTTTGGGGACACATCAGACCTGTCCGTGAATGAAGGGGGCTTGGCATATTCTAACTGATGTTTCTTTACGTCTTGATATTTCCGTCTCATTGTGATTAAAAATAAGAGCATGATCTAACCGAGAGATCTGAGACCTCTTCAGGTTGTGCAAAAACTAAAATGTCAAGTTGTTGGTGGTTCCCATCAATGCCTATGACAGGGCTCTTTGTGTCATATCACTTAATTTCAAAATCTGAAGGGTGAGATTTTTAGGTGAGATTTTCTGTGGGTGCTGAGGCCCAGACTAACTCCAAATCAGAGGCTATAGTTGCCTTTGACATCACATCTGGGATCTGAGAAGGCGTGAGCTGAAGCCTTGATCCATTTGACCCTTGGGACTCTGGGACCTTCATTAAATGGGTTCTGGTGTCCACTCAGCCCTTGGGCTTAGGAAGAAAAAAAATAAATAGAATTTTATGAAGCATTAAAAACATTATATAAATCTGTTGGAGGTCTGGGAAGTCACCAAAGAGGGAAATAAATCAGGGTTAAGAAAATCATCTTGAGAAAGATGGTTAAGTCTTGAATGTGAAAAAAGAAAATGATACCTTTGGTGAGGAGGAAATATTTTGATTTTGAAGTGTCAAACACACTCCAGTGTCTTGGCTGAGCAATAAGATCAGCAGTCAGACATAGGTAACAGGAAAATCATTAGGGAAACAGCTTAACAGAACAGAAGAATGGGATTGCTACTCAGAGCGTGGTCCATGAGCCAGTAGCACCAGCTTCACCTGGGAGCTTATTAGAAAGCAGAATCTCAGACTAGGGAATCAGAACCAGCATTTTACCATGCCCCTCAGCTGATTCATTTACATATTAGGATCTCAGGAGCACTGGATTAGTGTGTGCATTAGTTAGGCAGTTTGGGTAAACTAAGGGGAAATTTCTGCTAATGTGACTTTGGGCATAGCCAATATGCTGCGTCTATAAACAATGAGCTTGAATATTAAAATAAAACCATTAATTCTGCTGTTTTGAGTCCAAAATTTCAAAAGCCCTTTGCTTAGGGGAGAGCCTGCATTACTGGGGAGATTCTGCACCTTTGTAACATGGTCAATTCAGAATTGCCAAAAGTTGCTAGTGTAGTGGATGGCATAATAGAAAGAGTCCTGGTCAGCAGCCAGGGCATCTAGGTTCTTGTTCTACTTCTTCACAGCTATTAGGCCACTTACTCAGCTGAGCTGCCAAATTCAGCCCTAAGCGAAATATTGATGGGTTCCAGGTGGAGGCTTAGTTTCTGGTCTCCTGCCTCATCTGTCATTTCTCAGCAAGAGGCTTGGCCTCAAGGCTTTCAGCTCATCCCCTTGGCTTTCCCAGGCCTGAGCTTCCGGATTCTGCCTTAGATTGTCACTCATTCTGCTCCTCTCCATACTTTTTTTTTTAAAGATTTATTTATTTACTTTTTATCCATTTTAAACCCCCATCCCCACCCCCCGTTTTTGCTGTTTTTGTATCCACTCATTGGGCAATTCTCTGTGTCTGTTTCCTGTCCTCTCCTCTCATCCTTCTCCTCCTGTCTTCACCGGGATTCGATCCTGGGAAACTTCGATGTGGGAGAGAGATGTTCTGCCAACTGTGCCACCTCAGTTCCTGGTTTTTCAGCACGTCTTGTCTTGGCTCTCCCCTGCATCTCTCTCCTGTTACATCATCATCTTGCTGCATGGTTCAGCAGGGCCTGGGAGCTCACCCGCTCGCAGGGCCTGATGGCACGCCCGCACACCTTTTATATTTTTCTTTATTTTACTGGGAGGTCCCAGGGATCGAACCCAGGTCCCTCCATATGGGAAATGGACACCCAACCATTTGAGCCAAATCCGCGCCCCCTCTCCATACTTTTAATCAAAGAATCTCACTAGCAGGTAATTTCCACAAAGCCTAGCACACTGCTTAACATCTAAGTAGCACTCAATACATAGAGGTATGATTATTATTATGGCTTTTGTGTGCTTACTCTCTACTGGGCTGACATATAACAAATATGACAGATGAATAAAATACTATGATGTCTTATCTGAAGTAATGAGAAAAGTAACAACAAAATTAAACATTTCCAACCACGAGAAGGGACCAACTAGAAATGCAGAAACATGAAGAAGTAAATAAAGGTAATAAAAAGTGGTAAAGACAGAGAAGGGCACCTGCAGCTCCTGCGTGGGCTGTGGGACTTTGTGGGAAGAGGACGAAATGGACCACAGCCTGGGTCATGAGTGCCACATGTCACATGTGCTGATAACCCCTCAAGCCACCACTTCAGCTGCTCTCTGACCCAGCCCATGCCCTCTACTGAATTAAAGTCCCTAAGTCCCCAGGGAGGACCTAGTACAGCTGATTCCAGCTGCTTATGGGCAGAGTTCACTAAGATATGTCAGTGCCTGCACCTGTCTTGTTGACACCCAGGGCATATTAGTTGTTAAATGCTTACACAGCTGGAAAAAAGTTTTCAGTGAATTCTCAAAAAGCATTCATAGCAGGCCAAACCTAAAAAATGATTCCTATATTCACTGTGTTCAACTGTTCATCTGACATCTACTGACTGCCTATCCTAAACCAGCCTGTGCTAGGCACTTGGGGTACAGAACAAACACTGACAAAGGCACTGTGCTCAAGAAGATCACAAACCAATGAGTTAGGACTGTGGATGTGAGTTGTGAGTATCCAGCTTTGGGGAAAGCAATGAGAATTTTATTTTCAGCATCTAAATCTGACACCTCTGGCTCTGACCATTTTCCCGCACAATCTCACACTGAGGGAGGTATGCTGTTGTTTATTGTTATTTGCTGTTCCATGCATGCTCCAGGTTTCTAAAGGCAGATCTGTCATATCTGAGAGATTTCCTTCTTTCCTCACCTACAGTCTTACTTGACTTCCAGTCACCCCATCTCGGGTGCTTTAAAAATGAAAGGAGATAAGTGAAGTCACCAAAGGTATTTCTTAGGACACCTGATTGGCCAACAGTTCTTTAATTTTATGACATTTTAAAAAATTCATCTTTTGGAACATGCTTCATTCAACAGCTTATTAAGACATTTTCACTATGTGCAAGCCTTGTTAACCAAAAGTTTCCTCCTTTGTTATCAGTAAGAATATCAAATCATAAAAATGAGAAGAGTATTCAGTCAGAATCTTAAACTGGGTCAATATTTTTGAAATGATTACAGATAAGACTATCCACTTAGCATGGTATGTTAAATTAATCCCATATAAATGTAAATTATTTTAATACTTCCTTACTTGGTATAGTTCTTGCTATTATTTATTTCTAACATATCTTCTCCTTTATTTCTCATAATAGGATGCTTTTTCTTTGGGAATCTACTTCTTCCTCATTCCAGAGCTTTTCAGAGGTAGAGATGACTCTGGCCTTCAGCTGCAGGATAATCCCATAAACAAGGCTGATCCAATTAGAATCACCCTGCTATTTTGCAGGAGCTAAAACAGGCTCCCTGGTTTCTAAAGAGCTCTAGCAATAAGGACCAAAAGAGTTTGGAGTAGCCAGAGGCCACCTTTACCAGCACAAGGAGTCTACAGGAGAATGGAGACAATGTGGGGAGAAGCAGAGCCAAGGACTATGGAGAAGGACACTGGTTCATGACACTGGTCGAACCCCTTGCATCCAGGGGTTGGATTCTCAGAGATCAGACACTGAGAGAGAGCTTAGAGTAAAAGATTTTTATCAGTGATCAAAACTTTTGAAAGCAAGGGAGAGGAAGCAGGATTGGGCAGAGAAGTGGAACTGTGGTGTGGCCAACAAAGCCTCGGCCATCCTGGTAGGAAGCTCTGGAGTGAATACTGCCCACCAGAGTTGCCCAGAACTGGGCAGAAATGGCCGAGCCTTTTACACCCCTGCCTTCCTCAGCCATCAGACATGGGCTGCCCCAGGAAGGGTGAGACCTCAGGCAAGGTGGCCCTCTGTACCTGAGGCAGACCCCGCAGTCACTGAGAGCTAGAAGGCATCCACTGACCCCACTCCCCACAGCCAGGCTGCAAGGCCTGATGGGAAAATCACCTCTGTGTCAATCATATTGCTGTACCAGGAGCCTCTGAGGAGCCCATTTATGTGAGCCAGGAAACTTCTGCTGCCTTCAAGCCAGTTTGAGCTCCGTTTACTTTTTTAAATTTGCAATCCTATGAAACTTCAAGTTTCCAGCAAAATGTACACCATTAAAAGTAGATTTGGGAATTCAATTTAAACACTGCCAGATGACATCATGCCTATCATCCCTGTCAATCAAGACCCAAGTCTGCAGTCATCAGCTGGCCCACACCCTGCAGGAGTTCAGATCCTGAAGACGGGATATGTCTGTTTTATAGGCCTCAGGGTTTGTGATTGAAATTGACAAGTCATTGGTAAAAGGGACTTTGGTTTGTACGTCTCAGTACAAATAAAGCCCAGCATATTTTCTTTTGAATAACCTCTACCATGATGGGAAGCAGACTACTCAGTTTCGCCTGCGGTCAGAAAGATCCTCTCTCTAACCTGTTTATTTCTCAATAATTCTCATCCTCTCAATAACAGAATGTGTTTCTTTCTCTGAGAACAGTGATTTATACATTAATAATGTCCTCTTTCTTCCCACATGTGACCAAGTTTGCAATATGAGCATGAGAATAAAATCAAACCAGCACTCTAGGCTCAAACTAGGCAGTAGGCTTATTGAATTATTTTATATATGCTTAAGTTCATTTTCATTATGGGTAGCTATTTTGTTAAGCTTCTGAATTTCTAGCAATGGTTCACGTTATTCCAATGCAGCATAAAATTTACAATTCCAACACCCCAATGAAAATGATGTAAAATGTGTGTGTGTGTGTGTGTGTATATACACTCACATACACACATATATATACATCATTTATACATATATATATAGAGAGAAGCATTTATTAATGAGCATGTATAAGTACGTCTGTGTAAATGTGGCAGAGGGGAGAGGGAGAGAGGGAGAGAGAGAGAAGAGCTGCAAAGATTCCAATTTCCAATGTGTGCCATGGTCTAAAGTTACATAACAAATGATAATGGTGTAAGGATAAAATATTGCTCAGCACAGGTAATCAAAACGAATTTGATCTCTCTTGCTTTTAAAACCCTTCTTATTGCAACGAGTAAATTGTGTTTCTATGCTTCTCTAAAGGGCTATCTTTTGCAGGGTTTCTCATACTCCAACTCAACTGAAAGAATCCAATGCTGCTCAGGGTATCAAGTGTCTCAGAGTAATTTGTGGAAGCAATAACTGTACACATGCTGTGGACCTTGCCCAGAAACTTACACAATAAATATATAAAACAAAAACTGACCACTTCTTACCTCCAGAGTGAGGCGGGGGACCGCAGAGCAAAACAACACCCTGGCCTTCACGTACTGATACTGTGCTTCTCATTTTGGTTTGAAAATTTTCAAGATCTGATTTGAAACAAAACAAAACTGAATTTCAGAAAGGACAATAAAATGAAACTTTTTACTCAGACATTCCTTCCTTTTGGAGGACAACTTTAAAATCTTTTTTCGAGAACCTCAGAAGTAGAATATTTGCTTTGAGAAGAAAGTGTCGGATTTTGATTTCTTTATTAAGACTTTTAGAATTCAACAATACAGTATAAATATATACCCACTGATCCCATGTTTTTGTAACAGTGTCAAAATGGTATGGACTATCAAAAAATGCAAAGCATATATGAGAAGTAGTTAAGCAGACAATATAATTCAAAAAAGGAAATGAAATATTTTATACCAAATATACATAAAAATATAATTTCCATATCTGCCACATTGAATTTGCCCAATTACTGACAAAATTTTAGCTTCAACCTGGTAATGACGGCCAACTCTATTCAGAAATTTCTTTCCTAAAAGTTTTTTCATAAATAATCTAAAATCGGTTTTATTATATCTATAATCATTGCTGTTATTTAAAAATTGAGTTGAGAACATTCAGCTTCTGGGTACATGTCCCATATTTTGAAATGTTCTGTGGAAGATATATATCATTGGAAATTACCAAATAGAATTCAAAAGAAAACAGTAAATTAAATTCACATATTCACCTTTATTTAGAGCTGTGAAAACAATACAAATTATTTTTCTAATAATACAAAGAAGTCTTTAAGTGTTTAACAAAGTTTAAGAAATAGCAATCAAGGACAAATACTATTTTGATCACCTGTGGTTATCTTTAGAAGCCATTTAATTTCTTCCAGTAACATACAACGACAGTAAATACTCAATGATTCATAATTTCCAGTTTAAGTTACAGCATAAAGAACATTTTGCTTACACTTTTTTAAAAGTTTAAGTCAATGGGGACAAAGAATAAAGATCTACTGTTTCTCCAAACTCTGTTAAAATAAGATGCTTGTGAATGGCACAGTTAATATACTCAATGGTGTCACTTTCTGCATCAGAACAATTTCACTGTCAATTTGTGAAAGAACATACTCACTTCATAGCTTGTAAGGGCTGATATAAATGGTCTATGTGGTGACACTATAAAGTGAGGTAGTGTATGTATTTTAGAACAGAACTTGGAAAATTTCTACTTTGCCCTGAGAAATATAAAAAGCAAAATAATTAGCTTCAAAATGATAAAACCACAAACTGTAGACACTTATGAATATTCCAAGCACCATGAATAAGTTCATTGGAAGGAAATAAGAAGGCCTACGGGCTTCGATTTATTGTTACTGCAAAAGAGTATTAAATTGCTCAGTTATAAGCACAGAATACAAGCAATTCAGCAAAACCGCCATATGTGTCCACAAAAGATAAAAAATAGTGCTTATGGACGTATTTTATCCAGAGGTTTTCCTATAGAAATATATGATAAAATAGCCTTATATCATCTTAAATCTGTAACCAACAGCAACATTATCAAAGCATTATGGTTCTTGAAGTGTAACTGAGTTGGAACTGCAAAACCAGGTCATCCAAATGTTTCCCAGTGGCTAAATGGGGAAGTATATTGTATCAGAATATTGTCTACACATGGAAGAATAGTTTCAAAAGACTATTTTCTGGCAACCAAATATATAACATCATTGCTTCTTTCCTGCCCCATTCCTTATTTTCTTTGGCCACATAATTTCATCCTGTGGAAGATATTTATCACTGAGTTTAGCTAGAATGTACAAGAAAGGATAAAAAAAAAAAGTTCTATAGAAGCTAGCAATGTCTCCTCCAAAGGTAAAATCTTCTGCCTAAGCAGTAATACTGCCTGGCACAGATTTGCCCATTGTTCTGAACACTTTGTTTGATGGTCTATCTACAGTATACCAGGTCTTAATTGGCAGAGAACATTGTTTTGGATACCTGATGTGGCCAGTTCATGGAGCATATGCATCAAAAATCACAAATAAAAATAATTTAAGTTAGGGGCTTCCATGTGCTTACCAGGACTTTGGTGTCAACACAGCACTGTGATTACAAGAGATGTCCTTCCATAAAACAACATCTTTTAAATTCTTATCTCATGAAGTAAGGACTACCTGTGTCATTATCACCTAGAATTCTTATTAAAAATGGAGATTTCTGGGAATCATTTAAAACTAGTGAATTATCATATCTAGGGGTTAAGCTCAGAGAGCTGCATTTTTAACAAACTCACAAGCTGTATCTTGTGCACAGTATTTATTGAGGGCATACGAAACTTAAGTCCACCACAGGCAAAGTTCTGAAGGTATGAATTGCTGAGGGCCTTTTTTCAAAGAGAGCCCTGGCTGATTAGGAGACAGACTTGAGACAAACAGGTCCATTTAAAATGTCACTTACTGTAATGAAGGTTAGTACATAGATAAAGGAATACCTGACCTAGGGATGTGGAAGATGTTTCAAAGAACAAAATTTTCCAGGTGCTTAGAATAGAATGAGTATAAAGAGAAAAGTAGTGTAAATGTCTAAAAAGTTTTATAAATAAATCCTGGAAGATTTATGTATATAACTCAAATGCAGGTCAAGGCTTCATGCATATGGTCCAAACATAGCAAGAATATTAGGAAAAGTCCTGTTCTGTGTCAAAATAAAGAAAAAGTAATTCTAGTTTTTATTGGATAGAACCTTAAGGGATTTTTTTCTTCTCTTCATTTCTTGAAAATTCTGTCATTCTTCTGAAGCCTGATAATTGGTCAGACTTCAAAAACAAACCAACATAATAAAGAGCATCTATAGAAAAACTATAGCTAGATTCATATTTAATGGTGAAAAACTGAATACTTTCTCCTAAGATAAGGAATATGAAAAGAATGTCCATTTTCACTACACTTATACAATAGTACCAGAAGTTCTAGCCACTATAATAATGAAAAAGAAAGAAAAGGCAAAGAGTTTAGAAATGAAGAAATAAAAATGTCCCTATTTGCAGGTGACCTAATTGTATATATAGAAAATCAAGAGGAATCTACAAACAACAAAAACTCCTTGTACAAATGAGTTAAGCAGGTTGCAGTGTGGAATTTCTAAATACTAATGATGAACATATGGAAACCAACATTCAAAACACAAAACCATTTACAATTGCTCCTAAAAAAAATAAAATACTTTTGTACACACATAATAAAACATGCCAAGAATGTATATGCTGAAAATTACAAAATGTTGAGGAAAAAAATCAAAGCAGACCTAAATAAATAGAGAGATTTACCATGTTCATGGACTAGAACACTTAACATAGTAAAGATGACAATTCTTCCAAAATTGGTCTATAGGGTTAATGCAATTTCTATCAAATATTGCAAAAAAAGTTTTTGTTTTCTTTTATTTTTATTTTTTGCAAGTACTGACAAGCTTTTCCTAAAATTTATATGAAAACGCATGGGCCTTATAAGAGTTATCATGATCTTGACTAAGAAGAATAAAATGGCAAGAATCATTCTATCTGACATCATGGTTTACCATATAGCCAGTGATCAAGACAATGTGGTACTGGCAGCAGGACAGACACAAAGGTCAAATGTGCAAAATAGAGAACCCAGAAATAGATCCACACAAATATACTGAACAGATTTTTGACAAAGGTGCCAAAATAATTCAATGGAAGAGACGTAGTGTTTCCAACAAATGATGGTAGAGCAATTACATATCCATAGGACCTTATATAAAAATTAAGTCAAAGTGCATCATGAATTTAAATTTAAAATATAAAACCATGAAATTTTAGAGAAAGATGTAGGACAACATCTTAAGGATCCAGGGCTAAACAAATAATTCTTAGGCTTGATACCAAATATACACTCCATAGAAGTAATATAGAGGTACTATTTATCAATCCATGAAAATAGTACCTCAACCACCAAAATTAGAAATTTTTGCTTTGCAAAAGCCCATGTGAAGAGGATAAAATGATGAACTACATAATGGGATAAAATATTTGTGAGTCAAATATCAAGCAAAGGATTAGTATCTAGAATATGTAAAGATATCTCATACTCAATAGTAAAAATTAAACTATACAATTAGAAAATGGGCAAAAGACAAGCACATTTCATTGAAGAGGGTATGTAAGTGGCATATAAGTACATGAGGGGATGGTCAACATCATTATCCATCACGGTAATGCAAAATAAAACCACAATGAAATAACACTGCACATCTATCAGAATGGCTAAAATAAAGCAATTAGTGACAACATTAAATTTGGGGGGATGTGGAAAAACTGGATTCCTCATACATTGCTGGTGGGAAGGTCGAATTGTACAGTCACTCTGGAAAACAATTTGGCAATTTCTTATAAAGCAAAACATACAACTACCTAAGACCCAGCAATTTCATTCATGGGTATTTAAACCAGGGAGATGAAAACATATCTCATGCAAAAACCTGTATAGGAATTGTCATACAGCTCTATTTACAATAGCTCAAAACTGGGAGCAACTCAATTTTCCTTCAATGAGTGAACTGTTAAACAAACAGTGGTACCTACATACCGTGGATGATGCCTCAGCAGTAATAAAGCAACGGACTTTTTTGATACACTTAACAACTTGAATGAATCTTCAGGGAATTTTGCTGAGAAAAGCCATCCCTAAAAGGTTACATACTGTAGGATCCCATTTGTTTAACATTTTTTAAGTGATAAAATTTTAGTAATGGAGGCCAGAGCAGGGTTGCCCAGTGGTTAGGGCACCATGAAGGATCCTCATGGGGATGAAACTGCTCTATACACGTGATAAAATTGTATAAAACTCAATATACACACACACAAATGAGTACATGTAAATGGGAAATTCGATTTTTTTTTTTTCAAAGCAAAGAGAAATACCAGCTCTTCACATTTCCTTTTACTTTTTCTCCTCTTCCTCTACTGCACATATGGCTGAAAATGGTTACCTCTGATTTCCCTCTGGCCATCAGTGGTGCTGCATTTCGTAGATGGCCCAGGGCTCCAGGTACACCCTGGGACCAGGATCTCTCTTGCTGTCTTAAGAGCTAGGCACCTAGGTCCTTGAGAGAAATATATTCTGCATTTTGACTGCTCTCCTTGTGGTGAAAACTCACATGGATCATTTTTGCTGTATAAAAGTCTCTACCTTGCTATGAATCTGTTAATTTCTCACACTTGTTTTCTATAAGCTGCTCAAGCACTTCAATTTCAGGTTGATCCCCCCCCACCTGTAGAGAGGGAGACCACAGGAAAGCATCAGTGCACACAGAGTTATGAGAAGGACGACTCTGACTTTCATTCTTGATGTGTTCAATTTGATATTTGATTCCACTTTCTATACATTTCTGTTGATGGTTTCTCCATGTGGATTCATCTAGGTAGTCAGCTATTAGGCAGAGTCTGTGAAATGTCATTCAGTAACTGCAGGGCAATAGTGCACAAGTATATATTTTTTCTGGCTCACTATTAGTCAAAAGTATGACTATCATTTCCCAATGAGCAAGCCTAGGAAACCCTGTGTTAAGCCAAGTTAAATGAGAGCTAAATATAAAAATGTGCCCTGATAATGTTTATTAAGATGGGATGGATTTTATTAAGTACCATAAACACATCTGACCAAAGAATTCTGGGTAGAGCATTTTATAGGTGTTGCTTACAAACACCTTATGTGCAACTGGATACATAAATGTATATTAAAAAAAAAAAAAAAAAAAAAAAGATGACAAGAGCCTGCAAAGTAAACCAAAGCATTTCCCCTAAGAGGATTAAAATGGATGATAAAGGTGGCATATGTCTGAAACTGGGGCCTGTTGAATAAATGGCTCTAAAGTTAAAAAATTTAAAGCCCAGCCTCAAAATAACCTATGATCACTTGCAATGAGAGCATGTCAAGTTAATAAAATCATTATCACTGAAAACTGCATGTGTGTTTTACTCCTGTACTACAATCTTATTTGATGCTGACTATGAGGTGAAGTTTTACCTTTTTGATTAAAATGCAACGTAATACCCCATAGTGATAGTTACATGAATTGTACCAGTGAACACAGATATAGGAAATGTAACAGACTTCCATGCATAATACCTTAAGTGTCTTTAATGTTTAATGTTGAAATGCTTAGTGGTGAGTAGTTATCAAATTAAATCATTATCCAAACAGTGTAAATGATAAGACTTCCTTTTGAAAGAATAAGGTAGCTGCCAACAAAGGAAAGTTTTGCACTACCATACAAAAGTTAAGGGGGAAAAAAATCAATTAACATACACAAAACAACAATAAAAATCAAGATTGCAGTTCTGTAAGGCTTTCATCTTCATCTCCATGGTATCATATGCTATAAATAAAGAAGAGCAGAATGCAGTGATTCAGCTTCCATGTTCAAGCAGCAAAATTTCAATTAGTATACAAATCTCATTAAGGCATGCCCCCAATAAAAAGAAAAACCTCAGGATCAGTGGACAACCATGACCTTTCTTCCTGATATATGCAGAAGTATCTAGAAGATCTCCCAAATCTATCTGAATAAAAGAGCCAAATGAATCAATCTTCAGCAGAAGCATGTCCAAAACTCAACTAATACTTCCTGCTCTATATCCCAATCCCCAAATTCAATGCTTCTCTTTTTTGTTCCCTTTGTTACTTAACATATCAGCTGAATTCTCAAAACACTTAATCAATTGCAAAGTCCCTAAAGAACTTTCAGGGCAATAGATGTGTCTTAGGAAAATAAAATATTTCCCTTATGCAAAAAAAAAAAAAAGGCTTGAACAATAAAGTTTAACAGTATCTTAGTTTGGTTTCCCCAAAAGCAGAAGCTAACAAATGACTTGAGTGAGGTTGTTTACATGGGAAGTAATCTCAAGAGGCATAAGGGAGGGAGTGGGGAGAATAACAAATGGATGGAGAAAAAGCCAGTCCCTGAATGCATTACTGAAGTTGCTACTTGTATTAGCCAAAGGGGTGCTGATGCAAAATACCAGAAATCTGTCAGTTTTTATAAAAGGTATTTATTTGGAGTAGAAGCTTACAGTTACCAGGCCATAAAGCGTAAGTTTCTTCCCTCACCAAAGTCTGTTGCCACTTGTAGGAACAAGATGGCTGCTGACGTCTGCCAAGGTTCAGGCTTCTCGGGTTCCTCTCTTCCCGGGGCTCTGGTTCACTCTGGGCTCAGCTGCGGTGCTTTCTCAACAAAGCCAGCTGTAAAATATCAGGCGAATGTCTCTTTCTGTCTCCCCAAGGCCTCTGTCTGTGTTTAATGGAGACTTCTCTCCTTCCTCATCTATTTGCTTCTCCTGCCTCTTTACTTCCCGGGCTCCAGGATCAAAACTCCAGCATCAAAAGTTCAACTCTCTTCTTTTGCCATGTCTTTTATCTGTGAGTCGCAACCCACCAAGGGGCAGGGACTCAACGCCCTACTGATGTGGCCCAATCAAAGCCCTAATCATAATTTAATCACTCCCAGAGAAACAGACCAGTTTATAAGCATAATCCAATATCTATTTTTGGAATTCATAAATAATACCAAACTGCTACACTACTGTAGGCTTTGGGGGCTTGATTCTACATGAACCTTTGAGAAGCAGAGAGTATGCCTTCTGGAATTGTCTATTGGAAAGATGGGTATCTGGGGCATTTATATTCCGGCTCCCAACCCCATTGGTAGAGGGTTTCCCTTGGGGGCAATAACTCCCCCATACTTGTCAGAGCTCCCATTGTGAACTTGCATGAAACTGACCACCCCTGTGTCAAATGAATCAGAGATGGACAGCAGGGATGTGATGCAGGGCACCAAAAATGTCTACCGTAAGTGAATTTCTTACTTAAGGCCAGCCTTTTCAGAGATCTCAAACAGGTGTATACTGTAAGTAAGTCTTCAAGTAGAGACTTAAGTATTGAGTAGTTTCCTAAGTTTACCTGAAAGAGGGAAGCATCTAATGATATCTCAACATCTTCAGGAACTGGTTTTTGTTGTTTGTTTGTTTTGTTTTTGTTTTAACACAGTTTGGGTGAACAAGAAACTCCTAAACCAGCTCTATAAGACCCATCTGGACAGGTATTGTACAGTCCAACTTCATCTCTATTTCCCACCAGCCCATCACTCCAGCATCCCCAATTCCCAGCTATATTAAATGAAGCAATAACAAATGACCTGGATCTCCCTAAGCACAAAAAGCATGTCCTTATCTCATGCACTGGTTCCTACACCTTTGTTTACATAGCACACTTTTATTCATCTTCAAAACCCAGCTTCAGCAGTACCACCTTCTGGCAAGCCTTGAAATCACCTTCAATATTTCTGTATTTTGTATACTTTTATATTTTCCTTCTATTTTGGGGCTCTGCCAAGATTAAAGTTATGTGATTTTCATGTTCATAGCTCTAGAGCACAACATATTTATTGGCATTGCGTAAGCCATCAGTGGCTGTTTGAATTAAATAGCCCTTGCATCCTTCATCTAATTTTTCCTTGTAATCACTACGGTAGGTCTAGCCCAATTCCTCAGTGTCTGTGCTGAAGATTTCATAACTTTCTAATCTTATGAGATTTAGAAAAAGAACACAGGAATAAGAACATCAGGGTACTGGACTTTGCTCTACCATAAGCCAGATCTGCATGATTGGAGGCATTGTCACTTGACTGCTCTGTGCCTCTCTGCCTTCCATTTTTCAAGTAGGGACAATACCTACCCTCTGAACCTCACAGGGTGTTTGCGAGTGGAACCTTAGCATCACAGATCTGCAGGCCCTTTGAAAAATGAAAAGAATTATACAAGCGCAAGGTTTCATTATTCCTTTGAGTTTCTGGTTTCACAACTTCCACTATTTCAGTCCTTCTCATCTCTCCTTTATGGTTTCAAACATGCATAGATGATCCATCATAAAGTTAAAAACAAAAGGTACCTTTCAATGATTCTCATGCTCCACTTTTAAAAACACTCCACTGTCCATGAACATCTCACTGTTTCCTTCCACTTTCTAAGGTGGGTAGAACTCATCTGTGTCCTATGGAGCCAGACAATAACAGATAGAGGTTCTCTATCTGTTTTTGAGGATAATAATAGCAATCATCTCTGCTCTTCTTGTGAGGAAGAAATAAGATAAAGCATGTAAATTACATTAAATAGTGCCTAACTTACCAGTGCTCAATAAATGAGAGCTCTTATTATATTTCTGTACATTCTTCCAGAAACCTCACCAAGTCTCAAGCTTCTACCATTACTTCCATATTAAAGAGGCATCCATAAAAATTTTGATACAAACCATGTATTCTCTGCATGACTTTCAGATATTGTTTTTGGTTGCTCAATTGACATCTCATATTGATTTATTCTCCTATGTTCATAGTGGCCCCTACAAAATCAGTTCCTCTCCCAAGTTCCATCTTTGTTATTTTCTAAAAAACTCTAAAGTTCAATTTGTCTCTTCTCTTTCTTATATTTATTCAACCCACTAAAATTGATGATGTCAATTGTTCTAAAAAGCTCAGCCTCTCTCTTTCCATTTCTAATTTCTCACTACCACCATATTCACGTTCCTGAAAATATTTTATGATGCACATTCAGCTGGCATCCATTAAACGTGTGGCCCCAGGATGCTTGCCTGTCTATTATACTTCAGCATCCCCAAAGTAATCAGAATATACTTCATCAACATTCATTAAAAGGAATAAATGGAGGAAATAATGGGTAGATGGATTGGCTAGGCATTGTGACAGAGATTTTATGAAATTAGTTTTCACAAAACTTTATTTAAAAGGTATTGCTTCCCCATTTTCCAGAAAAAAAAGAGGCTCAAAGCTATTATGCAATTTGACAAAGGTGATACTCATATTCAGTTCCTCTGATTTCAAGTCCAATTCCTTTTAGCTTAAAACTATGCAGAGTCTATCCAACCTTTGAACTGGTCTCCTTACCTGCATTCCCTTCCCTTCCATCTAATCCTGTCTTGTACTCAGTTGAATTTAGTCCTTTTTATTTATTTATTTATTTTCATAAAATACACCCCTAATTCCAGACCTGCTAAAAACCTATCTGCAATTTCCATTACCTAGATGATAAAGCCTCAATTCCTTGTCTTAAGTAAGGTTCATTCATTTATTCAGCAAATGTCTGCGTGTGTGCGTGTGTGTGTGTGCTTATGTCACAAAGGGGCAAAACCTGCCAACTTATGTTAAGCCTACATATCCTCAAGGTCTAGGGAAAAAATATTCTTCCTAAGTAAAGAAAGCTTTCTCTGAACATTCTGAGCTCAGAGTAATTAGGTGTTTTAGGTTGGTCTGTCCAACAAAGCTAAAGCTGAAGGCTGGGACCTCATGCATCTTCTCTTGTTTCCTTCCACAGCCCTCACATAACACCCAGCCCAGTACAAATGGTCTCAACTTAATCATATGATGTATTCCCTCTACAGGCAAGACTGCCATTTATCCAGGGCAAACAGAATGCTTATGCCTAGTAGCTACTCTCTAGCATAACCTTCTGTTTCTATCAACTGAGCTGTAGACTTACTAAGAACCACTTGTACTTGTTAACAAACCGCCTTATGCTGGCGTATTCGTCAGGGTTCTCTAGGGAAATAGAACCAAGAGGAGAAAACTGTAAACAGTATGAGATTTTATATAATTGTCTCATGCAATCATGGGGATGCACAAGTCCAAATTCCACAGGGCAGGCTGCAAGTCAGGGACTCCTATGAAAGTCCTTGAGTTTCCCAGGAGATGCTGATTGGATGAGATATCATTCATTGTTGACAGCAATCTCCTCAGTTGATTGTAGATGTAATCAGTTATATATGCAATCAACTCACTGATGATTAAAGTCCATGAAATGCCCTCGTATTACAATTAGCTCAGTGCCTGCTTGACCAAACAAATGGGTACCATTACCTGGGTAGTTGACACATTAGCCTAACCATCACAGTTGGTTACATTTTTTTTCATTGAAATTAAGTTACTAGAGAAATACTATGAAGATTGAAGAGATATGCATTGCTTCTACTATTGACAGTAGTATTAGTTTCCCTGATGCTAAAACAAATACCATATAATGGGTTGGCTTAAATAATGGGAATTTATTAATTCCCAGTTTTGAGGCTAGGAGAAGACCAAGCTCGAGGCGTCAGCAATGTGATGCTTTCTCCCTGAACACTGTGGCAATCTGGGACTGGCTACTGGCAATCCTTGTTCCTTGGCTTTTCTGTAACATGGCAATGCACATAGTGGTATCATCTCCTTTCTCTTCACGGCTCTGTTGGCTTCCAGATTCTGCCTGCTCCCAGGGCTTCCCTTTCTGTGTCCAATTTCCTGTGGCTTCTCTTTCTGTGTCCCATTTCCTCTGGCTTCTCTTTCTGTGTCCCCTCTCCTTTGCTTGGGGCTTCAGCCATGTTGGATTAAGGCCCACATTCATTCAGTTTGGGAACTCCTTAACTAATAACATCTCCAAAGGTCCTACAAATGGGTTCACATCCCATAGGGTCAGGGATTGGGATCTGAACGTGCTCTTTTGTGGGGGCAAGATTCAATCCCCAAGAAGAGTGGTAAAGAAACCCATTTTTGCTCTTTCAGTACACAGCATTTAGGGGAAATAAAACTAAACGCTCTCTACTTTTGATTATGGATGTTAATTTCACCTATAATACTGTTTGAAACATGGATAGTCGATGTAAACTGAAGAGCAAAATTAACACTTACTTTCTAAAGGTTTATTTTCTTACAGTATTATTTAAAAACCCCAGCTTTGTCATCAAACAACATCTTTTTTTTTTAATTTTTGTGAAAATACCAGCAATCATTTTCCTTTTCTCTAAAACAATGATTTTTACGTATACATGAGATTTGAGCTAATTCAGAAAATCGATGTGACAACACATTTTAAATGTCAATTTTATTTTAATAGCACAACAGAAAAAGCCAGTGTTCTTACACAATACATTATCAAATAAAGAAAGCTATATTTTCCAAGACTTTCAAAGAATGTCATATTTCAAAAACTGGCCATTCTACTTGATGTGCCACAGAGCCGTTTCAACTATTAGTTATACAAAAATGTACTTGTTCTTTTCACTTAGCAACATCTACTTTCCAATTTGGAAATAAAGAGATCACATGAAATGACAAAAATGCTGAATATGGGAACAAATCATGCCACTTCAATGCAGTTATCCTAATTCTGTTCTCAAATATTTTAAAAACCTTTGTAATAGTTTAGATTAAAATGTCTCAGTAGCTTCTTCAGAAAAAGAACTTGAAGTGAGACTTCAGTTAGAAAATCTCTTACTAAAACAAGCTCTGTAATTTTGTATAAATTGCTCAGACTCTTTGAAGCTTAGGCTCTTTGACTGAAAAATGCAGATAATATACACTGTGCTACAAGCTGACTGAGAAGGTTACACGAGAAAATAAATATAAAATGCTTGGAATATATTAGGTGTTCAATAAGTATTAGCATGCAGCTTTCCCTCTCCAGGCCAGGGAAACTTCGTGTCTTCCTAGACCCGTCTATCCAGACCTATTTGTCATTCGAGGACCAGCTAAAACTGTGTCCTTCTCCTTTGAAGCCTTCAGCATCTACTCCAGTTTATCAAATTTTCCTCTTGCTTTTTATACATGTTGCTTTCCCCAGAAACATCATACTTTCTCTTCTTCGCCTCTGCAATTAGTAGAGTGGCTGCCAAGAAATATTTGTTGAATTCAACACATAAAATTATTTTAAAGTCCTGATGTTTTCCATCTCTGGCTGGCTAAATATATCAGTCATTGAGAATGTTTAGGAATTTCATGAAACTGTTGCCTTTAAGACACATTTGATTTTTACCAATGAATATATGATGTAACATAAGTTTATTGTCATATATCATAGGAATAATGAAAAGTAAAAGATAAACTAGCACAATGCAATAATTCTCCTAACTCTAAAGGAAAGAAAATCAGACATATAATCCTTACCCTTATTTACAAATAGACTGTTTACTTTTCAATAACTCACACAGCAGCAATTTTCCACACTAATAGCATATTCACAAGTTCATAGAACTCCTGAGATCTGGTAATAAAAGAGCACCCAGGTTAAGTAGAAATAAGCTAAATAGGTTTGATTTTTCTTTAATTATATGATCACTTCATACTGAAAGTTTTCATCGAAATAAGAAAAGGACATAAAAGATTACTTTTGAACTAGCTGAAAAGTTATTTACCTAATTTAAGAAATAGAGATTACTTTTTAATCCCTTTTTAAAGGATCAAAAATAACTTAAATACATATGATCCTCTAGAGTTCGTGTATTTCTTTATCTCATATTATTCTCAAAAAAATCTCTGTGATAGACAATATAGGGATAATTCTACCCGATTTTTAAGATTTGTTCACTCTTTCAAACATTCATTCAATTATTAATCACATTAAATTCCACAAGACTCAGCAACAGAGGCATGCATGTATTTTGCCTTTGTGAACCTGCCAACCATCTCCCTGATGGTGCAGTGCTCTTTCTCAGCAGCTAGAGGTAAAACTTGCCCAGGAATCCCACAGGGTTAATATAAAGATCAAAGTCAATAATCAATAAGATAGAGCTTTAAAAATGTACATGACAATATAATTCTTAGGTATAACTCACTCCCATTAGTTATCACTCTCTAAAACCCTGTGTGGCTTTATTTTTCTTCAAAACAGTTATATAATATTATAGGGTAAATTTATTTTTTATTTAGTTAGTTTCTGGCATCCCATTAGAATGTGAGCTTTAGAAGGCCATAGACTTTTTTCCTAGATCACTCTTATATTTTGAATACAAAGAACAGTGCTTTGCATATACTATATATTTAATTCACAAATAGATGTGTTATCATATGATACCAACATGAGATCTCATTCTATTTTCACCTTTCATTAGCCAACACCAAACAGTTTATGTTCCTTGGTGGGAGACTGAGCATGTCTGAGATCCCTGCATTGCATAGCAGATTTCTGTTCTTCTTCTGCAGATCTCAAAAATTATAAACTTAAAGCTTACAAAAGAAGTAGCTAGGGGAAAAAAGCCCCCATAAAATGTAATTTTGCTTGTAGAGAATTGTATGGATTTTCCCCTAACTTTAACACTGGTTAATACTTACTGCTTCGTATATATCAATTTCATAATTTTTACAAACAAACAAATATAAGTAATTTACAACTTATGGGGAATACTAAATAATTACATTTGTAATAACGACTTCTTGCTAACTTTCATGAGGCAAGTCTTTAAAAACATTAAACCCAGAAAAAAAATTTTTTTCTTAAAGTTATTTAAGAAAATAAAGGTTTATATTATTTTGTCCTTTTAACATCATACCCTAAAATAAACTCAAGCATACTAAACTGATGTAAATATTATAATATCCTGTTTGTTATCTTGGAAGCATTGTTATCGTTATCCCTCTGAATATGCTATTGCCTATGTATCTCAGGCTAAGCAAACAAGCACAAATTCATACACTCTGCTTTTCTTTCTAAGTTACATGAGAGATCTAGACTAAGAACAAGCATGCAATTTTGTGCTACAGAAATGCATTGCCCACAATACTAGGTGTCACGTGGATCCATTAGTCTAGTAGACCCCCATCCTTCCGGCACTTAAAGAGCCTCTGAAAAAGGTTTACCAGTTTAAATTTTTAAAGCACAAAAATGAATACCAATTAGAAAGCAATTAGGGTAAACGTGCTGATGCACATGGAGAAAAAAATTAAGTGGATATGGGACAAATGTAAGCATTTTTTATTTGGAAAAATGTGCTGGTGTATTAAATGGGTTATATTATCCTTTGGACCTGTTTATCAAAAAGTGCCAAATTTCATGATGATGGTAGGAGAAGAGCACTCACTCCATCATTCTGATGTTTCTCTCCATAGAATAAATTTTTTTTTTGCATTTAGCCAACATTACAAATTAGGTTACCATTCCATAGAAAATATTTCCCCACAAGTATATATTCTGTAAGCTTGACTTTCTAAACAATGAGGCCTCTATATTCCAGTTTTACTCAATTTCATTTTCTACATAATGATTAAATAACCAGGTTAGAAGGCTTTTAAAGCAAAATATATTAGATGGAAAAAGAGACTGACTTAAGGATATAGAAATAGGATCGGGAGGAAGAGAGGGATTTTAGGAATACCTCTAATAGATAAAATTAGGTGATTGATTTTATGTATGGAATAAGGAAGAAATGAAAAGTGCTAGGGCATGGAAAGGGCACACTTATTCTTCAGGGTGGGGCAATAAAATTGGCTATTGTCAGGTGGGAAGGGTGAAAAAAGGTTATTCCCAGCAGTGAAGGCCTGATGATGTCTAGTGAATGGCCCTGAGTATAGAAAAAGAGAAGAATATGGAGTGTATTTAGCCAAATATAAGGAGTATATAACCAACAGGTGGGCCTTAGGGAGACTGATGACGGTGGTGGTGGGCCTCCATGAATATAAAAAACTCAACTCTTAGCACCCAGGGTGTAAGACGTGTTTGGGTACGTGTGTGTGTGTGCGCGTGTGTGTACATGCACCCTTTTGTGAACTCACAAGGCCATCTTGTCATATCAAGATTATACATGAAGTTTCAGAAGTCACACTTAGGCTAAATGGAGGAAACCTATATTCATTACATCTTCGTGCTTTGGGATTGCTAGTCACCTGACCACTGGAAGGATGATGCTAAGGTTGAATGAGGATAATAAAAGCTAACATTTAATCGGTTCTTCTAAGTGCCAGTTACTCCCCTAAATTCTTTACAAGAATTAACTCACAGCCTGACTCCCATAGAAATGCTAGGAAGAAGTACTTTCATTTTTCCCTGTGTTAGAGTTGAGGAAACTGAGGCACAATGACATTAGGTAACTTGGCCAAGGTCACACTGCTAATAAAGATGCAGCTGAGACTAAGCCTATCCAGCCAATCTCCACAGTCTGCACTCAAAATACTATGCTTGCAACCATTCAAGACCTGCCTCCAATCAGGATGTTTCCAACAAGATCCCTACCTCTGCCTTCAGGGTTGACCAGAAAGACAAATGAGAAGGCCCTGGAGTAGCTGAAAGATAAAGAACCCTAACTTTAAGGAGGACAGAAGCAGCTTTATTATAGAAGTCCTGGTTTGAGAGTAGAAAAAAAAGGAAAAGTAGCAGTTAGTACTCTAGGGCTAGAGCAGTGGCTGTGGCTTGAGGGTGATAGTCCATCTCCAGGCCATCTGAATCGTCCTTCCTCCTGGGCCCTGGGATCCTTTCAGTTTCATCATCCACTTCCTGTTTGACCAGTCCTCCCAGTGTTGAACACTCAAGTACTAGCACTTAGCCTATGCCCTTGTATTACCTGTCCTTCTGACCAGTCTTGCCTCCTCCAGGCCATTCTATCATCTGTAGCCAGATTAGTCTTCCTGACAGGCATGCCTTATCCTGCCATTCCCCTCTTTCAAGAAATGGCTCCCACTGCCCTAAAGATGAATCCAATCTCCTTAGCATGGCTTCTTTGGTCCAGGTGTCTGAACCTTATCTGTCTCTCTTCCAGATGTCTCCAATGCCCATGGCATAGCTACACTTCAGGCTGAATTCCCTTCTCTAACTTGCATAGGTCACTCTTATTTTGCATTTTTCAGGCCCTCCTTCTTACACTCCCTTCACTTAATTATCATTAATTCCTCATGTGTTAACTTACTTGTTCTCTCCCCTAGGAAGTCTTTGTGAATACCTTCCTTATCATAGTACAGAGGTTTTAAGCACTGTGTGAGCTTCATGAGGGCAAGGACCTCCTGGTCAAGACTTAGTACTTAGTAGGTGGTGAACAATACAAATAGATAAAGCAAGAGGAAATGTTATGTGTAGGGCTGAAAGGGCATACAAGACCTGAGCCTTGAGCAACCCTCCACTCTATATATGTTTCAGAGGGCCTGAGCAGCAGACATCCTAGTGTAAGTTGGGTTTTCCATCTCTATTCCCTGAACTTTTCAGATATTGAACCGTGTTAATCACAAGATTCAAGATGATGAATTCTCTGGACTTTTCCTATGTACAACAGAACTAACTTCCTGGATTTCAGCAAATATTCTTTTCCTTGGTGTCCCCTACTACTACCGCAACTGGTACTTTAAACTAAATATGACATAGTGTCACTTCTAATAGCCAGTTTAATTAAGTTTTAAAACGCTCCTAGGAAAACCATTTAAGTGAGGGCACTTTCAGCAAGAAGCTTGAATTTCCTCAATTATAAACCTGTCGGATACTAGCTAAATATGGCCTGTTCCTTTATAGATCAATTAAGGGGCATTATCAATTATAAAATTAATCTTAATTAAAATCCACAAATGGATAAAATTAGGAAATATTAGCTATAAATAATTTTGAGTATGTTACCGACGACCATGATATCTTATCCATGATGCCACATATATTAATATTAAAAGATAATAAAAAGCTGTAGAATAAAAGGAATTAAAAAAACAGCTAACTTTCCTGAAGTCAGCAAACAGAAGAGCTTAAATAAAGTATGTTTAGAGGGCTGTTGCATCATTACTGCATGATGAACACTGCCTTGCAGTATGCTTGATGCCACTAATGGCATTTGTAATATTTAGTGCATTAGTGATATATTTTGCTTAGCAGGTTAAATGAGGTTTGCAATGGAACAACTTTCTAAAATGCCATAGTCTTCTGAAAGTAACACATAAAAACATCAAATATGATTTTTAATGGTTTCTATCCGAATCAATGAAAATATATAGAAATTCTTTAATAAGATATATATTTAACTAAGGCAGTAAGCAAAGGCAGCCCTACTAAAGCATGATGTCGGAAAGCAATATACTTTATGCAACTTCAGTGTGTATTGCCAAAGAAAGGGTAACAACAATAAAGAATATCGTCGTAATGCTAGCAGAGAAACATGTGCTCCATCACTGAGAATTGCTACAATGGCATGGGTGAACATTCTTCATCTGTGTTTAAAAAATCACATGGGAAAGTTGAGTAATGTGCCTAAACTCACTAGCTACTGACACAAATGAACATGACATCAGTGCTGCCACCTACAGCTGCACAGGCTGTGCACTGTACAACTCAAGGGACATCTTTCACATAGACTGTGGTGTGAACACTACCCCCAGGAGCTATGCAGTGCTCAATTGTCACAACTTTACAGGGCAGCTCTACTTAAAGACAAGTCCTCTCAGTCCTGATCTTTACTCCACACCAGATAAACTCCTTCACAATGATGTTGCCTAAGGGAAAGATAGTAAACATCAGATAGGAATTTCTCTCCTTTCTCTTCTGTTATCCTCTATACGTCTAACTCACCACCCTCTAGTCAGACTTGTAATATCTGTCTTCCAGTGTATTGGTTTTAGAGACAGAAGAACTGGGATTAACTCCATGATCTGTTGCTTAATATCTCTTCACTCTGGGCTAGCTACTTATTCTTATTGTAACCTCGTTTCCCCACCTGTAAGATGGGAGTAATATTTACTCAGACAGCTTCAGACATTTTAAAAAGAGGAAAGAAAAAAGGAGGAGGAAGGGGGGGGGGAGAAGGAGGAGGAGGAGGAGGAGAAAAACAACAGATTTGAATGTTTAGAGGTTTATTATGCATCAAGCTCTTTTCTAAATGAGTTGCACGTATTAATTCTGGTGGTAAAGAGATTTACTCAGATTTTCAGATAGGGAAGTCTTTAATATTTATTTAGATTGACAGAGGAATATCTTACAGTAGTAAGAGGATTCTGTAAGAATTGCTGCAGCACACATGTGTGTATATGTCTGCTTTGAGAGGTGCTGTAACTGTAATTAAACAAGGGAGTTCAAAGACATAGTATGAAAAAAAGAATTTAAAATACCCCATTAATGTTTTATGCTGATTATATGTTAAAATAATATTTTGGATATATTGGCTTAAATTAAAAATATTTTAAAATTAATTTCGCAAGTTTCAGCCCTGATCAAGATGGCAGAGTGAGAAACATCAGGGATCCATGCCCCACTCAGAATCTTTGAACAATCAGCAAGAACTGGAAGACACAGCTTTCTCAAAGCTGCAGAAAATGTTTAAGGACTACAGAGCAAGGGATGAATCAAGAAAAAGGCAACTTAAAAGTGGTAGGATCTTGTGGTACCCTGGCTGGCACCTCACTCACCCCCTACTGTCTTGGCCTGGAGCCAGCCAGTGCTCCAAGTGTGGGTCCCTGATTCCAGTTCTGGAGAGAGCAGAGCAACCTTCACGCACATCCTGGGAACATGCCTGCCTGGCCCAATCCACCTGGTGGCAGCCTGAGGGATTGAACCAGGGCACTCCTTGCAGGCTTGCCATCCCAGAAGTGCCCTGCGTGTACAAGGCAGCTCACAGAGCTCTCCTACACGACATTATGGGAGAGCAGGCAAGTGGTGGCTACCTAGGGCAAGGCATTGCTGGCTCTAGGACATGCAGTGCAATGCCAGGGACTACGAAGAAACTGTTTCTAAGGAAGAAGGGGCATTTATATCCTTATAAACAGGAGGATTCCTATGGCAACAAGTACACACCCTGGCACAGACAGGCCCCTACATGTTGGCCTCTAGCTATTCTCTAAACTAGTATGGATAAACCCTTAAGGACAGCATTGCCAGAGTTCAACCTGCAAAGACAGGGAAAGGTGCATTCTTTTTTCCTTTTTTCTTTTGTTAGCTTCTGGCATTCAAGGAAAGCTCTGTCATTACACTAACTGTATACATGCTTAAGGAACAGACATCTCAGAGTTGAATTCCAGCAATAACACATTAAAACATCAAAAAGTCCAGGTTTTAACAAAAGATTACAAAAACAGACGTGATGGCCCATGCAAAGGAGAAGATTAAAGCAAATGAGACTGATAAGAGATTTAGGATGTTCAATTTAAGCCCTATTGTAACTACAAAGAAATTTTTGGCAAATAAGCAAACTCAGAGACAGAAAGTAAAGTACAGTTTACCAAGGGTAGGGAGGCAGAGAGGGTAGCTGCCTGAAGAGGAGAACTGCCAGAAGATGTGGCCTCCAACAAGAGGACTCTTAGACAGGGAGGGAGCCAGAGGAATTAATACCCTGACTTTCCCTCTTCCCACTCTCCAATTTCCTGCCATGGCTTCCTATTGGCCCAAACCACCAGGAAGCCAGAAGGCAAGGTACCCTCTGATGTAGTCCATAAGGGTCTTCTGGGGCATGCAGCAGGGTAGAGAGTGGAGTTGGAGGGACAGATGGTAGACCTCCAGCAAAACACATATTTTTCATTGTACTAAGAGATGGTTCTTGACAATTAAGTAAATGAAGGGACCAGCAATTGCATGGAAAATAAGGCATACTAAGATGCTCCCCAGGACGTTGAATTGAATTTACTTGTGGGTTCTGGCATTTTCTTTTTCTTTTCAGTGACGTCATGATAATGCCTTCAATATATGTCCCATTTTCAAGTTCAAAATTTACCATCAACTCTCTCCCTCTTAGGATGAATGATCTAGTTGCAGATGTGTTTATCCCCAAAGTGGAGAGTTCCTGGAGAGTTACACTGCTTCTAATGAACACCAGTAGATGCAGGAACTTCTGGAGCCCAAATTAAACTGCTCTATCTGAAAAACATTAACCATTATTTTAATGAAGACAGAAAAACAATCTCAATGGTCAATTTTTTTCAGCTTCTTGGGGAATAACTCATTTTGGCAGACTTATCAGAATGGAAGCCAGCTTAAAATTGGATGATCCATGCAGCCCATTGCCTGGTGTCATTTTATGGATGAAGCAGGCATCTGGGAACATCTGTTTTAAGATTTTCCAAGTTAAAGCTTTATCATCATTGCTAAATGGGACAGAACTCTAGGGTTTTTAACCAATTACTTATACTCTTACTCAATATGATTCATGGATCGTCTCTGAACAGAGTTTATGATTTTCATTCTTCCTCCAGATACTTCTATGACACTTCTTGACATGGGTAACCCCCTGTGTATGCAGCTAAGAATAACAGGACAACTCTGTCTTTCTTCATTGATATTTATATCCATTTTGAACACATATTTTCATTATGTCTAATAAAGCAAATATATATGTAGATGTATCTAAGCTTTTTATTTTAACCAACATCACAGATTTTCCAGATGTAAAAGGGGGAAGACAGTATTACCTACATTAGTAGGTTGTTGTGAGTATTCAATGAGATCATCCATACAGGGGCAGGACAAACACTATTAGCTATTAATATAAGGTATCAATGCAAACACAAATGCCTTCCATTGCAATATTTACTGAAATTCCTATAGACTTTACAGCAATAGTCAATTTTACAACATTTTTCTATATCTTTTGCAAAATAGTCCTTGAAGTCCCTTTTCTCTCTCTTATACAACTTGTTCACTATATAACCCACATTCCTCCCTTGATTAGTTCTAAAAAGTATTTGCCTCTTTTGATAATTGTTTATGCTTTCTATAGCCAGGATGAAAAATTTATAGACCAACATGTTTCCATTTTGGTTTTAGTGATCAGGACACTTCCCAGCTGTTAGAATTAATGTCTCCCAGGTGCTTCTAATCCTTATAAATGGTCTCCTATTTTTATCTGTGCTTGTCCTATTTTATCTTAATTTCTCTCTCTAAGCCAACTCAAGACCTTTCAGAAGTCACTGAGGTATAAATTATAAAGAAATATCTATGTATTATATAATAAAAATGAATGCAGATTTTTGTGGCTTTTTAGTATGCCTGCTCTGAGGCCATTTCATTGCCAATTGACATCCTACTGCAAGAAAGATGAAGTAAGAGAAAAGGACTGAAAAGTAAATGAATCATTTCTACATGAGGTTCTGAGTCTTAAGTAAATCACACCATTGCTGTAAAGAGTTTAAAACTGAATTATTTATACTCTTTATAGAACACTAATCTCTTTAGTGATCCCAGTTGAAAAAAAAAAAAACAGCAATGGTTTTTGACAGAAGAATGAAATCCATTTTAGTTTATAATAATTAGCAGGGGAGCATGTTTACAGAGTTCACTGGCCATGCCCCCAGAAATTCTGATTCAGCAGGTGGGGGCAGGACTTTGGATCTGTGTATTAAATAGAAAGCACAACAGATAGCTCAGGCTGGTGATCTGAGAACCACAGGATTTGTCATTTTTGTGTAAGGGGATAGCCTACAGGAGAGGCAGGCACACCCTCTGACATACCTTGGCCTTCATTAAAATTTAAGCCTGGGCTGATTAAAGTCATCTAGATACTGACATCTGCCCAAAACCATTTGGCATTAATTGGCCAATGTCGTTGGTCTAGGGAACCATACTTTGAAATCTCCCATCTATACAACACTGTGGGCAAGAAGAGTCAGAGCCATATCCTAATATGTAATAACTCAATAACTTATTGAATACAAGTTGGAAGATGCTGGGCAATGTGTTTGGTAGTACTACTTTAAAGGATCTATACCTATATTTGCTTGTATAGGCATATATGGGGTTGCTGCCTGGCAACCAAGGATATAGGGGTAGGAAGGAGATATCCTCTTGATTGAATATCGCTAATGTTTCAATATCTTTACTTATGTATATATTATTTTTAAATGAAGCTATATCTACTAAAAATTAAGGAAAAAAGCAACCCCAGATTATTTAATTTCAATTCGTTTTCAACTGATTAAAAAACCCCTATCATTTTCCAAGCCAAGAACATTTTAATCCAAAGGTAATACAGTTGCATAAAAGTTGACATCTGGAGAATCCCAAAGCCAGGGCCACTTATACAGTTTCTTGGCATACTGTTAGGATGATGTTACATTAATGGGCTCAGAATGACAGGGATAGAGAAGAAAAAAATGTGTATCTCTTTTAAAGTAGTAAAGTACAATGTTAAAATAGTAACTTAATGTCAACGTGTGGGAACAGATGAAAACAGAAAGAGATAATCTGCTCATTTACCTTTTAGTAGTATGTATTGGTGAAAGCACCTGATATTCATACTGGTTTCAGAGGGAAAAAGAGAATTGTCTAAAACAGTTAGACTGCTGAACATTTCTTTCAATAGGAAGCCAGTGACTGGTAGCCAGTTTCATTTTAGCTAATTCACATTTTCAATTTAAAAAATCTTTCTGAATTTTCCTTTTTATGACTTCGCTTAAAACTTTTTTGACAGATGAAAATGCGGTGTTCATCTCATCTAGGTGAGATTTGCAAGTGTTTCTTTTATGTTGAAAGAGTATATTACTAAGAATACACTCAAAGGAAAAATAAAATCTATTAACCAAGAAGTTTTTAATATACACTCCACAAACAATAAAAATAAAGCACATAAAGTAATTCTAAAGGCCAATAAACAAAATGTTTACAAAAGTTCTTTCACAAATATGCTGCAATCTGTTAATGGTAGATCTTATCATAATATTATTCAAATATTATATTTTGTAAGGTTCTATGATAAACAAAATTAATGTCAGTTAACAGTACATTTTATTTTAATATTATTAAAATCTGACATATAGAATCCTATGACAAACAAGATTATATTTTACTTTGGTGGAATAAAAGAAAACACTATTTAGTGAAAAAGCGAGAGCAATTAAATAGTGGTTTGATTGTTGAGAAAACTTTACTCCAAATGTTTTCAGAAAGTAACTTTCTATTAAGACAATATTGTAGAGATCTTACATGCATAGGGGTTAACTGCATTTGACTTACAGATATGGGACTAGGGTTTGTATTTATATTTTATCATCCGCTGTGTATCTAAGGCAAATTACTTGGACTTTCTGAGATCCAGAATTCTCATCAGTAAAATAGTCACATGAGTAAAATAGGAATATTAGAATAATATCATCTATCACAACTCAGTTAAACAAGATAGTTCCCCACCAAAACCCTGCTATTGAAATTTAAAATGTTATTTCTAGTATGGGGAGGTGTTAAAAAAAACAGCATTCATACTATGTTTTAAAATAATTAAGCCAATGGAAAAACTGTTTACTAGGATTCATTATGTATGTGTCACATGCACACTCACTATGAAAAAAAAAAAAAAAAGAGAAATCTTTTAGCACCAATAAAGAAAACCTGATAGGGATTAAATTCTTAGTGCCTTGTGTTGTTTCTAAAAAGGAGTTTTTCATGGCTCAGAAGGATATATAAATTAGTATATGACAACAAATTAGAAGGATCCAATAAATTCTGAAAAGTAAAACCACGGATATAAAATACAAAAAATGGTGTTAGGAACTGTCATAAAAGTTCTATATACTTATATGCAGGTCACAAATTTCATTCAGAGCTTTGTATTCATCAAGAAAAGGGACATTCGGTTACATAATTCACAATGTCCAGAAAGTTGTTCTGTTTTTGTTTTTAATGTCACAGGTGAAAAACAACCTTGCCTGATGTCAAGATCAGAAAAAAGTGGTCGTGCGGGTCCTGGAGATGTCTGTGGGTATAAAAAGCACCACCCTCAAACACATCTTCCTAGGGCTGTTCCTCACAGCAGCTTTTGTGGGAGCTGATAAGCTTACCCTGGATTGACCACATACTTTTTCATTCATGCCAGGACATTTTTTAATGTGATGATAAGAATGAACTAAGCAAGTAGCAGAGAAACAGGTATAACCTGAAAGTGTTCCAAGCAAATCGAGACAAACTGTCAACCCTGGTGAATCCCTTAGTTAAAGTAACCCTATAGAGCCTGAGGGAGGGAGTGGCCAGTAATTTGATCAGGCACACAGATAGCTACTGGAGTAACACTGACCTTCTCAATTTTTAATTAGCAATTAAGATTCAGAAAACTTATATAGTCATAAACCATAAAAGTGGCTTACATTTTCCCAGACTTTATGTGCCTGGGACTAATGGTTCCAGAGTTTGGCAAACTATGGTCTGGGGGCCAAATCTAGCCCTCTGCATGTTTCCGTCAGCCTGTAAACTAAGAATGTCATTTATTTATTTATTGTGGCTAAATATTTGTATTTATATATACAAACCCTTTTAACCACCTTAATTGTATAATTCAGTGGCACTAATTACATTTATGGTGTTGTCCTATCACCACCAGCATCCATTGCCAAAACATTTTCATCACCCAAAAGAGAAACTCTGTACCACTGAAGCAATAACTCCCCACATCCCTCCCCTCAACCAACAATAATCTCTAGTCTACTTTCTGTCTCTGTGAATTTGCTTATTCTAGATACTTAGTATCAGAAGAATCATACAATATGTGATCTTTTATATCTGGGCTTATTTCAGCACGTTTGCAAGGTCCATCCATGTTGTAGCACGTATCAGATTTCCATTTCTTTTTACACTTGAATAATATTCCATTGTATGTATATAGCACATTTTGTTTCGCCATCTCTCTGTGGATGGATACTTGAGTGGTTTCCACTTTTTGGCTATTGTGAATAATGCTGCTATGAACATTGGTATACAAGTATCTGTTTGAGTCTCTAATTTCAATTTTGGGGGGTATTTACTTAGGAGTGGAATTGCAGAAACCACCAAACTTTTTTTTTTACAGCAGCTGCACCATTTTACATGCCCATGAACAATGCATGAGGCACACTTTCTTCACATCCTAGCCCTGCTTGTAGTTGTGAAATAGTATCTCATTGTGGTTTTTCTTTGCATTTCCCTGATGACCAATGACCTTGAATATGTTTTCACGTATTTATTGGACATTTGTAATTCTTCTTTGGAGAAATCTCTATTCAAGTCTTTTGCTCTGTTTTTAAAATTATGCTGTCTTTTTGTTGCTGAGGTGTAAGGTTTATAAATTCTGGATATTAAACTCTTATCAGATATTTGATTTGCAGCTCTATTTTCCCATTCTGTAGTTTGTCTTTTTCCTTTGATAACGTCCTTTGATGCACAAAAGATTTTTTTTTATGAAGTCCAATACATTTTTCCTTTTGTTGCTCATGCTCTGGGTGTCATATCAAAGAATCCATTGTCAAATTCAAAGTTATGAACACTTACCCCTATGTTTTCTTCTAAGAATTTTATAGTTTTAGCTGTTATATTTAGGTAGTTGATTCATTTTGAGTTAATTTTTGTATATGGTGTGGGAAGAATTATTTTTACAGTTTTTAATTGTTAGAAAAAATCAAAAGAAGAATAATGTTGCAAGACGTGAAAAGTATATGAAATTAATATTTCAGCAGCCAAAAGTGCTGGGACGCAGTCATACCCATATATATATTGTCTAAGGCTGCTTTTATGCTACAAAAGCAGAGCTGAGTAGTTGTGAAATAGAATCTGTTACCCTCAAAAAGCCCGTCAAAAGATGTATGTGATTCCATCTATACATCACTCTGGGAAAGGCAAAATATAGAGACAGAGAACACATTAGTGGTTGCCAGAGTTAAGAGATGAGAGAGGATTTGATTACGAAAGGACAACTGGAGAGAATTTTGGGGAGAGAGAGAACTGTTCTGTATCTTGATTTTGTCACTACTGCATTATCAACACTCTTAGAACTATACATCAAATAATATGTATTTCACTGTATAAAATTAAGGGGACAAAAACAAACTATGCTGGTCTGTTTGATTTCAAATGCCATAAACATAAAGACTCCACCAAACACAGCTTTTTCTCTCTTCAGTTCGGTTCTCTTCCAACTTGAAGCCACTGGACAACTGTAAACCCCTAGTCTATTTTCAGGTATATTTAAATAAGAGCACTATATTTTATTCAACGAAAGACAGCTAAACTTATCCGCTTCATAGGAAGATCGGCCAAAGCCTTCATGGACTTACTGACTGATCCTGAGCCTGGCTGCTTGAACCCTTTTCTCTGTGTGTACAGGCTCTTCCATAGAGCTTGCCTTCTTTTCTCCATTTTGCCCCCTTGCACCATCTATGTTCTTCATGGCCCAGAGGGACGTCACTATCATTCTTCACTCATTCATGTTCAATCTTTCTCCAAGTGCTAGTATGTCTACCTCCTCTTCATCTCCAAAGCTAAGATCCTTATCCAGGCCACCAGCACCAGTCCATTCTAGCACACAATCAGGACAGTCTTCTAAGTGCAAAGCTCATTCTCTCACTTTCCTGCTTAAACCACAGATACAACTCTTTAACAAACTTTGAAAGCTCTCTCTCTTGCCTATCTCCTCAGAATTACCTATACGAAATCTAAGGTCCAAACATCATCCTTCTCTCAGGCCCTTGAATGTCCTACACTTGCTGCCTTTCCATCGCTAGGTCTTTGCACATACTATTCCCTCTGCTGAAACTCTCTCCCTCCCCAGTTTTACAATCCTCTTCCACTCCTTATCCATTAGTTCTCACTTAAAACATGTCTTTAACCCTAAGGTAGCATGCCTTAATGCCCCAAATAAGGTTTTCCTCTCTGTTGTAACCTTCCACCTTTAATCAGGTTTCCTAAATATTGGCTTTTATGTTTCCTGAATTAAATGCATCAACTAAGTCTTTTTATACTAGGTCTCTTCAAATTAAGATCCAAAGAGAGTCTGACTTTGCATTTGATTAATGTGTCTTACATTTTTAATTGAACTTTTTGAGAAAATTTCAGATTCACCAGTTATTGTAAGAAATAATAGAGAGAGATCCCGTGTACCCTTTAAGCAATTTCTTCCATGGAAATAGTTTTCAAAATTATATTGTTAAATCACAACCAGGATATTAATATTGATGCAACCCACCAATTTTATTCAGATTCTAGATTTACTTCTACTAATTTGTTGAGTGTTTTGTTCTACGCAGTTATCATTTATGTAGATTAATATGTCCATCACCACAGTCAAGATACATAATTCAATCACTGCAAGGAACCCTTGTGGTACCCTTTTATAACCAACCCCTCTTTCTGGGACTTACTTTTTTCACCCTGCATAATTCTCAGTAGATTCATGCAAGTTGTTGTTCTTTTACTATTGACTAGTATTCCATGTTATGGCTTTAAATAGAGTTTATTTAACCATTCACCCCACCCCCATCCCCCCCACACTAAAGGACCTCCTTGCTTTATTCAGAGTTTGGCTATTACAAAGAAAGCTGCTATGAATGTTTGTTTGTAGGCTTTTGTGCAAACGTTAAGTTTTCATTTCTCTGGAATAAATACCCAGTGATGCAATTAATGGGTCATATTGTTGTTGAATATTCAGGTGTTTAAGAAACTGCCAAACTATTTTCCAGAATGGCTGTACTATTTATATTACCATCAGCAATGGATGAGTTATTGTTTCTATAAATCCTCTTCAGCATTTGGTACTGTTATTAATTTTTTATTTTAACCATTCTGATAGATGTGTAGTGACATCTCATTGTGGTTTTAATTTGCATTACTATGATGGATGATAATGGTGAACACCTTTACATGTGCTTATTTGACAGCGAAATATCTTCTTCAGTGAAATGTCTGTTCAGGTCTTCGTCTCATTTTCTAAATGAATTTTTTTAAATTTTCTTTTTTTGTTGTTATTTTTTTGTTTTTTGGTTTTTTTATGTTGTAGTTTTTCTTTGGTTTATTTTGTACTGAGTTGTAGCAGTTTGGTATTTTTTATGAATTCCAAAAAGAGATAAAGATTATGTTTGTAAACTGATCTGTTCCTCTGGGCATGATAAACCTTTGATTGTATTAAATTCAAAGGTTACGTTTACTGTATTAAATTATGTTAAGATTAGGGCTTTGATTTAACTACGTCATCAGAGTGTGACTCAGCGTTGAGTTCCTGTCCCCTTGGTGGGCTGATTAAACAGATTCTCACACGGAAGTAGACACACCGGGAAGAAAAACACAGAGGAAGAGAGACAGCTCATTAGACATGGCAGAGGCCCCGGGAAGAAAGATGAGCCTGATAGTCTACAGCTGATCTTGTGAAGAGAACAGAGCAGCTGGGTCTGAAAAGAATGAGCCCCAGGGAGAGATATGAGCTTTATGCCAGCCTACAACTGATATCAGAAGAAGCTGGGGTCACAGAGCTTTAAGAGGAAGAAGGAAGGCTGAACCCTTGCAGACATTGCCTGTCATCTTGCTTCAACACATGGCAACAGAGTTTGGTGAGGACGTAAATGTGAGTTGGACTCTTTAGGGTCTTGTAACTATAAGCTTCCACCCCAAATAAATACCCTTTATAAAAGCCAACCGAATTCTAGTACTTTGCATCAGTACCGCTTTGGCTGACTAATATAGAATTTGGTACTAGAAGACTGCGGTGGTGCTTTTGCAATTACCAAAATACTGGAATCATTTTTAAAAATGGGTTAGGAGTATTTTTTGGAGGAATTGTGAGAAGCTTGATAGAAAAGGCCTAGATTGCTTTGAAGAGACTGTTGGTAGGAATATGGACATTAAATAGACTTTTTAATGAGGACTTAGAAGTAAATGATGATACTATTATTGGAAACTGGAGGAAAGGCGATCCATGTTTTAAAGTTTCAGAGAACTTAGCAAGATTAACTCCTGATGTTTTATGGAAGGCAAAATTTGAAAATGGTGAGCCTGGGCATTTAGCTGAAGAACTTTTCAAAGTAAACTTGGAGAATGCAGCTTGGCTTCTCCTTGCAGCTTATAGTAAAATGCTAGATGAGAGAGATAAGCTGAGAACTGAATTGTTGGGCACAATGAAACCAGAAACTGATTCAGGAAATTCCAAGCCTCTGGATATCAAGCCCCCAGATGATAGTGCCCCATTTAAGGAATTAACTATCCTTGGAATTTGTAAGTCAGAATTGAAAATGCAGTTGTCCAAGAAAGACTTATGGAAAGTTTTTCTGACTGATGGCTTGGAACCCTGCTTCCTGCATGCTAAACCAACAAGCTTTTTGAGAGAGCTATATGAACAAAATCACTGTCAACCTGGACTAAAAAGGACCGGCAGGGGAGAGATGGGATGGAAAATGGCTTTAAGAGGAAAACCATGGAAGCTGAGGTCTGGAATTAAGACATCTCCTTGGGCCAAGAGAGGAACTCCACCCACATGTAGAGAGAGGGTGAGTTAGCCCTGGCAGTTGAAGAGGGAGGATGCTCAAGCTCGCTGTTCAGGGAAAGTTTTGCCACCCCAGGTTACAGAGAGGGTGGAATACATTCCCAAAGGGTTGGGGAGAGTAAGGTCAACACCCCCATAGGTCTCAGGGCTGTGGGCCTGCTCCCCCATAGATTAGGAAGTGTCAGGTCACCAATTCATTGCTCTGACAGGGTTAGGCCTATAGGCCAGAAATTAGGGAGAATGTTGCTCCCCCCTCATTGTACTAAGGGGATTGTGGCCATCACCCCAACATTCTTGGAGGGTGAGGTCTGGAGCTCAGTCACCCCCCAGATACTTGATGAGGGTGGAACCAAGAAAATGATTGCTGGTTAAGTCTTTGGAAAGGGTGGGTCCTCATGAGGCCCCAGGGAGAAGAAACTATCACCTTGAGAATGATTCTCAGACTTTGAAATCTATAGATTATACCCTGTAAGTTTACAGGACTGTAGGGAACCTGTCACTCATGTTTTCTTCCCAGTTTCTCCTTATGTTAATGCAAATGTTTATCCTTTGTCTGTCCCTTTGTATATTGGAAGTAGATATATTCTTTTGTAAGTTTCAGAGGTCTACAGCCAGATAGGAATTTGCTCAAAGACAAACTATATTTCTTTAAAAGATTATGATACAATTTTGTATTTAGCATTGCTACTGATTTAAAGTGTTTTTGGAATATTGTAATGTCTTTTTTGAAATTCAGAGGGTGGAGTGCAGCAGTTTGATATTATTTATGAATTCCAAAAAGATATAAGGATTATGTTTGTAAACTGGTCTGTTCCTCTGGGCGTGACAACCCTTTGATTGTATTAAATTCAAAGGTTACATTTACTTGATTAAATTATGTTAGGATTAGGGCTTTGATTCAACCACATCATTAGAGCATGACTCAACGTTGAGTTCCAGCCCCCTTGGTGGGCTGATTAAACAGATTCTCACACATAAGTAGACACACTGAGAAGAAGAACACAGAGGAAGAGAGCTCATTAGGCAAAGGCCCCAGGAAGAGAGATAAGCCTGATAGTCTACAGCTGACCTTGTGAAGAGAACAGAGCAGCTGAGCCTGGAAAGAAACCAGCCCCAGGGAGAGAGATGAGCCTTATGCCATCCTACAGCTGAGATCAGAAGAAGCTGAGACCAGAGAGCCTAAGAGGAAGAAGGAAGCCTGAACCCTAGCAGACATTGCCTGTCATCTTGCTTCAACACATGGCATCAGAGTTTGGTGAGGAAGTAAATGTGAGCTGGACTCTTTAGGGCCTTGTAACTATAAGCTTCCAACCAAATAAATATCTTTTATAAAAGCCAGCAGATTTCTGGTACTTTGCATCAGTATCCTTTGGCTGACTAATACATAAGTTTTGAGAATTCTTCATATATTCTGGATACTAGTCCTTTGCTAGATAAGTGGTATGAAAATATTTTCTTCCAATCTAAAGGTTGTCTTTTCATCCTCCTCACATGATCTTTTCTGGAGCAAAAGTTTATAATTTTGATGAGCTACAATTTCTCAAAATTTCCTTTTATAGATTATGCTTTTAATGTCAAATTTCTTTACCTAGCCATAGATCCTAAAAATTTATTGCTATTTTGTTTTAGAAAATTTTTATAGTTTAACATTTTACCTTTAAGTCTATCATCAATTCTGTTTGAATATTTGTAAGGAAACTAAGGTTTAGGTCAAGGCTCATCTTTTATTTTTATTTTATTTTATTTTATATTTGCTTAGAGATCCAATGATCTAGCATCATTTGTTGTAAAGGCTATATTTCCTTCATTAAATTGCCTCTGCATCTTTGTCAAAACATAAATTAGATTAAGCATCTATGTGTGGGTCTACTTCTAAGTTCTCCACTCTTTTCTACTGATCTATTTGTCTACCCTCCTTCCCCTACCAAAGGCTACTGAATCTATATAATAACCCCTAGAGTAAATCCTCACACATTATTCTTCTTGGGCAAGATTGCTTTAGGCAAAATGGGAGAAGTCAGTCTTGCATTATCAATAGAAACTTCAATGTAAATGGCTTAAACTCTTTGGTTAAAAGGCAGAAAATGGCAAAGTGAGTATAAAGCATGACCCAACTATATGCTATTTAAAAGTGACTCACTTCAAGTTCAAAGACACAAATAGGATGAAAGTGAAAGGATGGAAAAATATTCCATGCAAATGGTAACATTATTCATAAAAGCTAAAAGGTCTAAGCAACCCAATGAAGGGAAAACAAAATGTGGCATATACATTCAACGGCATATTATTCAGCTGTAAAAAGGAATGAAATTCCGATACATGTTACAACATGTATTTGAAGACATCATGTTGAATGAAAAAAAGTCAGAAACAATGGGGGCAGACAGTGTATGATTACACTTTATATGAAATAGCTACATTATGCAAATTCACAGAGACAGTAAGTAGAGTACAGTTTACCAGAGGCAGGGGAGGAGAGAATGGGGAGTTAATGCATAATGGATGTGTGGTGGTTTGAAGGCATATGTAACACAGAAAAGCATGGTCTTAAATCTAATTCATTCCTGTGAGCGTGAACCCACTGGGTGGAGGTCACTTAAGGTATATGTGGCCCTAGCCCATCCTACAATGTAGGATTTAGTTTAGTTGAGGAATTTTGCAGCTAAGTTTAAGAGAGATATTAGTGTATAGTTTTCTCTATAATTTAAATTTGGTGCTTATTTTATAACACCTATTTCTTTGCTGAGATTTTTTTTTTCTTTTCTTTTCATTTATTTCAAGGTAATTTGTTACTGGTTATTGAAAAAAATTTTGTGATGGTTCCTTTAAAATCCTTATGAGATAATTCCAACTTTTAATTCATTCTCAGTGTTGGTGTAAGTTGATAGTCATTTCTCATTCAAATTGTATTTCATGGTTCTTGGTATGACGACAGGTGATTTTCTAATATATCCTGGACACTTGGTCTATTGTGTCAGGAAACTCTGGGTCCTATGTCAATCTTTTATTTCATCAGGTAGTCACCTCTTTAAGTTTAGCATGCAGTTACTGACTTACATTTGTGGTGTTTTCCAACAATCCACTTTCAGAGAGTTTGCTTTGTTATTTTGGTCTCCTTGGTTTATTTTCTGCTGCTGATATTCTCAGTTGTTACTATTAATAATGCCTGAGGGGGTGGAAGGGTCTTCCCCATGCTTGGTGACAGGGTATCTCCTGGTGGGGGAGGGAGTGAGTCTTAGGCATGGACTTCCTGAGTTGGGTATTTTGGGTACTTGTATCAGAATCTCTTCTGCCTGTCAGGAATAAAGCATGCTTCCTGACTCTATCACTTATGGAGGTAGGGTTTCCCTAATACTGCCCCTAGCTCCTCCCATGCCTCTAGGAAGGCGGGGGAGAGTATCAGACCCATAAAGTGAGCGACTTCCTGGACCTGGAAGCTTATTGTGGCTGGGTCTCTCTTGTAGGATACAATTGACTGCCTCATTATCTTTTAGAAGGGTAGGGGGCAGAGTCTCAAAACCAGTGGAAAAGGAGAGCACTTTCCCTAACTGCTCATTATTGACAGGGCTCCTGATAAATCCTGTTTTCTAGTATTAGTGGGTTTACCTAATGATGTTAGAAGGGGTCTCCATGAATTTAGGGGAGGAATGGGACACTATGATTTGAATGAAGTAGCAAGGTCAAGAAATGCCAAGTCTGAGTATTTTCTTCTATTGGATGAAGAGGTTGTAAGATACCCTGATGCTGCATTTTTCTTCCAATCTTGGGTTTGCCCATTTCTTACCACTATTCCAAGTTCTCCTTTGCTTGCCCCTTGCATTATTTCCAGGGTTTGTGGTTATGTGACTGGCAGGGGAAAACACATCTACTCCATCTTTTTCAGACTGAAAGCTCTCTCTTACTTTTGAAAATCTGTAACAATTCTATTTACCCACATTTATTATTGTTTGTTGCTGTTGTTGTTGCCATTTATTTGTTTAAGAAACAGTCATTTGTGTTATTGAATTGACTGTGGTTTGTATTAAGCTAACTGTATCCCATGTGTACTTTTAAAATATTTTATTATTTTAACTTACAGGGCAGTTTAAAAAATAATGCAAACGCCGTACAGAGAACTTCAACATACCCCTCACCTCTAGATACCTAGATCAACCAATTTTAACATTCTGCCACATTTGCCATATCATCCCATCTATTATCCATCCATCCATCCATCCATTGAGCCATCTATCCAACTGACTGTATCTACCCATCAATCCAATTTCATTTTCTGAATACTTGAGTATTCATGCTCCATGAAGACTTAACACACCCATGTATTTTCCCTAACAATAAGGACATTTACTTATATAACCACCTTAAGTACAGTTAGCAAGTTAAAGAATTTTAACATAATCTAAATATAAATTTTATAGTCTATATTCCAATTTTTCCTACATCCCAATAAGGTCCCTTTGAACCTTTTCTCCACTCTTGTTAGATCCCATCCAGGATCATATATTGCATTTAATCATCATTGTCTCTTTAGTTGCTCTTTCTATTTTTGGTTAATGTGGGAACATTTATAGTGCATAAACTGTCCCATCTCAATCATTCCCAAGCATACTATTCAGTGGGACTAATCACATTCAATATCGAGGCACCCCCACCAACTTCCATTATTATAATTTCCCATCTCCACAAACAGAAACCCTATGCACATTATGCATTAAATTCCCATTACCCCTGTCCCTACCTCTGCCCACCTGTACTCTAATGTCTGTCTTTATGAGCATGTTCATTCGCCAATATTTTTTGTAGTTACCATGGGATTTAAGTTTAACATCCTAAATCTATAACAATCTCCTTTACTTTGACACCAAAGTAAGTAGTATGCACAAACTATGTTCGTATAACCCTCAGCCTCCCCACCTTTAGGTAGTTCTCATCATCCTTGTCACAAATTACGGGTTTATACATTATGAGATCAAAACCACTGTTCTCTAACTTTCTATGGCATCAAATAGGAGGCACTTAATCCTCAAGGCTCTTCTTTAAATTATGTTCAAATTGAACAGTAGGTTCAGGTATTATCAGTTTCCCACCAACCTAGATCCATTTATCTCTGTTAATCTGTAATATGTGGTAAAATATGCAATTTCACTTTTTCATTTGCATCCAATTTGAATCATATTTACAAAATCAGACAATCACTGA